>CACRXP010000073.1:603539-616308 GCA_902702965.1 Spirometra erinaceieuropaei
TGAGTTAGAAGTAAAAGCAATCGGATAAAAAACGGCTCGAGGACTCAGATCCAGTTGCTGCTGGTATATGCGGGAGAGAGAGGCCTGACTTAGGTCAATACACCGTGTGCCTTTGCAGGCAAAAGAAACCCTATACACTATATTAAAGTGGATACAGTTATTTTTAATTGGGCCAGGTTTTCAGAAAAAAACTTCTATAAATTGTGATCCAACGCACGGAAAAGTGCGACTTCATAATTGCTGAACAGCACGGTCACTGCGAGAACTTCCTCAATCGAGTAGGAACTTCTTCAGCAAGCAGCGTATTTATCCGACGTTTCAATCGGCTGACTTGTTATTTACTACGTCAATGCAGAAAGTCCATTATTGGATGCAGAGACGAAAACGGAGGTGAATTATGGAAGCTCACAGAGCTTAAGTCCGATGCGCTTGCTGGGGATTGCCTCCTCCAGCGTTTTGGCACATTGAAACCTAGCCGTAAGACAGAGGTGACAAAATAAACAATTTTCTGGGGAATCAGTGGCCGACAGGTCACACGGCGCTGCGCTGTGTTTGGAGTTTCGCTGACGGTTCGAAATCACCTCCTCGTCAGACTAAAGTCTGTTTATTTCTCTGTTGGTCTTTTCTGAAGGTCATTTGGGTATCCACTGCCGTGGAAGTACCGGGTAGCCAGCAAACGAGTTCGCTAGCGGACCCGTAGTGCTGTCCTATAAAATGCGCAAGACGATTGGTAGGTGGCGCTGCTGGGAAACAAGAACAGGGTAATTATTTCCAAATGACTGCCAGAGGCTTCTACGACCGTAAACCACAAGACTAACCTGCAAATTCTAACTCTGTTGTGTCAACTTCAGGATTGGGACTAATGGCTCGCAAATGATTCTGCCGACAATTATATATGTGCAGAAATAAGCATATAAGCTCATCATCCACGACCTTGCGATCGCTGGACAACCGGCAATTTAATATAACTTCTGGACTCCCTGTTCGGGTGTAGCCAGGACATAATATCGCGAAACTTACTTCAAAATTGTCCAGTTTTTTGGCGCATTCTTCGGCCTCCGTTTGCTTCAAAAAAAGGATGAACGCCACGCCCCTGCTCTTTCGGGTGGCTTTGTCTTTCATTATTGTGATCCTTGAATTTGTAGGAGCAACTATAAGAAACTGCTGATATTGGAGAGTGAACACAAAAAAGAAAACTGTCCTCAAAAAAACAATAGTTCATCTCTGGATACAACACAGAGCCGTTTGTCAAAACGCTCTTACAGTAAGAGCAGACCAAACAATCAGATTAAAGTACTTCAATCGTCGACGTTATTAGATCGTCGTAAGTCTACGTTATCAAAACCGACTGTAGTGCCATCCCGAATTTGACGAAACTAAATGTTTGTTTGACAATAATCAAACGAAACCAAGTGGATGACGGCAAGCTTCGAGATCCTAGAAGTCATGCACTAAATCAAAAATACAATCGGTTTTCGTAAAACTTTGTTAAGACTTCCAAATACATCATCTTTACGCTGTCCATGAAATAATTCGTCACAGCCTTGACGGTCAAAAATAAGAACAGACGAGGTTTGTCCGTCTATTATCTTTAATAAAGAACTCTGACAGAGTAACACAACGGCGAAAGTCCTCAGAGAAATTGTCTCCTTCTAGTACCTCAATTGCTCACACAAAAATCAAATAGTTCAGTCTAAAACTGACAAATAAGCGTGGGCTGCCAAAAAGATGGCTCTGATGCCAACGCATCCGTTTGCGCAAGACATGTAATACACTGCTCACAATGGTAATCAAGAAGTTCTGAACTTTCGAAAGAATGTGTACTGACCAATATAAGCAGTATGTAATTATCGACAACGATAAGGGACACCTATATGTTAAAACGTGCCAGCCAGGTTTTAGGCCGGCTACATGCCTCTGTCAGGTACTGTCACAGACTCCGAATCAGCACGAAACGCAAAATATACAGGACGGTAGTCCTAACAACGCTACCATGCGGAACGGAGACATTGACCGTCTACACCAATCAACCCGGGAAACTCAAGCACTTACACATCGGCTGTCTCCGGGGACTATTGAAGTTAAGGCGGCAGGACAGCATAGCGGACACCCAAGTTCTGGAACGAATCAGAATCATCAGCATCCACGCCACGCTGAGGCACCTACAACGGCGATGCGGCAGGCACTTCGTAAGGATGGACGACGATTACCCAAGCGACTTTCCAACTAAGACGTCGTCACGGGCGATCGCCGACAAGGACAACAGCGAAGCTACAAGGACAGCCCATGGCCCTCCCTTGAGGATCTACAACTCAATCCAATGACTTGGGACCTCGCCCAGAATCGACCTGCCTGAAAAAGAGCAGCAACCACTGAAGTCAACCGCACCGCCGCTGCCAACGCCAAAAGAGCGATTCGCAAGTAGCAAAACCGCAGTTTCCCAAGCCAACAATCCACCAATTCCAATGTGCAGACGAACATTCTACTCGCGGAGCCGCCCGTCGGACATCTTCGGACTAAATTCAGTAACTAAACTATAAATTTGCATCTTGCCTCTGAAAAGGCCCCCCGTAACCCCCACTGCAACACCGCGGTCTACGATGGCGACCACTGCAAACAGCAGGCAACCTGCCGATGTCTCCGAGCAACCGGCAGGCCCACCACCCCCACCATCACTGCCAAAACCCCCGAGGTGACGACTACCACTCCTCCTATCAGCCAACACTCTCACCGCCACTGCATCCACCACCAGCACTGCGGAAAAGACCCCAAACCGCCCTCATTGCGATCGCAGCTTCACATCATGCAATTGGCATGGTCGGCCTATTGCGAATCCATTGCAGTGCAACCGACGAACTAGTGCCGAGTGCTCCGACATACACCCGTCGTACCGGCCTTAACTGCCCGCGCTACCCACGCACATCCCCTCACCGCAGGGGCCTACTAGGCCACACGCGTCTTCACGCAACTCTGCGGAGAACTACCGCAGATCACATCACCACTTTCTTTTTAGTAGCCTATACAACCCATTTTAACGCGTCCTATGTCGGCCACCGCAGGCGCACGTAAGTGGTAGGTGTGTTCTTTGGCTCCTACTTCATGTGGACCCAATGCTACTATTACGCATGTGAGATCTGAGCAGCCCACCCCCATTGTTTGAAATTTTTGTGCCCTGTGTGCAGGGCTATATGGTGTGCGTGGCACGTGTATACGTCCGTCTTAGCTATGTCAGCCACTGCCCCCAATCTCAGTATTGGTTGGTTAACCGGATTGGACAATCAACTGGCGCACGAGGGAGAAGAGAGCGAGGACGACTTGGAGGAATCCATTCCCATTGCGCTTCGACGTAATCCTCACCATAATAAACCTGACGCGCTTGTAGCCGTCACGACGCGCTAAAGGTTGTGGCTTGGGAAGTTAACAACTGAAGATATAAATCAGGCCTCGCCGTTGGGCCTTTTTGTTTGTGTGGAGTGGCCGACTGGTGGACTGGTAGTTAGGCTCAATGGCCCCCATCTAACCCTGTTTCTATGGCACTCTCACACGTGTGAAATCCGAGCAGCCCACCCCCATTGTGCGAAAACCTGCCGCGCTGTGTCGAAAGCTAGATCGCGTGTGGCAGGCGCAGACGTGCAGCCCAGTTCTGTCAGCAATTGAGCCCAATCCTGCATCTGATGACTGAAGAACTCGAACAGCGGACTGACGCCAGGGAGAGGACAGAGACTGTGACGTCGATCGGGGGAATGCGTTCCCACGGTACGCATTATAAATAATCGGACGCCCTTGAATTTACCAAGATATCCGAAACCTCGTGGTTTGTATGGCTGCCAACTGAGGTTATAACTCAATCCTGCTTTCAGGACGGAGTCAGGCTGCAATGACTCCTTCGTAATGCGGTCTTTATGGCACTCCCACGCAGTTGTAACCCAGGCCGCCCCTTGGTAAAATTCTGGCCCATCGTGCGCAGACCAGGCGTGCGTGGCACGGGCAGAAGGGCTGTTTAGCCTTGTCAGTCAATGAGCCCGATCCCGTCTTCGGTCTTCTTGATTCTGTCTTGACACCGGGTCCAAGTTGGCGAAGGATGAGTGCGATGGGTGCGGCGCAGGTGTACTATCACTGTAAACTGATTCAAATTAAAGTCGCTGGCCCTGCGTCCACCACGCTGTGGGTCAAAGGGTGGGCATCGTCAGTAACGACGGTCAAACTGTCTCGCCGGAATTCGGACTCGCGAAATAAAGGACAAAGCTTCAATGCAAGTATCGTTCCAATCACTCGAGTTGCCTGGTTTTTAACTTTTCATATTTGTAAGGGCTAAGATTTGGGTTAGATGTTCCGATGCAGGAAATTAGTGCTGAAAATAGGCTGACTAACGCTCCACCAGAGGCTACGATACTGTCCGTAAATCATACCCATTCAATATTCGGTCTGATTTTCGGGGAGCATATGCATAAGTGTCTATCTAATCTAAGTAGGTCACTGATTCGATTCTTAGAGTGGTTGCAGCCGCTTCTAATGGCGTCGACTACGTTGAGTGCTATTTTGCAAGCGCTAATAAGAACGTTACCTTGAGTGGAAGACATAGGCAAATTAGTTTATTTATACATCAAAACTCCAGAAAACAAGATATTATTGAGCCGCCTCTTCAGGCGAACGAAGGTACTCTAGAGACAACCAGCGATCATCTTAGCGAAATGCGCAGTTCCAAACATCTCAACGTCAAACGAAACAGTACGGGCGGTACTGTCACCAAAATCTATAACGTTCGAAGGGTGGTCGCAGACATTCGTGTCTTTGGGCCCATCAAAGATACATAGGCACTCAAAGACTCATTTATTTTCCTCATTCTTTGAGTCAGTCCTCCTGTACTGTTTTGTATGTGTGGTTACGCGCGTGGAGAAGAGTGGAGACAAGGAAATTTTGACCACGTTGCCCATAAAGAAGAAAAGCTGTCATCTAGATTGAATATGAAAACCGTATACAAAAGATATCTGGATGATATTTTTGCTATTGTTGATAACAACGCTGAAACCGAAGACCTACTTGTTGACATGAATAGTCTCCATCCGAAAACCAAATCCACAATGGAAAAGGATCAGTGTAATAGGCTATCTTTCCTGGATGTCCTCATGACCAGATAGGAAGATGGTGCAATAACGCGATCGCTTATCCATAAAGATACATGGAAGGGTCAATACCCACACTTCCTGAACTTTCTGCTAATACAACGAAGGCGAAATCTGGCTTACACTCTTTTCCTAAGAACGAGAAACATTTCCTCTATTGAAACACTGGATGCTGAGACTTCTTGCCACAAAACAGCCCTGCTTAAACGTAGATATCCAACACGTCTCATCCAAAAGTACAGTAACACCTTATGGTCGAAATTGACGGAGCAATCAGTTCCGAAAACGCCCGTAGTAATATCCTTACCCTTTAAGGGTGGCAGCATTTCAAATACCATTAAGCGGTGATCGGGATGCGCCGTTGAAAGAACATACAACGCAGCCGAACTCGTATTCAGCAGTCCCACTAAGGCTATCTCAGTTCCACGGGCAAAGGATGCCTTTTCATTGCAGGCCCTGTCAACTTGTGTTTACGAATTTACATGCACTTGTGGTTGCAAGTACATGGGGCGAACGAAAAGACAAATGGCAGCCAGGTCAGTTGACCACCTGCCTAAATGGCTTCTAAAGCAGGATAATAAAATTCTACGGTCTTCAAAGACAAAGCACCTCCCAGATAGCCGTCACTCCGCTGGCTCTGAAACAACTTTTCGAGTATTAATTCGGGCACGAACAACTCGGATACTGTGCTACTTGGAGGGAGCCTACATACGGCGGGAGAAACCTGGCCTATGCAAACAGTTAGACCACGTGGTCAACCTCAGCCTACCCTGGTAGATCTCCCGGCTTCGAGTTGCGCAACCCTTGTGCGTGCTAACGTCCCCGTTTTCTTTCCTATGTTCCGTTTTTAGGTCGTTATTTAACTGATTAGTCTGAGTGCAGTATACGATGACCTTGGTGTTTTATATTGATATTATCTGTGGAAGTTCAAATCTCTGTATCTTTCTCATTCGTTATCTCTGTTATACAACGATAGGTTGCAGTTGAAGGCCGTCGCGAAATTCATTGGTCCCAATAAATCCTGCTGCCTATGCTTGCTTCAAAGCCCACTGAGATCTTTAACCGACGCCTAACCCGGTTCCATGTTACCACTGAACATTGAGACAAGTAAATGGCGTGAGCAAAGAAGACGTCACAAACGACTAGTATGTTTGTTAACGACACACTAAGAAGCTTCTGCGTGGCATCCGGTGGCGCAGTGGTCCATCGCCGACAAAGGAGTGGCAAATCCCCATATGACAGTACTAGGGCTGTTAGGTCTTATTTTACAACAGTTCAGTAGCATTTACTATAGAAAACAAATCTTTTCATTGACAAAAACGTGCGAAGCGATGTTTGCATGCATTCGGAACCAAAACATTCCAGGACATGCAGTAATCAACAAACGGGTTTCTTAATATTAAGAAGCCGTGAATCTATACCAATTCTTTACAAAGGACTTTACATTTAATTCCAAGAAATCATGAGTTGCACAAGTTGCATGCTCACACTACAGCAGACAGTGGAGGGAATGAAAAGAAATGAACGATTAATTAATTGACCATAACAAAATATAACCTAGGTTATTACTTTAAGCTTAAAGTAATAACCCATACCTCACGACTGTCCCAAGTGGCTCGCAAATTTTGAATAGATCATTATTTGTAAGGGAATATGGTAGATTCGATACGTAAACCGTGCTCTTGCTCGGAGCTAATTTCCCCGAAGATTTTCCATGTTCCATACAGCAGGACTTCAAGAACTCGAACACGACCCTAGAGTTTAGACTTTTGCACTTGACATTTAGCTCAGTAAAACAATGTGTTCTAACAGTCAAGTAGAGGTCTGGAGGAAATAATCGCGAATCCACAAACAGTCCGGACCTACAGACTCCTCAGTAAAAATCTAAAATTTACCAGGAAAATCTAAAGATATTAACCCTCTTAAGTACTTCAGCACTCAAAGGACCTTGGTATGGGGACGAAAAGAGGCGTGTGGCAAGCAGGGCAAGACGCAGGCCTGTAAGTGACAACGAAAAATCAAATTAATTTAGGTCTGAATATGCCATATGAATTGTAAGGTATGGCAGCTGAGTGCATTGTCAATTTGTAAGGCTTTCAATTTCCTACGAAAAGCGAAATGTAATCAAGATAAAAACCGGCCAAACAACGCGGAGGGTTCGACTGTGCAAACAACTCCCAAGGGCAACTGAGGTTGTCGAAAACATTGTCATGTCCAAAAGGCAGTTGAGCTGTTTACTTTTGGTTAAATCGAGCCTCCTACTGCAGGAAAGTCTTCCGGATGGAACTGATGCACTGCACGCGATTAGGAGACTCCGGCGAACAAAATTTGTTCAGATGACCTCTAATGAGTTCATTACCCAATTCATAAAAGTGATCACGGGAATCTGCGATGGACAGCGGTCAAACATATTGGGCCGTTTAGCTACTTAAACCGAAGTTTTTATTCCTGGATTAGGTTCTCACATGTCACTCAGTCAAAGTAACATCTGCATTCATTACTGGGATAATAGACATTTTTACTGTATCCGAAATTCGCGTTGTTAAGGAAAGGAATATATGGAAAGAGGGGGATTCCAAGTGAAGGGTCTACTTGAAGGAAAGAACAAGAATATTTTACGGCTGCCTGGCCCAAACACCACCTGTTTCCTATTCAAGAAATTGATTCGGTACTTGGTAGAGCGCAGTTGTCCACTTACGAAGAAATCGTGTCTTTCCCGTCCGAAATGAGTGACCTCAGAAGTTAAAAAAGCCCGAGGAATTAAAAGAGATTACGGAAAAATACGCCAGACACCAATAACCATAGCGTTTCTATGATTTCAAGACACAAAATAGAAGTCGAAACCTGCTGAGGAGCAAATGAGGCGTACCAACGTCAAAAATGTTAAAGGAAATGGGCGATCTATACAACGTTCGTTATTTTGTAAATAGAGTAAAACGTAACTACGATTGTATACGCTGCCCGTAGGATTATCTGAGAAGTAGGTTATCCATAAACTCTTGTAGGACGAGCCCGTCATCCGGCTTCTCCACTTCCGAGTATGCCGAAAAGGTGGTTTTTGAGGAAAGAGCATAAGCCCGCATTTCCACATCTTTTGATGCAATTATCCCCGTGGCCTTCACAAGAGACTTATACGAAGATACTTTGGGACGACTAAAGTCTCCTAAATCGTCTGATCCGGGCAGCGTATCCGCGGACGTTCGGCGTGAATTCGCAGACCAGCCGACCTCTCAGCTGTCAAAGATCTCCGAACCTTCAATGGATACATGGCCCTGCCTAGTGACTGCGGGCAAGTCAACATAAGACCTATATATAAAGGGTCAATACAACTTCACAAAACAGTTTTACACTGGTGAGTTTCACATGCATTTGTTGAACACTGGTGGAAAAATAACAAAGGGAGTAAGTGGTGTATCTTGAAGAAAACAACTTGCTCCGTGTGTAAGAGCATGAGTTTAGAAGAAGTCGATCCCGCTTCACTAACGTGCTAATATTGAAGGAGAGTTGGAGGAAATTTGTCGAATTGGCATTGTGAGTCGATACAGTTTGCAATGGCCTTAGAAAAGCTTTGACGGTGTCTCACACAGACGCCTGATATTTATATTACGCCAAATGGAAATGGAGTAGAGTCTGCTTAAATATTTGTTGGACTTTCTCACAGACGAATCTCAACGCCTGTATTATACTAATAATAATAATTTTATTTAATACCAGTTTACAGGCATTGTAAGAGAAGCGTTAAACACAAATCCGGCCAGCAGTGAAAAAGCTCCTGTGTTTGTATTGCTACCACCAAGTTCGAGGGGTGTCAACACTCAAATCATCACGTCACTGTGTCAAGATATAAGCTAAGGCAATGGGTATCAGCAGATCCTTCCTCAACTTTGATAGAATTTGCAGTTAAATATTTGGAACATTAATTTGGCCACTGCTAGGATATTACGTTCAGGCGTGGCGCCCCTAGATGGAACAAGATTACACTGTTCCGGAGAGTGCACAATTAACAGCGACCAAACCATCCGGTGGATCAACATGCGTGCTTTACGAGAGACGGTTATAATGGCTTGGAATTTTTCAGGTTATATGATCACGACCTCTAACATCGTCAGGAGCTAGAACGTGTTCTCCAATTTGGTGGCGTTTTTAAACTGGCAAGAACGCCAAACCTCCCAAGAACACCAATGCAGACTGAGGACAAACTATTTCAAACTTGCGGTGTGGGACAGTACTTCTCCCACCAGGTAGTTAAAGAATGTAACAAACTGTCGCATTCGGTTGCCTTGGCATAGACATTTGGGACATTAAAAAGAAGACCTGGCAAGTTTATGCTTACTTATCATATATTTACTCGGCATCAATGACAGGCATAATATACACGAACTGTTGTGTTACTGTGGGTACACGGTTTTGGGCGTCCCTCGCGCAACATTTCTGTTCCCTTCAACTATAGAACTCCTGTTCAAGGGCGACACGTAGGTCCATAGGCGGCCCAAAACAAATCGAACCTCATTCACTAAACCAAACCAAGACTCCCAGTGGCATTCGGCAGCCGTCTGGGATGTCTTGGTAGTACTATTTCGGAGGCGTGGACTTCTAAAAAACAGGTCGCGAATTCGAGCCTCGGGTGTGCCATGCTTCGGGGTTGGGTATGACTGGCTGACGACGGCTAATAAGCCAGAAATGACCATTCCAGTCTCTCTTGTCTTTGTCGATAATATCATTCTGCCTATAGCATGCGCCGTTGTGCGGCTGCTGGTTGTGCTCGAGAGAGAGAGAATCCATAAGGCACAACGGAACGACTGAGTTCCTGTAAGGACGATCGGTGAGCGACCCCTAACACCCGTCAAATCATCGAACACTTAGCTTGGGAAAGCCACGGTTACCCTCAAGAGATCTGTTAGCAAATACCAATAATCGTCATTATTCTTGGAAAATAACGCTGTTACTCCTCTTTGTTACAAATCTAACTCAACTGGAAAGTGTCCTAACCATTCCGTTTATGGAAAAGAACACGATAAGCCTTCTCGGATTTCATTGCAGCAGGGTAATGATTGCAACGCCCCATTGTCGGAGCAAGTAGATCACATCAAAATCCATGCCTTATACCTCCTTCGCCGGCCGAAAATCATTCTAATGTCGATGTGCCATCATCTGTCGGGAGCACGACAGTGCGCTATATCCTCCTAGCGCGGACGGGACAGCAATGAACTATTCCATAAATTGTAAGCAAAGTATTGTAATTAGGTATCACCCAGGATCCACGTCCTGCATTCCAAAGAAGCGGATAATGTCCGTCCTAGATCTTCTTCATCAGTGCGCCAGTGTCGTCCTGAAGGATGGGTAAATATTTACTGTAAAATTTTGCCGACTAGGCAAATGGGCTGCAGGTCGTGACCCAAAAACCTCCCCAAAACCCCTAAAAGTTATTTTATAAAACGAAGCCCAAGCAAGGCTTCTGTTAGAAGGTAGAACGGCCTTACGGAGCGCGCACAAGGACGGGGTTTTTTCAACCAGACTACAAACCGAGGGAAAGACTGAAAATGAGAGAACTGAGATCAGAATTGACGGAGAGAATTGGCAGAGGATAGAAAAGAATGAAGATCAAAAATTAACAAATAGCCCAGACAAAGGGGTCTTTCCATTGGTCAGAAATTGTCATAATGAAGGCTGGGCCTCTCCAACGAAACATTCATTGAAGGTTGTCCTCGAAAATGTGCAAAGCCTCTTCAACACACTGGACGAACTAAGAGACTGATTTGATGAAATTAAGCCAGACATACTGGCTTTCACATAAATGTGGCTTACAGAAAATGTCGCAGATTCAGAAATATCACTTAGAGGATATCAGAAATTCAGGAAAGACAGACGAAGCCGAGGGGGATGCGTCATCATTTACGTCACTTGCAAGCTGACCGCTATGGCTGAGGTACGTAGTCTGGTACGGAATGCCGAACTGTTAAACATTATCATATAAGCTAAGAATGTCCTGACGCTTTCGGTGGTGTGCCGTTCACCCAACCATACTTCAGACCAAGATCTCATACTCATAACTGAACTTACCAAAGCCAGTGAGAAGAAAGATGTCCTTATCGATAAGGATTTTAACGCTCCTGGCATTGATTGACTAACGTGGACTGCACAAGGGCCGCAAGACAGCTTCAATCACAAACTACTACAAAGAGCAACGGACAAACTTCTCTGCCAGAACGTTGCATTTGGAACGCATGCTGGAAAGGACAACGGTCGGACTGCCTTGATCTTATTTTTGCCCGAGAGGAGGAAAACGTGTTAGACCTGCAGGACCGCCAGCCATTAGGGTCTAGCGATCACATCACGCTCTACTTCGAGTACTCACTGTTTTCCAGGATAATGCTATTTGATAAGTGGGAAAGAAACATTTGGAAGGGGGACTATTCTCTCATGAGGAGAGGAGAGACAGCGGTGGCAAAGGAGACTAAACTGCATGGTGAAACAAACGACAGGTGAAATACTTTCAGCTCCTTACTGAAAAAGATTGTTTATCCCAATTGTCCTCTCAGAAGGAAGACAATTACAAGCCGCCCAAATTGGATGAGCTTGGACATAAAGGTCTTCTTTAAAAAGGGATCGTCTGTGGAGGCTTTACAAACTAAATGACTCTAAAGAACACTAACAGGAATGTAAGCGACAACGCAAGATTTTAAAACTGATGCCTCTAAGCTGCGAAGGAATTTCGAGCTGAATATACTGCAGACTTCGAAGAGACGTCCCAAAATTCGATGTGGCTGCAAACGGAAGGCCAAAAAACTCAGAACTTGATCTCTGCCCTTAGATCCACAGACGGAACGCTTGAGGCCGATGGTCAGATTAAAACAGCCCGCTTTCCAATTCCTCTCAGCCCGTCTTCAATTGGGAGCCCACTTTTTTTCTGCTCTTCCACCTAGTCGATAGATAATGAATCCCCCCTCCTCCTTTTTCCCTCCTCTTCCTTAATAGAGGAACTATAATTTTCGTCAGCCCTAGTTAAGAATGAACTACGCAGGTTGAAGTCTGCCAAATCGCCCGGATTGATTTGAATTCCCGCACTAGCATTTCAAGAAATTGTGAATGAACTATGCAAAGCACTGTCTATCATATTTTAAAAGTATTTTGATGAAGGCGAACTCTCGGAACAATGGAAGTGTGAATTCATTATCCTGAGCTATAAAGGAGGTTCACGACATCATTGCGAAAATTGTCGTCCTTGACAGTCTAACCTGCATCGCACGTAAAATGATGGAGCGTTTTATCAAAAGACATTTAATGGAGTTTCTCGGAAGCTTTCAGCCTCTATACCTCGGCAGAGCTCAAATAAATCTAGGCCAGGAAACATTAATAGCCATTCGTATTCCGTTGTAATTGATAGGCAGCCTGGTCTGCCTGAGCGTTACAACTGCAATGATTTTATGCTGGAGTTTGGCACTATGCTCTGAATTCTTGAAAATTTTTCACTCTAAGAGTGCCGAATAATGCAAGTTTCTCGTACAGCGACCACATCACGCTCTACTTCGAGTACTCACTGTTTTACAAACTCGCCCAACCCGAGAGGTGGGAGAGAAACATTTGGAAAGGTGACTATTCTCTCATGAGGAGGGAAGCGGCAGCTATATCATGGGAGACTGAACTGC
>CACRXP010000073.1:616357-628224 GCA_902702965.1 Spirometra erinaceieuropaei
TGTTCAGGAAAGCGACAAATACGACGCAAATACTGAACTTCAATAGCAACCACCCGATCAGTCACAAACGCAGTTGCGTAAGGGCACTATACCGGCGCGTTGAGACGCACTGCAGTGAAATGGAAGACAAGGTTGCTGAATTGCAATATCTTCGACGGGTAATGAGAGCCAATGGTTACCCGCGCAACTTTGTCAACCAGTGCATACGGAAAGGACACCAGAGACCAAATCCAACCGGCCCCAAATTTTGGCGGGCTCTTCCGTACGTGAAGAACGTCTCGGAAGCCGTCAGTCGTCTTCTCACTCCACTTGGAGTTGGGGTTGCACACAGGCCGGAGCAACCATTAGACGCCAAATCATGAGGCCAAAAGACCCGCTGCCACGGCAGGACACGCCTGAAGTCATTTACCGGATCTGGTGTAGTTGCGGACAAAGCAGTTATGTGGGAGAAACTGGGAGATTACTCCGTACGCGAATTGCCGAGCACGCAGCAGCAGTGAGGCGGGGAGACGCTAACTCTCGAGTGGCGGCACACTCGACGGGACCCGGCCATATTTTCAAATTTCAAGAGGCCGAAATCCTCGCAAGGGGTGACAACCGCGTGAGCCGCCAGCTGCTCGAATCATGGTTCTCAGGCCCGCAATCCATCAACAAGCACGATGACCTCCCGGTACCCTATACCGTACTGCGATTTTCCCTGGACAGGAGAATCAGTCACGTGGGGAGGGCGCGGGCGAGCAATCATCACGGCGACAGTGAGCCAGTTTGCCGAGCAATCGTCACACCAGCATCCAGCAGGGATGACGAAATCGCGGCAATTAACGACTCGGACTCGGACCGCCAAGCAGTGCGCATACGGTCCACGGCAGCCACGTGCTATAAATAATGCACTCCTGGTGCCACCATCACCTGCATCTGCGAATGTCTCCGATGATGGATTCGAGTGAGGATCCGAAACGTCAGGCAAATAAATTTCTTGTTCCAGTGATCGCATCTTCATCTTCTGAACTCCTACCTGGAACTCGCCTGTTCGCTTCTATGCGCTTTACTAGCTTTATTCCGAACACTAAGTCATTTACTGCCAGCAGACATGGTAATAAAGGTTCTGAAAGCATTCCGGATAGGAAAAATTAGTGAACACAGGACAGTAGCACAACCACCTTTCCCTCTCATTATTATACCGGAGAACAAACTGCAAATCAAGTTTATCCTCTCAAAAAAGTGATCACAGAAACACACACAAACAGGTTTTTTTCAACCGGACTATTCACCAGCCGAACGTTTGAAACGCCGTGAACTTCTCCTGGAGTTAAAATCAAGACTGAAGTATGGCGAACACAATCTGGTTATCTTCAAGAAGAAGGTAGTTCGGAAATATATGCCGTTTCAGTGGAACCAGCCTGTAATACTACGAACGTCGACAGCTACTCAGCGAAAACAGACACCTTCGTTGAACCACCTGATCAAGGCGCCAACACAAGTGAGCGCGTAGCGTCGTGTGATCTGACTGAAACAAGGCATGTAAATGGAACCATTCAGGTAACGGAACAGCCTAGAGAACACGACATCCGCGATAACGGAGTAATGCTCAAAACAGTAACAAATGCAACGGGAAATTCGGCTGGTGATAAACTGAGGTGCTTGTACACTAATGCCCAAAGCCTCATATCGAAACTAGACGAACTAAAACTTTGCTTTGTTGAGCTGTCTCCAGATGTTTTAGCAGTAACTGAGACCTGGCTGTCCGGGAATATTCGCGATAACGAAGTAGCCTTGCCTGGATACCAAATTTATCGGAGGGACAGGGAACATCGTCAGGGTGGTGGTATAGTTGTGTATGTGAATGACGGTCTGGCAGTGTCGGATAACACCACCAAGTTTGCGTGCAATACGGAAGCTATCTGGTTGACCGTCAACGCTACCGGTTCCCCGTGTCTCGATGTCCTCACTGTCTACCGACCACCTAGGACAGACCGAATCGCCGACACTCAACTATTGAAGCAGTTGGAGAAATTTTCCAGTCGACCTTACATCATGATCATGGGCGACTTCAGCGCACCAGGAACAAACTGGAATACCCTCCAAGCGTCAGGTCCAAAATCGGCATTCGATTACCGCCTGTTGAGCAAAACAGTAAATGCGTGCCTCACACAACATGTAATGTTCCCAACGAGAACACGCAAAGGACAAAGGGCAAACTGCCTGGATCTGGTCTCTAGAAAACACCAGACAGCATAGACGAGATCGCCTCCATGCCGCCCCTTGGCCAAAGTGACCACGTAGTGCTTATGTGGGATTATTCGTTATTCTACATTTCACATACTCCAGACCACAAAAGGCGTAATGTTTGGCGGGGCGACTTCAATCAGATGAGGGCAGACTTATCCGGTCTTGACTGGGGCTCATTGTTTACGGGAAGTGCCAACGATGACTGGGAGCTGTTTAAGAATCTCCTTCTGCAGCTCATCAACAACCACTGCCCACTGACTAGTGTAAGACTGAACAAACGCCCTGGGTAACTAAATAGCAACCTCAAGAAAGAAATCAACGGGAGGCACAAATTGTGGAGAAAATACTGCGTCACTAGACAAGCTGAAAGCTGCAACACCTACAAGACACAGAGGAACAGACTGAGGAAGCTGATAATGCAGACGCGGCGGGAATTCGAGAAGAACTTGCTACAAAAAGCAACGCAGAACCCAAAATTGCTCTACAGCTACCTCCGACGAAGTACAAGGAACAGGCATCAAATCCCCTTGATAAAGACTACTGATGGCGTCGAGATCGCTGATAGTAGGGATAAAGCTGCGTATTTCTCACGGTTTTTCCAATCAGTTTACACAAACGAGGCGGGGTTCCTTCCTCCCTCCACAGAAGAACTGCCGACTCCAAGCGTCAGTGATATACTCTTCTCAGAAGGCATTGTCCGAAGAGAATTAGAGGCATTGAACGAATCGAAGTCGTCAGGACCAGACGAGATTCCACCCAAGCTTCTGAAGGAACTTGCCAGGGAGCTCTCTGTGCCTTTGTCGATGCTCTTTCAAACGTCATTTGACACTGGAACACTTCCTATCGATTGGAAGCTGGCGCATATTACTCCGCTACACAAAGGAGGTAACAGGGCAGCGACGACAAATTACAGGCCCATAAGCTTGACATGCATTCTCTGCAAAGCTATGGAAAGGATCATAAAGACTGAACTGATGCAATTCCTGGAAGTTCACAGCCTGCTATCGAAATGCCAACATGGGTTCCCGAAAGGAAGATCCTGCACGACAAACCTGCTGCAATCTCTCCAGAGCTGGACCCGAGCTCTCGACATAGCCTTCATCGACTTCCAGAAGGCGTTCGACACTGTGCCACACCAAAGGCTCTTACATAAGCTGAAAAAAATAGGGATTGGTGGCAACTTCCATAAATGGATCGAAAACTTCCTTGTGGGTCGACAGCAGGTTGTGTTCGTTGGTCGGGAAAAATCAGATCCGGCTATGGTCGATAGTGGTGTCCCCCAGGGTTCAGTACTGGGACCCATTTTGTTCCTTATCTACGTGGACGATGCCGCAAGAGAGTTAGACCGTGAAGTAGCAATGTTTGCAGATGACATGAAGATATAGAGTGTAATTCGGGGTCCTGCCGATGAAGACAGACTGCAGATGAACCTGAATCGGTTGGAGGAGTGGTCAAACCGTTGGCTCCTGTGGTTCAACGTTGCCAAATGTAGCATACTTCGCCTAGGTAACACAGTCAGATCCGCCAGCACAAGAGGCTACTTTCTGGGCGGTGCAGCCCTACAAGAGGTCGAAGCCCAAAGGGACCTCGGTGTGCTTACAACGAGTTCCCAAAAACCATCCGCCCACTGTTCGAGGGTGGCAAAAAGCGCAATGTCCGTACTGTACGCCATCAAGCGTGCGTTTATGGACTTTGACGAAGAAGCTTTCTCTAAGACATTCGGAACATTCGTCCGGCCGCATTTAGAGTACGGCATACAAGCCTGGAGGCCGGGGGCTGTTGAGGATCAAAACTGTCTCGAAAGAGTCCAGAGGAGAGCCACGAAGATGGTCAGGGCTCAAAGCTCCTTTCCTTATGCGACCCGCCTAGTAAATCTGAACCTCTTTCCTTTGAGTTACAGGCAACTTCGCGGAGATCTCTTGCAAGCCTTCCGCATTGTAAAGGGGTTGGATTGCAGTCTGGCCTTCGAGGACTTTTTTAAATTTGCTACCACGACCAACCTCCGAGGTCACCCGTTAAAACTGCGCACTCAGCAGGCACGGCTGGATGTGCGGAAGTTCTCCTTCTCGGTTCGCGTGGTCAAACCATGGAATGAGCTTCCCGCAGATGTTGTAATGTCACCATCTATACAAAGGTTTAAGAATAATCTGGACATATATATGTTCCGAAATGACCAAGAGCGATGAGAAGTCGAGCTCACCCCCTGTAACTCCTTCTCATTTTGTCTCATCTTTATGGGCGTGTTCGAACTATTTCAGCCCAGAACATCTATCTGTACACCACACATTTTTTACGTTGCAAATAGGTAACTCAAAGGCTTACGCCTATTTCCCTCAATAAACTAAACTGAACTGAACTGAAAAGAGTGTCTTGGAGGATGGGGTGTTGGGTTTTTCCATGAGTTTGGACTTTTCGAGAAGAAAGTTTCGCGACATTTAACGAGCGGTTCTCGACAAAGTGGACTTCTTCCTTTAGCCGTTTTTCCTCGAATAGTCCCTTCCCTCGTTTAAAAATATGAGAAATTGAGGCCAAAATGGGAACGTAATTTTGCAGATGGAAACGACAAGAAAGTCTGCTCAACCTACGACGAAAGGGTAAGGTGGGTAAAACCGCATCCTCAACATTAATTATTTTCTTACGGGAAACAAAACCAGAAATAAAGGTATCAAAAATTTCGTACAATTTAGCACTGAAAACACTTACATCCGAACTTAGGGAGGAATCAGTCCAGCCGTAGGAATTAAGGCATGTTAATAATTCAGCCGAGTAAGCTGATCGTAAGTCGAAGAAAACACTAAACTCTGATGAGAAAATTTTGTCAGTCTTAAGTTCTAACGAAGAAACAACTATGTCGTGGCCTGAGCTCCCGAATAGGCCTTGGGCTGACACTGAAAAGGCATGGAACCTCTACAGAAAATCAGGTCAGGTATGCTGGATCCTCGGATGGGAAAGTCTACAACCTGACTCCAGATCCCAACATCCACAGCCCTAAGTATGTCTTCGAAATTTCTGAGGCCGGAAGGCGGAGACTGACGGACTTCAGGAAGATTATCTTCACCCGCGACCAGATGGTATTTAAAGCTTACGTCAGCATCTGTGGAAGCTGTTGCCCATGACTGAGTTAATAAAACACGATATTCTCCCGCAATCATACAACTTTCGAATGTTGCTCTGTAAGTCGAACTTTCTAATTCTCCACTAAACATTTTGGCTCTGCACTGTGGCATGTTTTTCATGCCACTACGAACACCAGCGGAAAAGCCGAAACCCAGCTAGGAAATCTCAGCTTCCATGACAATTCATACTTTTCAATTCATACTTTGCCCCTTGTACAAACATACTTGCTTATGTTTTGCCGGTGTACCATTCTTAGAAAGTTTGAATATCAACACAATAGATAATACTGCTTAATTAACAGCTTAAGGGCCTAGCTGTTGACCAAAAAGATCAGCCTTCTTTACCTGTTACAATGCCAGGACAAATAGGTTTAACATTTTATTTCAGATAAGTGGGGCTCTTTGGTGGAAATATTAACAAATTAAGATTAAAAGGCGCTCAGATACTTACCTTCCCTCACGAAAGTGAACCGCATGCAACTGTGAGTATTTTTTGAAGAAGGCATGAAGTAGTTTTGAGGTTGTCACCAACCTGGATATGGTACTCAGGTTGTTTGAAGGTGTTTGAATAATCTGTTTCTGAAACGTCTTTCGTCGGTTTGCCACTTCATTTTCGGCCTACGTATAGCGTTCTAATGGATAAGACTCGGAGATTTGTTTTTTCTCAAGCGCAAATTGTGCAACCCAACGTCAAAACACTTTTGTCAGATTTCCAAAGTTCAAAGGACATCAAACTGTCTGACGAGGCAGCGTTTGGGCTCCTCGAAAGTTTACTTACACGCTTCCCTTTACGTGTTGTGTACAAAGTTCTGAACACGCGTTAGTTTTCCTAATTTTTATGTGTTTCGTAGTTTGCCAGGATGAGATCCTTACTTTCTCCAGTGACTCGGAGTATGTTGTCGAGGCCATACTCAAGAAATCCAGTATTATGGTGTGTGCTTTCAATTCAATTTATTTATCATAGGGCAAGAATTATTATTTTGTGAAGTGGGAGGGCTGGCCACCGACTTTCAATACATGGGAACCAGAAGAAAATCTTGCTGGCTGTGAACAACTTATAAACGACTTCCTATCTAATAAGTCTCCCACTCCTGTTGTTAAAGTACGTGTTTTCCCACTTGTTAAAAATCTGGAAGGAACCCATCGGAAAACAAAAACAGCTCTCAGAGGTTCTTGACCGACTGAAGGAGGCCGTTCCTCTGTCTCACATTTCACCGACTGAGCTCCTTTCCTTATTTTTGGAGCATTTCCCGGCTGAAGAGTCGAGGCTCAGACGGTTCCACCAGTCAGTTAATCACTGCGTAAGTTACATAGAGGGTACTCATCCAAAAGCCCGCAAACGAAAACGAGCGACAGCAGAAAGTGTGACTGCCCTCAGAGAGTCACTATCTGCCTTCGAAACAATGCTAAACTCGGTGTACAGTAAGGAGGCTCCTCTTCGCGTCGAAAACAACGTGGACTTAGAATGTAATTTTGTCTATTTTCTGGTCGTATTTTCGTGTTTTGCTGCTGCTCTAACTGCCAAGACACTCTTCTGCCACCCTTGTTATTATATGCCTTTTGTGTTTACCAAAAATAAATTTTTGCTTTCAGTATTCATAAGCATAATTGTCATGGGAAGTCCTGTGCGCGTGATGCTTCCCGTCCCTGGTCATCCCCTTTTTATGCTATTTCCATGTATGCATACGCAAATCCAGCCTTATAACTTCGTTCCCACAAAGCACGACCTTTCGCTCCCCTGCATCCGCAAAACTACTTTTGGTCCCTTTCACGTAGCTTTATGCCTTGCGACCCTAAAAACGATACCTTTCTGTCTCACCCCACGTTAACGTTTTCCTTTGGAAAGTGACACTGTGGTCAGTCCTCAGTCCCAGTTAACTATTAAGTAGTCTCAGGTAATCACCATATCTTTTAATGTTCAAGCTCCTACATATTTTGGAAGTGTGTTTACCGACTGAGTTACGAGACGTGCCCATTCCGTTGCGCCATCGGACTTAGTCCGGAGCCCTCACAGACCGAGCAGAAGTATATGCGGAAGGGGATTGCCGCCAAAAAACAAGGGAGACTAGGATGGCCACTTCTGGCTTATTAACTGTCGTCAGACAGGCTTACCCAGTCCCAGGTCTACAGGATCCGAGGTTCGAATCTGCGTTCTTTGGTTATATGGCGTTATTAAATCCGTCTCACCATTGAGTAACAGGTCCGTTTGTCGGTTGCGATCGGGGATATTACGTATATTGTAAGAGCATTCGCCGGTCGAGTTGCAGGGCATGCTTGCCTTCTACACATCTGGTTGCTGTTCGACTGCCTGCGGGGGCTCTAGATTGAGATATGTCCCGTAACTCGGTGAGTGCTTGGAGCTCGGACCAAAACTTAGTTAACCCGAACATTGAACTCGCTCACGAATACCCAACACCAGCACACTTTGGGATAGGCGACACGGGCCATTAGTTGGCGGACAGTAAAACTGCCGCCCTATCGTCGTTCCCTACTTCTACTCTAATGTTGACCTATTTTGTGGCCCAGAGGACTCGGGCCAGGATGTTGGTAAACCATATTCACAGCCGTACGCGTATGTTTTGCGCCATCCACGGAAGACGACTGGAATGGTTTGGTGGCATTCTTCGTCGTCCGCTTTATTAGTTCAGTTCTACCACCTTATCACTCTCCAGCCCATACCCTAATCACTCACAGTCTATCAAAATTTTCAGACATTTTCGGAACCGGTATTCGTTCTTCATTGCAACATAAAAAACCGCTGTATGGTACAGCGCTGAGATGAGTTAGGCTACTTGCGGCCATCATGCCGTTTGTTCACCCGAGTCCCCAAGTTCATTAGATATTTTTTGTTTGACGACGACAACTCTGTATTGCCCATATAGTCTCGTTTGATCGACCTATGTACCAGGACAGGTGCGACTAAATGTATAACTCTTTTACAAAGGTGCACCAGATCGACTAAGAGATAAGTTAGGCTGAGGAGATCAGAAGCTTTCATTTTATTCTTTGGAAGAGGATCTCTGCCATCCTTCTTCTATCGCTAGTCTGAATTAGCCCTTGTTTCTCGGTTTTTTGGGTGTCCTAGTTGCACCCCCTGCACAAACTCGTCTATATACCCCATCCTGCCCTGCACGACTGACTGTCTAACAAGTTCTACATCTGGCAGTTAACAATTACTGTCCTTTAATGAGCGTTTCATGACTGTTTATTGTGTTAGACCTGGGGAAGATAATTTCTTCAATGATGTTATGTTTTAAACATTATTATAGTGTTGTTTGTTTTGAGAGTATGGACGTCGAACTGGCAGATAAGCAGTATCTCATATTTACTTAATAGGTCCTCCGATAGATTTTCAACCCATATGCGACTATGTTCCGGATGAGGACGTCCATCTTCCCACAAAAGCCGTCGTTGGCTGTGAATGTGCGTCAGTTGCAACAGTTCAAAGCCTCGATAAGTCTGCTAGATCGGCCGAACTGGAGCCATGTTGGATTAACCGTCACAATGCATGCTGTGCCGTCCGGTCCGGTGCCCGTATTCCGTACTCCATCAACAAACGTCTCTTAGTCCCTCCAGGCCATGCTATCTTCGAGTGTAATTCCGCGTAAGTTTCCGCGGTTATTTTTAATGTAGTACCTCTTCCAAATTTTGTCGGGCATTTATCTAAACGCGTTTTCCCATTTCCAAAATTTCTTGAGCCCTTCGCACGCTTGTTACCTCACCTACCTTGCCGTGTCACTCACCCCGCCATTGTTTTCGATCAAGCATTGAATATTCTCCCGCCCAGTATCGTTACGAAAATTTTCGGCGCATGCGGGCTCTCTTGACGCCAAAACCTTGAATGAAATTCCACGCTTTTATTGCGTTATTGTTTTCGATCAACCGCTGAATAATCTCGCTGCCCAACATCATTGTGGAGGCCTTCGCGCTCTTCCTGTAAAATCACTTGGCGCTACAGTTTTGACTGAAACTACGCGTATTTTACAAAGCGGGTAACAATATTGTTTCGCTGTTTTGTCGCTGCGAGTGGAGCGGAGAGTGGCACTGCCTATGCCGCTCCGACAAAGTCCTTCAACAAAGAAAACGTGAACGAACTGTGAAAGCACAAAGAGAAACTTGGGCGTTCAGCACACCACATATGATTAGACAACTCCACAACTGCAAAAGACAGTGTCCCATTTTCTATGTCAGATCCCATACCAACAGGAGACGTTTGAACTTCCATGAGAGCCGAACCCATGCAAACAAGTTTTCTTTGAATAAGTACGACCTATTTGTTGGCTGCTCCATGCTCAATGCTGCCTTGAAAATGCAAGTACAGCGGAGCTTGAACCTTCCCCTCCAGATGCGCACACTCTAGGCGGACGGCCAACAGTTTGATCTTCGCGAACAAGGATTTCTACCGCGTGCCCCACATAGTGGACTCAACGTTAAGTTTCACGTGAATTATTAGGTAGTGATGCAGACTTGCGCAACGTCTATCACGCCCTCCTCCCTCATCCACTTTGTTTCTATGGCGAAACAAAGTCAAGGCCACCTGAGACGGCATGGGTGCCGTGACTGGAAAGGCTAAACAATCCGTTTACTCGTGCCAAATGTGATCTGCTCCCCACTTCGTATACCGTACGGGTGGCTCAGATCTTACATGAGTGAGAGTGCTATTATGGCCATATTAACAAGGATCCATTGAGGTGTGACTTTCAGTCCTGAGGGCAAAGTTATTCCGTCAGGTGACAACTTTCCAAGCCATGACTGATAGTGGATCGTGATTTATTCAGGTCAGTCCGACTTATCATAGTGAGGGATGCGCTGATTTGTCGTGGGGATGGATCCCCCAGTGTCGGTGTCGCCCTGTTCCATGCATCAGTCGACATTCCGAGCCTATCATTCAGCTGATTATTGGATTTGGCTCTACAGCTGACAAAGTTAAGCAGCCCGTCTACATTCCCCACGCACGATCGGGCTCTCACTTCGTGTACCAGGCAACACCAAAGAATACGTTTCTCACTTAAGTGAGATGTGCATGTTCTGGCATACTATGCCTTGTCCACCATGTCGACGCTGGCAAATTGAGTCGCATGCTTTCTGCAGGAGTGAGACATGGTATGTTGCGAAGGAATGGTGTGCATATATGTTGTGGGGTGGGCTCATAAGTGACTCAGGGGTGTGATGATAGTGTCTGGGCTCTGTTGGTTTACGGAAGATTTTCATGGATATGCGATGACAGAATGTCCTGGGGCGGTGTGGGCAGGCGAGGCGTGGGTGTTGGGCGTACGTTTGGCTCCGGAAATTGGTTCTTCGGCTTTAGTGCGACGGATTCGCAAGCGACCGACCAGGCTGTTGCATGGTTCGAAGGTGTGATCGCAACGGATACGGGTTGGAACTGAGTCCACGCTGTTTGCGGAGGGGGCAATGGGGTTGATGACTGCCAGGATGATAGTAGTGTCCTCACTGGTGCTACTCATGCTGGTTGCAGTTGTAGTTTTTTTCGTACTAACTATCAGTACATACAAGACGGTCGTTATGCACCAACTGAATACCAGGCCTGAGTGACGGCTGTCTTTGTCTGCCATGACCTGGCCAGCGAGCAATTTTGACTGCAATCACGGTCTTTAGAAAAATCACTATTGAAATCCAAATCGCAGCCGCGATACCCATAAATAGTGAGATCTTTGCCAAGCTACCATCCGTACTAGGGAAACGCTCCTTCATTTAGCTCAACAGCTAGCTGAGTGTTTTAGACCCTCGTGTTATACAGGACACAAATGTAGACTGTCAGTCACTGCCAATCAAACATGGATTCCGTTCATTCAGGTCGAAGGTCAGGTTGGAACCATTAACCAGATTACTGAAGCAACTTAGAACTCATTGGGGCATCCACATTGTCCGAATGTCAGATCTTGTCGAAAAAACCAGAAGTATTATTGCAGTAGCTCACCGATAAGAAGATAAAGACAGTCATGTAATGACTCACTGCAGACTACCCAGATGTCTTTGAGTCAACTAGTAATCCTGAGAAGTTCGCCCTGGATGAACAGGCATTGCAGTCTGTTATGAAAACATGAACAACAATCAAAATAGAGATGAAAAAGCCGACAAAAACGATGTGCCGAGATTAACAGGAAATTCGCTGCGACCATCCAACTCCTTTTCACCATCCTCTACTATTAGCAGTCATTCGAAGTCCAGATTGAACGAGGTGAACGCCGTGAATTCACTGAAACCCAAACAAAACGCGAAGAAATCGCATCATTGTGTCCAAATCTTTGCCGGCTTGTCACTATTTGTTATGACGTATTTCGGATCGGGATAAGTCGCATTAGGCACTTCGCAGATACCGGCCTACCACATATAGATTTACATAACGCACTGCCTAACATCAACTTGCAGCATGATGAAAACGGTCATCGACCGAAAATATGAACGAATCGTCTTGTGCCGTATAGATACTACGTAGCCACAGTATACTATAGGTACTGCCCATATATTTCAGTGACCCGCGTTTTTATAGCTCCCACACCG
>CACRXP010000073.1:645589-655631 GCA_902702965.1 Spirometra erinaceieuropaei
GGCGTACATTTTACAAAGATGCATTCTAATATCGCTAATTTCAACATTTCGGTGGATAAACCCAATCGTTTTGCGTGCTTTGGAGACTATCTGGTCGCAGTGCTCCGAAAGATTATGACTCCTGGAGTATTATACACCCAGGTCCTTAATAATTTCAGGCGCATTTATGTCGTGCCCATCAGTAGTTAGTTGGGGTTGGCGGTTATCGCCGACCACCATAACTGAGCATTTATGCCAAGAAAGAGAAAGACGGCATGTGCACCGCCAGTGGGTTAAGGCCTGTAGGACGCTCTGAAGGAGTTCGAAAATCATATCCCGACCTGCCGGATTATATCTATATGCAAGTTTCAAATCATCCGCGTACATGCGGGACTTGCCGTTCTGGAATAAATCTGGCACGTCGTTGACAAAAAGGCAAAATAATGGCAGGCCAAGTAAATTGCCCTGAATGACTTCACTCCGCACGATAATGATCAAAGCAAGAGAGCAGGCAGGGGTCACAAGACCGAGCTTTGAAGAACCCATGCTTAGCAGCACTCAGCAAATTATTCTCAGTTAAGTGACACAGCATGTTATCTTTGGTCAATTTCTATAAGATTTGCGAAGCCGTAAGGAGGGTGTTTATTGGCCGAAAGCCGCCAAATGACTTAGATTGTCCGTGCTTGGGGATGGGCAGAATGTTTGATTCCTTCCACAAAGTAGGATAGGTTTCACTTTCAAGAGCAAAATGAAATATATTGCACAGGAGGGACCGGAAAATTTCATTTGCATCCGCTTTTAAAATGCTAACTGAACACAATCAGGTCCCGGACAATGAGATTGACGAAACCGCCAAATCGCTACAGTCAGGTTCCACAGGGCGAAAGTTACAGTTTCGAGGATGGCCCGGTCTAATCCTAGGTGGTAGAGCGCGGTGCGATCGAGTTTTTAATAAACAGTTTTGACAAAATGGAATCGAAACTATCAACGATCAACTGGGCGTTTGTTATAGGATTTCAAAGAGTGTCTTGGAGTATGGGGTGTTGTGTTTTTACATGAGTTTGGACTTTTCGAGAAGAAAGTTTCGCGACATTTAACGAACGGTTCTCGACAAATTGGACTTCTTCGTTTAGCCGTTTTTCCTTGAATAGTCCCTTGCCTCGCTCAAAAATATGAGAAATCGAGGCCAAAATGGGAACGTCATTTTGCAGATGGAATCGACAAGAAAGTCTGCTCAATTTATGACGAAAGGGTAAGGTGGGTAAAACCTCATCCTCAACATTAATTATTTTTTTACGGGAAACAAAATCAGAAATAAACGAATCCAAAATTGCGTACAGTTTAGCACTGAAAACATTTACATCCGAACTTAGGGAGGAATAAGTCTAGCCGTAGGAATTAAGGCATGTTAATAATTCTGCCGAGTAAGCTGATCGTAAGTCGAAGAAGACACTACACTCTGAGGAGGAAATTTTGTCAGCATTAAGTTCTAACGAAGAAACAACTATGTGGTGGTCTGAGCTCCCGAATAGGCC
The DNA here is from genome assembly GCA_902702965.1 of Spirometra erinaceieuropaei. Classification (NCBI taxonomy): domain Eukaryota; kingdom Metazoa; phylum Platyhelminthes; class Cestoda; order Diphyllobothriidea; family Diphyllobothriidae; genus Spirometra; species Spirometra erinaceieuropaei. The sequence continues at coordinate 647,104 of CACRXP010000073.1, forward strand.
TAGGGGTGACACTGAAAAGGCATGGAACCTCCACAGTAATTAGGTCAAGTATGCTTGATCCTCGGATGGGAAAGTCTACAACCTGACTCCAGATCCCAACATCCACAGCCTTAAGTATGTCTTCGAAATTTCTGAGGCCGGAAGGCGGTGACTGACGGACTTCAGGAAGATTATAGTCACCCGCGACCAGAAGGTATTTAAAGCTTACGTCGGCCGCGGCATCTGCGGAAGCTGTTGCCCATGTCTGAGTTAATAAAACACGATATTCTCCCGCAATCGTGCAACTTTCGAATGTTGCTCTGTAAGTCGAACTTCCTAATTCTCCACTGAACATCTTGGCTCTGAACTGTGGCAATTCGTTTGTTTTTCATGCCATTAAGAACACCAGCGGAAAAGCCGAAACCGAGCTAGGAAATCTCAGCTTCCATGACAATTCATACTTTGCCCCTTGTACAAACATACTTGCTTATGTTTTGCCGGTGTACCTTTCTTAGAAATTTTGAATATCAATACAACAGATAATACTGCTTTCTTAGCAGCTTAAGGGCGTAGCTGTTGACCAAAAAGATCAGCCTTCTTTACCTGCTACAATGCCAGGACAAATGGGTTAAACATTTGTATTTCAGATAACTGGGAATCTTTGGTGGAAATATTAACAAAGCAAGATTAAAAGGCGCTTGGGTACTTACCTTCCCTCACGAAAGTGAACCGCATGCAACTGTGAGTATTTTTTGAAGAAGGTATGAAATAGTTTTGCGGTTGCCCGCCAACCTAGATATGGTACTCAGGTTGTTTGAAGGTGTTTGAATAATCTGTTTCTGAAACGTCTTTCGTCGGTTTGCCACTTCATTTTCGGCCTACGTATAGCGTTCTAATGGATAAGACTCGGAGATTTGTTTTTTCTCAAGCGCAAATTGTACAACCGAACGTCAAAACACTTTTGTCAGATTTCCAAATTTCAAAGGACATCAAACTGTCTGACGAGGCAGCGTTTGGGCTCCTCGAAAGTTTACTTGCACGCTTCCCTTTACGTGTCGTGTACAAAGTTCTGAACACGCGTTAGTTTTCCTAATTTTTATATGTTTCGTAGTTTGCCAGAATGAGGTCCTCACTTTCTCCAGTGACTCGGAGTATGTTGTCGAGGCCATACTCAAGAAATCCAGTATTATGGTGTGTGCTTTCAATTCAATTTATTTATCATAGGGCAAGAATTATTATTTTGTGAAGTGGGAGGGCTGGCCACCGACGTTCAATACATGGGAACCAGAAGAAAATCTTGCTGGCTGTGAACAACTTATAAACGACTTCCTATCTAATAAGTCTCCCACTCCTGTTGTTAAAGTACGTGTTTTCCCACTTGCTAAAAATCTGAAAGGAACCCATCGGAAAACAAAAACAGCTCTCAGAGGTTCTTGACCGACTGAAGGAGGCCGTTCCTCTGTCTCACATTTCACCGACTGAGCTTCTTTCCTTATTTTTGGAGCATTTCCCGGCTGAAGAGTCGAGGCTCAGACGGTTCCACCAATCAGTTAATCACTGCGTAAGTTACGTAGAGGGCACTCATCCAAAAGCCCGCAAACGAAAACGAGCGACAGCAGAAAGTGTGACTGCCCTCAGAGAGTCACTATCTGCCTTCGAAACAATGCTAAACTCGGTGTACAGTAAGGAGGCTCCTCTTCGCGTCGAAAACAACGTGGACTTAGAATGTAATTTGGTCTATTTTCTGGTCGTATTTTCGTGTTTTGCTGTTGCTCTAACTGCCAAGACACTCTTCTGCCACCCCTGTTATTATATGCCTTTTGTGTTTATCAAAAATAAGATTTTTGCTTTCATTATTCATAAGCATAATTGTCATGGGAAGTCCTGTGCGCATGATGCTTCCCCTCCCTGGTCATCCCCTTTTTATGCTATTTCCATGTATGCATACGCAAATCCAGCCTTATAACTTCGTTCCCACAAAGCACGACCTTTCGCTCCCCTGCTTCCGCAAAACTACTTTTAGTCCCTTTCACGTTACTTTATGCCTTGCAACCCTAAAATCGATACCTTTCTGTCTCACCCCACGTTAAATTTTCCTTTGGAAAGTGACACTGTGGTCTGTCCTCAGTCCCAGTTAACTATTAAGTAGTCTCAGGTAATCATCATATCTTTTAATGTTCAAGCTCCTACATATTTTGGAAGTGTGTTCACCGACTGAGTTACGAGACGTGCCCATTCCGTTGCGCCATCGGACTTAGTCCGGAGCCCTCACAGACCGAGCAGAAGTATATGCAGAAGGGGATTGTCGCCAAAAAAACAAGGGAAACTAGGATGGCCATTTCTGGCTTATTAACTGTCGTCAGACAGGCTTACCCAGTCCCAGGTTTACAGGATCCGAGGTTCGAATCTGCGTTCTTTGGTTATATGGCGTTATTAAATCCGTCTCACCATTGAGCAACAGGTCCGTTTGTCGGTTGCGATCGGGGATATTACGTATATTGTAAGTGCGTTCGCCGGTCGAGTTGCAGGGCATGCTTGCCTTCTGCACATCTGGTCGCTGTTCGACTGCCTGCGGGGGCTCTAGATTGAGGCCCAAGACAACCGGATCAGTATGTCCCGTAACTCGGTGAATGCTTGGAGTCCGGATCAAAACTTAGTTAACCCGAACATTGAACCCGCTCACGAATACCCAACACCAGCACACTTTTGGATAGGCGACACGGGCCATTAGTTGGCGGACAGTAAAACTGCCGCCTTATCGTCGTTCCCTACTTCTACTCTAATGTTGGCCTATTTTGTGGCCCAGAGGACTCGGGCCAGGATGTTGGGAAACCATATTCACAGCCGTACGCGTATATTTTGCGCCATCCACGGAAGACAACTGGAATGGTTTGGTGGCATTCTTCGTCGTCCGCCTTATTAGTTCAGTTCTACCACCTTATCACTGAAAGCCGCGTATTGTTCTCCAGCCCATATCCTAATCACTCACAGTCTATCAAAATTTGCAGACATTTTCGGAACCGGTATTCGTTCTTCATTGCCACATAAAAAACCGCTGTCTGGTACAGCGCTGAGATGAGTCAGACTACTTGCAGCCATCATGCCGTTTGTTTACCCGAGTCCCCAAGTTCATTAGATATTTTTTGTTTGACGACTACAACTCTGTATTGCCCATATAGTCTCGTTTGATCGACCTATGTACCAGGACAGGTGCGACTAAATGTATAACTCTTTTACAAAGCTGCACCAGATCGACTAACAGATAAGCTAGGCTGAGGAGATCAGAAGCTTTTATTTTATTCTTTGGAAGAGGATCTCTGCCATCCTTCTTCTGTAACTAGTCTGAATTAGCCTTTGTTTCTCGTTTTTTTGGGTGTCCTAGTTGCGCCCCCTGCGCAAACTCGTCTATAAAGCCCATCCTGCACTACACGACTGACTGTCTAACAAGTTCTACATTTGGCAGTTAACAATTACTGTCCTTTAAAGAGCGTCTCATGACTGTTTATTGTGTTAGACCTGGGGAAGATAATTTCTTCACTGCTGTTATGTTTTAAACATTATTCTAGTGTTGTTTGTTTTGAGAGTATGGACGTCGAACTGGCAGATAAGCAGTATTTCATATTTACTTAATAGGTCCTCCGATAGATTTTCAACCCATTTGCGACTATGTTCCGGATGAGGACGTCCATCTTCCCACAAAAGCGGTCGTTGGCTGTGAATGTGCGTCAGTGGCAACAGTTCAAAGCCTCGATAAGTCTGCTAGATCGGCCGAACTGGAGCCATGTTGGATTAACCGTCACAATGCATGCTGTGCCGTCCGGTCCGGTGCCCGTATTCCGTACTCCATCAACAAACGTCTCTTAGTCCCTCCAGGCCATGCTATCTTCGAGTGTAATTCCGCGTAAGTTTCTGCGGTTATTTTTAATGTCAGGCATTTATCTAAACGCGTTTTCCCATTTCCAAATTTCGTGAGCCCTTCGCACGCTTGTTACCTCACCTACCTTGCCGTGTCACTCACCCCGCCATTGTTTTCGATCAAGCATTGAATATTCTCCCGCCCAGTATCGTTACGAAGATCTTCGGCGCATGCGGACTCTCTTGACGCCAAAACCTTGAATGAAATTCCATTCTTTTCTTGCGTTATTGTTTTCGATCAACCGCTGAATAATCTCGCTGCCCAACATCATTGTGGAGGCCTTCGCGCTCTTCCTGTAAAATCACTTGGCGTTACAGTTTTGACAGAAACTACGCGTATTTTACAAAGCGGGTAACAGTAGTGTTTCGCTGTTTTGTCGCTGCGAGTGGAGCGGAAAGTGGCACTGCTTATGCCGCTCCGACAAAGTCCTTAAACAAAGAAAACGTGAACGAACTGTGAAAACACAAAGAGAAACTTGGGCGTTCAGCACACCACATATGATTACACAACTCCACAACTGCAAAAGACAGTGTCCCATTGTCTATGTCAGACCCCATACCAACAGGAGACGTTTGAACTTCCATGAGAAACGAACCCATGCAAACAAGTTTTTGTTGAATAAGTACGACCTATTTGCTGGCTGCTCCATGCTCAATGCTGCCTTGAAAATGCAATTACAGCGGAGCTTGAACCCTCCCCTCCAGATGCGCACACTTTAGGCGGACAGCCAACGGTTTGATCTTCGCGAACAAGGATTTCTACCGCGTGCCCCACATGGTGGACTCAGCGTTAAGTTTCACGTGAATTATTATGTAGTGATGCAGACTTGCGCAACGTTTATCACGCCCTCCTCCCTCGTCCACTTTGTTTCTATGGCGAAACAAAGTCAAGGCCACCCGAGACGGCATGGGGGCCGTGACTGGAAAGGCTAAACAATCCGTTTACTCGTGCCAAATGTGATCTGCTCCCCATTTCGTACACCGTATGGGTGGCTCAGATCTTACATGAGTGAGAGTGCTATTAAGGCCATATTAACAAGGATCCATTGAGGTGTACTTTCAGTCCTGAGGGCAAAGTTATTCCGTCAGGTGAAAACTTTCCAAGCCATGACTGATAGTAGATCGTGATTTATTCAAGTCAGTCCGACTTATTATAGTGAGGGATGCGCTGATTTGTCGTGCGAATGGATTCCCCAGTGTCGGTCTCGCCCTGTTTCATGCATCAGTCGACATTCCGAGCCTATCATTCAGCTGATTATTGGATTTGACTCTACAGCTGACAAAGTTAAGCAGACCGTCTACATTCGCCACACACCATCGGGTTCTCACTTCGTGTACCAGGCAACACCAAAGAATACGCTTCTCACTTAAGTGAGATGTGCATGTTCTGGCATACTATGCCTTGTCCACCATGTCGGCGCTGGCAAATTGAGTCGCATGCTTTCTGCAGGAGTGAGACATGGTATGTTGCGGAGGAATGGTGTGTATGTATGTTGTGGGGCGGGCTCATAAGTGACTCAGGGGTGTGATGATAGTGTCTGGACTCTGTTATTTTACGGAAGATTTTCATGGATATGCGATGGCAGAATGTCCTGGGGCAGTGTGGGCAGGCGAGGCGTGGGTGGTGGGCGTATGTTGGGCTCCGGAAATTGGTTCGTCGGCTTTAGTGCGACGGATTCGCAAGCGACTGACCAGGCTGTCGCATGGTTCGAAGATGTGATCGCAATGGATACGGGTTGGAACTGAGTCCACACTGTTGGCGGAAGGGACGATGGGGTTGATGACTGCCAGGATGATAGTAGCGTCCTCACTGGTGCTACTCATGCTGGTTGTAGTCGTGCTTTATTAAGTGGGCGTGGGCTGGTCGTCTTACTGTCACACTAGGTCGGGAGATGTCCATCGAGACCGACTCATGCTCGTTATGTCCGTTGGTAGTGTGGATACGATGGAAGGTTTTCGGTTTTTTTCGTACTAACTATCAGTACATATAAGACGGTCGTTATGCACCAACTGAATACCAGGCCTGAGTGACGGCTGTCTTTGTCTGCCATGACCTGGCCAGCGAGAAATTTTGACTACAATCACGGTCTTTAGAAAAATCACTATTGAAATCCAAATCGAAGCCGCGATACCCATAAATAGTGAGATCCTTGCCAAGCTACCATCCTTACTAGGGAAACGCTCCTGCATTTAGCTCAATAGCCAGCTGAGTGTTTTAGGCCCTCGTGTTATACGGGACACAAACGTAGACTGTCAGTCACTGCCAAGTGAGCTAACCCAACCACTTCCATCTGAGGTGGCAAACATGGATTCCGTTCATTCTGGTCGAAGGTCAGGTTAGAACCATTAACCAGATTACTGAAGCAACTTAGAACTCATTGGGGCGTCCACATTGTCCGAATGTCAGATCCTGTCGAAAAAACCAGATGTATTATTGTAGTAGCTCACCGATAAGAAGGTTAAGACAGTCATATAATGACTCACTGGAGACTACCCAGATGTCTTTGAGTCAACTAGTAATCCTGGGAAGCTCGCCCTGGATGAACAGGCATTGCAGTCTGCTATGAAAACATGAACAACAATCAAAATAGAGATGAAAAAACGACAAAATCGATGTGCCGAGATGAACAGGAAATTCGCTGCGATCATCCAACTCCTTTTCATCACCCTCTACTATTAGCAGTCATTCGAAGTCCAGATTGAACGAGGTGAACACGGTGAATTCACTGAAACCCAAACAAAACGCGAGGAAATCGCATCATTGCGTCCAAATCTTTGCCGGCTTGTCACTATTTGTTATGACATATTTCGGATCGGGATGAGTTGCATTAGGCACTTCGCAGATACCGGCCTACCAGATATATATTTACATAACGCACTGCCTAACATCAACTTGCAGCATGATGAAAACGGTCATCGACGGAAACTATGAACGAATCGTCTTGTGCCGTATAGATACTACGTAGCCACAGTATACTATAGGTACTGCCCATATATTTCAGTGACCCGCGTTTTTATAGCTCCCACACCGATTAAACGTTCAACGACCAGCTCTCTTCCCTCCCCCCACCCCCATCCTTCACCCCTGCTGTTTTGGGGCCGGAGATGATAATCTGCCTATGAGGCCGATGCCGGGCATGTTAGCCGACAAGCAATGACAATCATATTTGTCACCACTTATGGTGTGGGTTTATGAGAAGAATTTTTAGGAATCGGTCCAATTCTGATTTCGTTTCGTAGCGCACCTGAATTCTTGCGGCAAGTTGTTTGCCGTCGTACAGTTGGTGCGACAACCGCCCTGTTTAATAAATTCACTGCAATGTTGCTCTGCGATGCCTGTTCCCTATTATTTGCATACCATTCGCATCGTCTTCTAGAGATTCGGTAGTTTGGACCAAGCTTTAGTACGCGTCATGTTAACCTTTCCAGCGAGCCTTGCAGATTTAGAGCTAATTTATACCACCACGGACAATTTTAAATTTCGTCAGCATGAAACCTGACGCTGCGTCGTTGATGAGGCTGCCACCGCCCCTCTGCCTAACGCCTCAGAAGCAAACATGCTCAAGGAGGGTTGTCATGGAGCACAGTAAAATTGTGTCGGACAGTCTTGACCAGACGCAACTAGGCTTGTTGGCCGAGGAGTTGGGTTCTTTTTGCTGTGTCACGCAGAAATTTGCAACTTTCCAACCAAGCGAAGTAACACAAGAGTAAATCCAGCCTTCCATTCCATCGCTTTCCCCAAACCGTTATGTCAAAGTGCAGTACGACAACGTCAAATGGGGAGAGTTGGCGGATTTATTACGCCTTAGTGGTTGAAATGCTACTGTTGTCTTATACCTCTGAAACGTCTCAGGATATTTTAGTTTGGCTCTTAGTCATAATTCTTTCGTGTCGTACCTGCATTATTGTTGGTGTCTCTACGCCGGAGGCCCCCAGTCCTGAAATCACTATCTGAAATGCGGAGGTAACGGCACCACTAAGTAGAATATATTTACATACCCCAAACTATCTGAAAATGGGAATTTTATCTTTGAATATTGGAACTTTAGATGGCCGTGATCGAGGGTTTTTCATTATTTAATGCTTCCGATGTTTTCCTGCCCACTTGTTCTAAATGCATGAGCAAACTCGGTTTATCGCTGTACGCGTTTTCTGTTTCTCTTAGTTGTGCTTGCGGTCCTAGCTGCCCATTCCGCGTTGTACAATTGGGCCGTAAAGTTCCACTGTCAATTTTCCGAACCAAAAACGGACGTGGATGGGGCGTGAAGACGCTGCAACGCATACCAAAGGGGACCTTTGTCATGGAGTATTTGGGCGAGGTATAGCTTTCAATCGGATCCTTTTAGTGAATTACAATGGCCTTTTCCACCGGTTTGAATATTGTTCATCCTTTTCTTTTTAGATAATTACGTTTGAGGGTGCTGAAAAACGTGGACAGTTGTATGACAAGCAACGGATGACCTATCTTTTTGACCTTGATTTCGATGGCGAGGCACATTATACCGTGGACGCCCTGCAAATGGGCAATGTTTCTCACTTTGTAAATCACTCGGTCAGTTAGTTATTTTCTGTTTTCCCCTTTTGCCTGCCTATCACTCTACCGAAGTCTAGCACTTATTTGGTCTTTTGTCTGC
>CACRXP010000073.1:662661-681794 GCA_902702965.1 Spirometra erinaceieuropaei
CCAGGGATGGAGATGAGGGAGACGAAGCAGATTTTGCATGTGATGGGTCGACCTCTTGCGATCTGCCGGATGACTGCTCTGAGTCGAACTCGCTCTCAAACAACAGCAGGTGCCCTCCGAGCAACCCGTCTGAAAACGGCTCCTTTTGTACGCCAGAAAACTGCAGTGATGTAAGCATTCTGATTTATAGCAATGTTTAGTGTTCCTACTCTGTTTCTTGCTCCCGCGTAAAACTAACGCTGTAGGAACATCCCCACTCATTAGCTGAAAGCCTTTCAGAGGGTCACGGTAGCTGAAACGGTCAGTTAATCAGCCGTTTAGAAATCAGCAGTTTAGAAATCACGTTGGCATAATTGTCTGTGGTGCAAATAGGGATAGGTAAAGAAACGTATGTCTGTCTCCCTCGTATTTCTAGCAGACATTACGAAACTCGGCTCAACAGTTCAAAAGCGTTCAGGCGTTTCTGTTCGTCGTTCTACGATGAAACGGTCGATATTGCGATTGTTGAAGGCTGAGGAGCAGTCAAAAATCGCCCCCTTGGTGAGTGGGGAAACAGTATAAGAAGACGACGATGTTTACACCATAACACAGAAACTGGTCAGGTCAGAGATTGGGTAAACAAGATGTTGATAGATTCACCGTGTTTCGTCGCGAAGGCTATTGTGTGATTTCCTTTAAGATCTCCTTTGCTTATATTATCGCTGTAAACTAAGTAATTTGGGCCTAGTTTTGTTCTGACTACAAAGTGTCAACTACTAACTGGTCTACTTCTGGACGATACCGATGACAAAAAGGCTCTAACAGTACATGTTGGTGGTTATTCACTCGCTCCTTCCCATCCTCTGTCAATTTGCATCTTTATTCTTACGGACACTGACTTATGTGCTTCCTTCTGTTGATTTCAGGTTTCTTCGGGCAGCAAAACTCCTTCGGTAACCTCAAAGGTACGCCCTAGTTGTTCGGATTATTCGCCTTCCGCACAAAACCTGATATTTCGCCTTTCCCAAACGTCCTCCCTGTCAACTCTCGCCAGCGTTTGGTGTTCCTATAAATGTTCTGTCATCTGTCCCGTTTTCCTGTTTGTTATTTTGGTTTCCTTGCCCGCATTGCTTACAATTTTCACTGCGTACTGGTAATCTTTCGCTTATCTCCCCTCATGTTGCCTGTTCTTAACCATTCTAAAAAACGCCTCCTGGCACACCCCTCCTTTTCAAAGTGTCACCTACCTGGAGACGGACGGTTGATAGCACACTGAGTTCGGCATCACTACCCAGTACCATATTCTCCGACGTCTGAGCATGTTCAGCAGACCTGAGTATTCACGCCATCATGAATCACCCAAGTATATGCTGTGTTTGCGGATGAACTCCTTGGTGTTGGCGTTCCGAATGCCGATAATCGCAACACCTTCGCGTGATCCATGGACTAGCATAAGCCAGAGTCCTTCCGTTGTGTGTGTGGCTACAACACGCGACACCGCTTGATTCTGACCTGTTTTCTCCCCCTGTTCACAATATGGCATGCCGTGTCTTTGTGACAGCAATGCTATTTTAAATTAGGCCGTTAAATTATCTAGCTACTCTTTGCCTTTGAACATGCTCCGAAGATCTATTCGGTGGCGTCTCGCATTGGTACGCGATGTGACCTATAAAGTGCCGGTAGCATCCTATAAACCCTTTCGTGGTTTTGCGGAATTCAGGCACTCAAAAGCGTCTATGCGACTTTCTGACAAGAAGCTTCAGGTCGGCGCGCTACTTATAGTCGTCCAAAAACGGTTGTAAGGCGCTGCCACTCTGTGATGAGCCAGAACCTGGGACGGGCAGAGAAACGCGCTGAAAATGTCCTCCTAATCGATGGTAAAAATGGGGGTTATCCGAAGCTTTTCGCTGGAGGTCCGCCTTCACAGTACTCAGTTCATACTTTGAACCTTTTAAGACCTTCATATCGCAGATTTTGGACCTAACTTAGGAGTTTTTCGGTGTCTGGCCTCCGCATCACTGTAGTGGCAGGGTCTGAATATGGTTTAGCGAGAAAAAATGACCGAATCCAAACGTTATGGCCCAGGGAATCCTGGATGAGACGAGTTCCTGGGTATATTTACCCTTCTCGCTGGGGATACCTCATATTCGTATGGATGTACCAATCTCATCAGCAATGACATGTAGAGCCTCGGGTTTGCTGAAGATGGCAATCTACATACTTCGTTCTCAGAGGCAACAAAAAGTCGCCCACTCCCCTCCCCTTCGGCCGATCTCGTGATCTGGATCTATTTGACAGTTCAGACTATCTTACCGCAGTTTTCAGTCTTTACAGCTGATCTATCTCTGCATCCGTGTTTTGAAAACCAGACGTGGGTGGATCTATCTCTTATCGTTGCTCAGAAATCAATTACTGCAATATTTCCTTTTTAATGCATGTCCTTATTGTTAAAATTCGAAACATTTTCCTGCGAACTTGCAACCGTGATGCTGTTTGTAGGCCAGCCGCATTGCTAGTAATAAGCAAGGTTTTGTTAAGAGAACCGTTCCTGCAACACTACCCTATTCCCATTGGGTGGTTTTTTTGAGGTATGTGGACACTTCGCTGGGCTGAGGTCCGTATTTTGTTTAAAACGCACGGTGGCATTTGCATCGCAGATTCGTGAAATCTCGATTCGCTTTAAAAGCAACTGGCTTCCACACGCCTACAAACATAGACTGCATGCCTTTGAATCCACACGTCTTCGCCTTTGGACGAACGCTCATTACCCCTTTTTCTGTTGAGTCCAGTCAGTGTTGAAGTAAAGTGCATGTATTCCGGATAGTTGCTCAAAACTCGTGTGTGTCAGAACAACTTTCTGATCGCGTCTGGGGTTTTAGATGCTTCTTCAAGCCGGAACTTGCTTCTGCAATCCATCCTGTATTTGTCGGCTTTTTTCTTTCAGAGTTTAAAAATGAAATGCCTCTGTGGAGCGAAGAAATGCCGCGGCTACCTGATCGCCTGATCTTTATCCATCAGAATACTGAATTCCTTGTTTCCCCACTGCAACTTTTCTTCAATTGAGTATGCATTTCTCGACGTCTAATACTTATAGCACCTACACAGATGTATTAATGGTGTATATGCCACTACACTGATTCTGCACGGATAAGTGGTCGCAATCACGTGAATGTTCATACACCACCAGAATCCCTATATGCCTTCCAAATCTAACAATATTGTACGCATGGCTCAGTGTGTGATACTTGATGTGTTTTTATGTCTTGTGTATGTATCATATTTTATAAAATTTTATTATTAAGTTTTGTGTGTTAGCGTTCTTTTATGAGCCGACCTTACCTTCGGTTGCTGCTTTTCGCATAGTTCGCCGTTTGATGCGTGACGGGCCGCCCGCCACCAGCTCGACAAAGACTTTTCCCTGTTGGGGCTCTATCTTAAGCAGCTAAGTCAACTGTATTGAGCGTTTTTCCAAAGTTGGCGACGGGGGTGGGGATATCTCCTAACCCTTGCAACGAGACACGCCAAAAGCTGCGAAACGTGTAGTCTTAACGATATTTTAGTTTTTCAGGCGTGTACTGCGGCAAACGTCTGGCCACTCGTGGCATGTCACTCACAGAGCCTGCCAAGACTTCCGTTTATCCGGGTGTCCGTCGTATTTAAACGGCACTTCCTGTAATTAGAACGCCCGGCATTCAGCTTCTGACAGACTGGTACCGTTCTTCTTGATCGTTTCGTTACTGATGATTTGATTTTTCATGCATGGCCAGAGGAATTTACAGCAGCTCCCGCTGCTTTGCTAATGCAGTCCAAGGAAGACTCCTTATTAATACAGATCAAACATATTTACAAGGAAAGCAGAAGAGGCGGATTTGGACCAGGAGATGTTTCGATGTTTAGAGTGGGCATTATCACGGTAGATAGCTATTAAGTTGCCGGCGCTACTAGATTTTCCTAGGCGTCTGCTTTAAATACTTGTCAGAGGTGCGTCGTACGTGAAAATGCTACTCCTTCATCCAGTCTCCGACTTTCCGGCCGTGGCAGTGCGGGCTCTTTATCACCGGCTGAACGTCCGCACAGTACTTCTGTTAAGCTGATATAACCAGTGAGTTAGTCTAATCCTATCCAATAACAGGAACGTTTGTTGTCCGCAGATGGCGGTGGGTACTCAATTTCCCCTCCTCCAATATACTGGGTGGACAGATAATACTCCCCTCCAAATCCCCTTCAGTAAAACCAGTAACGAACTGTCGCACTCATATTTTCGTCTATGGATCAACCAATGGCATTCTGATCAGCCATCGCAATAGGAACAGATTCACAAAACTGATAATAGTAGAGGTAAAGTTCACGGCGCATTTCGGGTCTCTCGAATAGATTATTGCTTAATGCGGACGCCGAAAAAGCAGTCATACAACGATACGTCGCAACTTTCAGCCTGGACACCAAAGAAACTAGAAGAAACTCCTGAATTTATTGAGGCAGTGTGGTGTGACCTGGATAATGTGCCAACCACACGACCTAGGTTTCATTCGAAATGCGGCAGTACTACGGGAATGTTTCAAGGATAATCAGACAAGTCTTCATCCACGCAGTAGTATGACGGAAGATTTAAAGGAAGTTTACTCTACTATAAAAATGATTTATTCGCGCGTCTTTTAACCCACCTATCCGAATCCTTGGCCAGCTTCCTTCCGGGTAGAAGTGTTTCACGGAATACTCCTGAGGAAGTTGTGCCTACTGCTGTTGACATCCTAAAAGGCAGAGTTTGGAAGGGCGAATGTTGCCCTGAGCCTTTCGTCCTTTTTGGTTCCATCGTCATTTAAATTTAATCCAGTTTATCTGGGTTCATGAGGTGTGAGTTCTTGAACATCGGATTATCTATGGAATACTTCGCGGATTCTAAAAAGAGCGTAGGCTTAGTGCATCGGAGAAATAAAGGGAGGAGTGGGGTTAAAAAATTTAGTGTGAAAGTGGTTCGCCAGACGTCCATCTGCGCCATATGCACCTGCAACATATGTCAGTTGTTTAAGTCCTCCATGTTATAACCATCAAGAAACACTCAAGTCGGTGGTCTGGACTACCATGAAAAGGTTCCTTTTACGGAAAGAGCTCTTTTATTGACCCACAGTATCGCTTTATTTTTGTCTGAACACATGGAATCTAACGAAACTTAAACGGAAATAGATGTGAAAACTTTTGCATACGGTTATCCTCGCAAACCATCACGCACAGGCATACTTCTAGTCTTTAACCATTATGTGAAGTTTTAACTAAACAACGACTCGATGGTAACAGTTACCAATGAATCGGCATTACTGGCGATTTAGGATTGGCTCACGAGCTGTTCATTGTAATGAAATTTCACTGGCTTTTTTAAATTCGTGAAGTGTCCTTTGCACGGAGGACGAATGAAAACTGAGTACTGTTTGCCTGCGCACACTGACCAAGATAATTTTAGGATTGTACATTCTACTCGTTATTTGTCAAAAGCCTTTTTCATTGTTCTCCCACACCAACAGACTGAAGGAAATCCCAGTAGCCGCTTTCCGGATACAAACCTTACTCGTACTTATTTATCGGGATGTTAAAAAATGATATTGAAACCCCCGGTACGACGCGGATTCACAAAGGACTGCCTACCCAAATTATGGAAGATCTGTGCGCTTCACTAGGAGATAGTCTGTGTTATAGACTCCAGAACAACACCTACTCAAATGGTATATATGGTTAAACTTATTAGTGACCACGAGTGACTGGTGACTGTACATCGGCTGAGATTAAAACTTGCATGTGAACTGAATACCTAGTCACGTCGGCACAACACGGATCTTTGCGCATCATCCAACATTGCATTATAATAGGAGAGTTACGTGGACCGCATTGCGATCAGCACACACATAGCGGCGACTGCCATCAAAATAAAGTTCTGCTTTCGTTGTATTTCCATCTCGTTCGAATATTCGGTACGTTTACGATTATTTCGGTGCTCTAATACCCAGCACAAACTGCAGACGGCATAGGCGGTAGCATACGCTAGAAGTACTGAATGGGATACACTGAGCAGTGGCATATAAACACAACTGAACTTATAATTACGAACGTAAACCCCAATTTTGCCGATACAGTTTGCACATGGACTTCGAGGTGAATAAAACATGTGTACTCAGTGTATTTGGGAAAATAGGCTGACGCCTTTGAAGTCCCTATATGAACATACAAATCTAAAATTTAACAACAACATAAAAGGATCCTAGCCACAAGCCGATGAAGACATCGATTCCCATAGGGCACTGGTTTTATGATTACAAAGTCACATGGTCCGCTTGTTGGTACAGCATATGTCTGTCAAGCTGACATTTATATGTCTCCACAGACTGAGATGTTACAATCGCCTCACGCAGGTTGTTCAGCGGTTCCACAACACGGTTGGAGAAAGAAGAATTTCTTACATCCAATCTCTCTTTGGGAACACGCAGTTTGAAGGGATGTCTCCCGAGGTTAGTTGTAGTGGCGAGTTGGAAAAGTCGTCGCACCAGAGGGCGCAGTCCAAGCCACGCACGTTAAGGAAAGTTCGTATCAAGTCTCCGCGCAACTGCCTTAAACTCAGAGGATAGGCATTAAGGTTATTCAGGTGGGTCTCACAAGGCAGACTACTTTGACCTCTTACTAATTTTGTGGCACGCCTCTGCACTCTTTGGAGTACAGTCCTGCTACGTCCATGGTCTCCAAGCCTGGACTGTATATGTAGGCTGCGGCCTTACGAACATGTCAAAGACTTTAGAGAAGTATTCTCCATCGAAGATTGTGAATGCCCGTCTAATGGCGTAGAGCATTGAAATTGCGGCTTTTGGTGCCTTACGACATTGCGTAGAAGGCTTTAGGGTGTCTGAAATCCAAATTCCGATATCTTTCTGAGTTCCTGTTTCTCGGAGTGGCACCTTGTTTAGATAATATTGCCGCGTACTATGGATATGATTTAGATTCCCGAAACGCAGTTTGGTGCATTTGTTTAAAGTGAAGGACAGGAGCCATTTACGGGGCCACTTGTCCAATCAACAAAGATTTTCTTGAAAGTCAGTCTCGTCGGCAGCATCGTTGATGACTTTCTAGAGTTTCATATCATCTGCAAACATGGCAGTACGACAGTCCAATCCATCTACGCAATCACTGATGAACAAGAGAAATACGGTTGGTCCGGGCACTGAGCCTTGTGGGAGTCCGCTCTCTATGACTGTGCGCCTTGACTGCTGTTACTCCACGCAGACAATTTGGGAACGGTCGGCGGGGAAATTCCGGATCCATTTGAGAAGTTTGCCGCCGATACCCATGACTCTCAACTTGTACAGGAGACGCTGGTGCGGAACACTATGGAACGCCTTCCGGAAATCTTCACCCACGCAGTAATATAATGGCAGTCGCAGAGGAAGATCTCTTAACTATGCCACTGATCTATTTTCGCATTTGTTCGTCCCGCACGCTCTTATCTTAGAGTGGTTTCCCTTCGAGCAAAGGTGTCGTCATCGATTGTTCGGGAAGATGTAATGTTTGGTATGGACGACGTTTTGCAAAGACAACGTTTGGAAGATTGGATGCTTTCTTGGACTCTTCGATTGCCCTGTTTCTCTTTTCACCTCGAGTTAGTCCTGCTTACTAAGACAAACTAGGCGTGAGCCCTTAAAGCCACGTCAACATTTAAACGTGGGATTATTCATGGACAAACAGTATATATTACAAACAGATCAAAGATTCAATGTATCTTCCATCGGGGAAATGAAGGGACTGGAATTTGTCCATGTCTGCTTTCACTGCAGTGCCAAACAATTAGCAGTGGCGTCTGCAGCTCCTTTAAGTCGTTTGAACTTTTCTACTATTTACGACATCTGGGCACCGCGCAAACACGTAACTGAAATAAAGACAAGGAGTAGGGTCTTCTTGGGTTACAGACCAAAGGACACAAGACAATTGCAACTCCTCGTGCTGTGGTCCGACAAACAGGGCTCGTTCAATTGGTTTTTGGTATAACGCTACGGCATATTATTCCCCATCAAGCTTTCAAACAGGAAGTTCATGACCTACTAGGTTATCACTGCAGCCTAATAAAATTGTAGGCATTTCAACATTTAGATATCAGGACGATCTCCAGCCCGCACCTTTCCGTGTCACAGAGAGGCACGGCAGGGATAGGCTTTCGTACGTTGTCTTGTAGATCACACAGATCGATCTAGTTGTTCCACTGGGGCTGACTTTGTTAAGTATTTTCTTTTCTCCTACCTTTCCGTAGTTTTCCTCTTTCAAACGAACCGATGTTTCGTGTAGATGTCCAGACCCCAACCTCTGACAAGAGCCGATCCCCGAACTGGAGTCCGAACTGGAGTTATCGCTCGTTTTATAGTCTCCATGCTTTTTTACATTAAACGTTGAACTGTCCGCGACGAAACCTGTCCTCCGGGACCACAAAGTTACCCATAAACCATCCGCCTAATAAAAACTAACCGAAATCCTCTATTCCTTTGTCAGCTTTTTAATAAGATGGCAATTTCAATCCAGAGAACCCTGCGGTCCCCCTGAAGCTTTCATAACCAGAATCCATAAGAAAGGAACAAGCTTAGAATATAAGTGTTTTCTGTATAGTTACGAATATTTTAGGAGCTGACTCATTAGTTTCAGGGCGCAGGACTGGTTGCAAGGCGATTGATCCACTAGCACTATTACGATTATTACCAGCTGCTAGAACTACGAAACTGAGTAAGAGACACGTGCCGTTGTTTATGGAATAAGTCGGCGACTGGGCTGTAGACCAACCCAAATAGGCTGGCCTATATTTATAAAAGTTTTAGCGTCCGACCATCCTATTAGGCTGCTAGAGGTATAACTCCAGTACATCTATCTTGAATCGAAGGCTTCAGTTCGGGACTTTATCCCCTAAGTTGGTCAGCGTATATATGGTTATGAGATCTTTGTGTGGCAGTCGTATTTGCAGACCGGTCGATATTCAACAGACAAGTCTTTCGTTTTGCACTCGGAAAATTGCCCAATGACATAGGTAAATCAGGTGATCAATGAAAAACACAGTGTGACCATGTCGAGATCTGATCTTGGAAGTCAGTAGATTTCTAGATTTCAAATATCGTAGGAAAGACTGGGGAAAAATTTGCACAGCGAACGTCAGGAACAACACAATAAGACGACTTCGTATGAGGACGGCGCTCAAGATATTGTGCAGCATTTTTCAGTATATATACGGGGAGGTAGGCGAAATGTCAGAGAAGCCAGCTCGTATAGAGAGAGTGCTGAAAATCCAGGCACTCAGTATCAGCACAGTACGGTTGTTGTGTGCCAAAGACTCATAAAAGTTGAATTGTGTTCTATCAAGTTCAGAAGCATTAGGTCTTCCACCGAGTTATTCAAGGCTCGCGGTCGTGTTTTGAGCTGCTAGTACTTCGTTACGGGCTTCCATACTCCAGCTGAAAGGAGAAACCGCAGATACGTCGAATCGTGCATTCTTGTTTCTTAGGTTCTACCCGTGATCCTGAAAAATTATGGATTGTGTATGCTTGACAAACTTGGCGGTGACGGTAGAACTTAGTATTCGAAGAGAGGTTTAAAAGCTCTCAATGCGCACACTGCAATCCCGTTTGATGAACTCGACCATGCATCGCCTGATTTCACAGCGGACATTCGCAGCCCTCCCAAGTCATTAGTTCATGCTACGGCTGACTTCCATGGTAGGAATCCCAACTGGTGCGGCTTTCGTACAAAATGAACTGTATATAAAAGTTCAGAGGCGCGAAACCTAACAGACGGTTTTGATTAAGACGGAGTGTATAACCAGGCTCTTAAACGGACAGGGCAGAAAGTACGTTTTCCTCGGCCTCTTTTAGAAGTCAATGCACAAAGCGAAGTATCTTATGATCATCCTTTCAAAGTTACACCTTTAAATATTAACAAGCATTCAAGATATGGTATGCATGAAATCAACGAAAAATGATTAAAACGGGCAGATGCAAAACCACCCTAAAATAATTGCCCAGTCCGGCTTAGCAATTGCAAAGTTCATTCGGTGAAACAATTTTGTGAGGAAGCCTAACGGAAATTTAACAGTGCTTCTAGTTTGACCGCTTTTATGACCCCAAAATATATTTTGTACTTATGAGCCTCAGTCTGTGCATTTATCGGGAGTTGGTAGTCACAAAGTGTCAATTCCCGGAGGTTCTGCCAATTTTCCGGTGAATCTCATTAGGTTGGGGAGACAGCACTTTTGTAGACGTCCCAAATTGATTTGAATTTTTTTGATTGCCCAGACAGCTTGAAAGGCATGCTCGTCATGCTCACAAGTCTGAAATCGCTATGAGGTACACTTTTTGATTCTCTTATCTATGATTTGTGTGTCGTCTTAAATCCAATCATCAGGCAGTACCTTAACCCGACAGAAATTTTAAATCCCTCGATTAATGTGGACGTCAGTGGATCGGTAATACTGCCACAGTCTGTTGTTATGTTAGCGAACACATCTACCTTTCTATTTTACCCTCTATGAGCACAACATCTCATAGCAGTCAAAGGTCTGCTCTGAGGATGGCCAGACCACTGTGTTTAAGAAGTGTGACGTCTACCAACACTTGACCTTAGATAACTGACTTCAGATAAGCACAGTTCTGGCGCACAACCACACCGCATATCAGAGCTGACAGACATAATGGCTGGCTTTCTTGTGGTTTAACACCTCATGCGCTGGCCTCTGGCCCGCTTGTCTGCCTCTACTCCAGTGGATAGTGTTCTTCCGATTTTGCCTCCCTGATGCTCGACTTGGGAAAATCAACACTGTCCCCCATCACGATTTGAAAACTTCGGGTTCTTTACGAACACAACTCGGTCATTTCAAAACCCGGTGTATTCAGACGACGACAATGCACAGTCTCCCGCTAGAAGTGGATCAAAGACCGTCCCACCTCTGGTTCTTTTCTTTTCGATTGTCCAACTTGATTTTCTGATTAACGTGTTGGTGGAGATGCATGGCTTCGCTGGGCCGTCATTTATTCACTTTCCAACTTTTCAGATGTTTTCTGTGTCTGCTCTTCCGGGGTGGAGCTGCCAGATAGCTAATATTGTCCATGGTTAAGTTTTTTCCAACATGAGACTGTTCGCCCTTCATTTCTGGGTCCACAGAGAGTATTTTCGTGGTGAAAGGAGGTTGTTTCTTACTCACGCTCTAGTATAGACATCATTGGGTCCAACGCTGCACCTCAAGCCTCTTTCATTTCCATACTAAGGAAATCGGCAAATGATTTGGCCCAAAGGTCACTTCAGCCAATTCCCCTGACAACTTTAGCCCCTTTCAAGGCCCTGTCTGCAGAAGCAGGAGTGGCAGGCAATTCTTGGTCGTTATTGACGCGTAACTCAGATTTATACCCCGAACAGCAGCGCATAATCGGCCACCACGTAGTTGCTACTTTCGGTTTCTGCTGCCTCCTCTTAGGCATTGATTTCTAGTGCCCTCGTCCTTACTGACACCTTTAGTGCCATCTTTAGTGCAGAAGCCCTTTCTTTGCCGATCTTCTGATCAACTGCCAGTAGTTCCATCTCTATGATCAGACAATTACTCTTGCCATCTGAGGTATTTCTTCGTCTAAATCAGTATGCCAACATTCCGTCCTATATTTCAAAGTGGCCAGTCCATTTAAGCAACTCTTCCCCTGCTATCCTGACCTCGCCTGACCCAACTTCAACGCTTGCATCCTACCACATGCGATGATTGATTACATTTGTGTTATCAATCTTCTCTTCCCTCCCCCAGTGTTTTCCTGGTCTTGTAGCCTTGCGTCCGTACATATGGTTGTCACCAAGGCCGAGTCCGATTAAATACCTCAGATGAGTATCGTCCACCGGTCGGAAAGCCCTTGTGCCTCGCTCACGCCACATGGTACCCAAGAATATCACAGGTGGATGGCTCCGCCTAAGTGACCTTCGGGCATTGAACAATGCTGCTGTAACTGACCGTAACCCCGTTTGACATCTCCATGGCTTTGGCGACTTTTCGCCCGTTACGACATGTCCCTGACTGCACCCATTAGATCCTTGTCGTCCCAGAGGCCTTATCGAAGTCTCTTTGACCTCCACTGAGTGCCGTTTGAATTCTTCAATATCCCTTAAAACCATTTGGGTGTTCATTGACAGGCTACTCCATGGCTTAATTTTCACCCCTTAGACAGAAGCTTAAACAGATAAACAATGCTCCTAAGTTTTTTATCCTTTCCGCGAGGGCGCTTTCGTCTAGCTTCTTTGAAATGAACAATTTGACGTAAACTTCGTGTGACCTTTGTCCTAATCTAAACAGAAGGGCTTCACATTTTTCTCCGTCAACAAGACTTTTCGCTTTCCTCCCGAAGAATTATTCATATCCTCGGGACCACACATCAAGGGCAAGGTCGTTGTCAGAGGCTAGCTTGCTTTTATTTCAGTGATTTCCGCATCTGTTCTTCATCGTTTACGTTCACCTGCACCGCTAATTGTTATATCGTGGCAGTGAAGGCCAGTTTAGCCTAACTCCTCGGGCGTTGCAGGCATTGGGACACATTGGGACCTCTGCCGTTCCCCATTGTTGCTGTTAGTTAAAATCCTGGTCATTTGTTATTTGGACCAGGGGGTGTAATGTGGAGCGCCAATGTAAGGGCTCGGTCGCGTTATCCACCTGCGCTCTTCCCCACCTCCGGTCTTCTTGACTCCGCCTTGGCACCGGGCACTGGTGAGAAAGGAGGAGAGAGTTCGGTAGATACTGTACAAGTCTACTATCGCTATAAACTAAATCACGAGCAGGTCACCGTCCCTGCTTCAACTTGCTGTAGAGCACACGGTAGATATCGTCGGCAACGACGGTCGAACTGTGTTCGCTCAACGATCCTATTAAAACCCATCTGGGTAGGCTGCTCCAATTGTTAATCGCATAGGGAGTGAATAGCTCTTGTTCAGCACCTGAACTTGCTTATGACGCCTGTAGATTTTAAGGACGCACAAAAGGTGCATGTGCGTGTTTAGAAATCTTAAAACCAAAAGTCGTTGGACACAGCAACTGCGCGCCTACGTTGCTGTGTCTCTTTGTGGGATCCACGCATGGACGTGTCCCTTCAATGACGTATTAAAGGCGTTCCGAGGGTGCTTGATTACGCAGCGAGTAGATTACTCCCACAACCCCGCACTTACTCTGTTCCAAAATTTCGAGGCGCAGATTACCTACAGAGATCACGCTGTTTAGGGCCTCGGAAGGTGTAGACAAAGTAAATGTATTTGTAGGACACGAAGGTTTTTTCCTCATAGGCTATGATGAGGTTCCTTTTTCTGCCTTGGTAATAATCTGAAAACATTATTTCGACCGTCCTGGGTTGGCGGTGAAGGCAACTAATGTATTCTTGTCCCTTTGTGTTTTGTAGGCACTGCTGCAAATATACTTCCGGCCTCGTATTAGGAGTCGGACTCTTACCGCATCCACTTTCTGATTCTACCACTAAAGCATGTATTCACTCAAACCCTCCCTTACTATCTTTGGATGACCTAAATATTTATAGCGGTGGTAAAAACGGCGATTTTTACGAACCTATTTCTGGTAAAACGTAACGATAAATGCTAGGGAGAGATGGCCATTGCGCCAGTTCCTTAAAGGTTCACAGGAACCAGACGAAGGAGCGGTGCGTCACTGTGGATTCACAAGCTAAATTCCCGTGTAATGAAAATCACATAATATAGACCATTTGATTTGCTTGCTTCAAGAATAAAAGATCTGAGTTCTACGAACAGTCCCACGTTACTCTTGAAAAGGTAACTTGGCAAACACATGTTTTCGGTAACTCATTATCCGGCAAAAACAGTAACCTAGAAATTAATAATATGAGATGTTAACGGGGTTTATAAGTGACTCGGGAGAAATTAAAACCCATCGTTACCCCATCACTCACATGACGATGTCGGCATGCTGCGATCTTTGGGGTACGAGGAGAGTGACAGATACTGCAAGTGATGTTTTTGAGTCGGGTAGGTGGAGTATACATCATTGTTGTCAGGGGGTTTGGGCGCCGTACAATAATAATCTGGGGTCAGAAATGGGGTCGTTTGAGGCCAACGCCGACCTCAGATAATTATTGCACGCCGCCCCAACCCCCCTGCTGAAATTGATGTGCACTCTGCGTACTCGACCATGTTTTCCATATCTGCGTGACTGTATTGACCTGATGATGAGTTACCGATAACATGTGCTGACCAACCCGACTTTTCAAAGTATGATCTGTTTTGTTGATCTAAAAATTTAAATGTAGCCGAGGACTGTGTCAATTCCGTGCCTTAAGTCTTCCCCTCTAGCCGAGAGATTTATGTGTCAAAGTCACCCGTTCAAGGTATTCATACAGACTGCGAAACGCGAATGTTCTGAACAAATGAAATCGCCCTTGTCTTTACTGAGGCTATTATCACTGGTTTCTCAAAGCACATTGGCGAGATAGTTTCGACGGTAATTTACCCTAAGCCAGCATTCTTTTCTAGGTATGACCCGATGAATTAAACTAGTCTTCTGCCAGTTAAGACTCTAACAGTTTGAAAACTGTCATTGAACCGACCGCGTAGAGAGTGCCAAAGATAAGACTGGCGGAGTAAGAAGGTGTGTTTGTATGAAGTCCGGTCGTGGAGCTTTCTTCACGGACATGATGCGTCAGTTCCATAACAAGATTTTGGTGCGTATCACAGACAATGGGACAGTTACAAAAGCATTTGCAGCAACTAACGATGAAGCAGTGCTGCGCATTCGCTTCAGTCTCATGTTCTCTGTCATGGTGACAGACGCCTGCTGTGATAAGCGCCTCAGGACCCGCACGCCTATAGGACCGACGGTCAGCTCCTCCAGCGAAGACTGGAGAAGCTATCTATGAGGCCAACTAAAACGCCCCCGCCAAAGCCACGAGGGAAGCTCGAAAGTCTCAGGCACCCCGGACCCACAATGCCATGATGCAATCTCCCCCAGCAAACCCGCACTGTCAACAAACATTCACTGGCGGATCGGCCTCGTTGGGTATCCCCTGACTCAATGCATCGACAGCCCGACAACCCCAGATGCTGCCTACGTGATCGCCACTGTTATAACTCTCACGGCGTTCATGACGGCACCCACCCTCACGCCCAATGCACAGAATCCCCGTCCCCCGCCGCCGTTGATCATCGCCGCTCCTACCATCCCTGCCACAACCTTCGTAGCGACGACGACCACCACAGCCCCCACTCCCACTGCCGGTCAAAACGCTCCTGATGGCCCTCAACCGCCACCTTTACCATCACTACCCCCACTTTCAACGACCTGAACTAGGTCACAACCTGTCCTCATTGTGACTGCACACCCAATCACGCATCAGCCTGATTGGTCACTTGCGACTCCATCGCGTTGTTACCAATTCACCGAAAACGGGGTCCTCGCATCCATCTGCCCTATCCGTATTGTCCACGCACACTTACTCACCGCATAGACCTATTCGGCCGCATGGATATTTCAATACAGCGAGAGTCGCCGCAATATCGACACACATTACGCATCTTGCACATCCACACTCTCCCATCCCCAGCCCGATCAACTCCCTATCCACCAGCCCGACCACCATTGGTGGTACCACAACGACAACCGACCTAACATCTCCTAACCTGCTGCGCCCATACTTTCATCATAAATTCTCCTCACGCGTCGGCCTAGTTGGTCACAGAGACTGACGAACCAGCGTTTGGAGCACCAACATGCACCCGACACCATCAACTCACCTACTCGGTCGCATGAGCGTTCATGGAAACCTGCGCTAAACCATCGCAGACAGGACTACATCGCCGCACATTCTCCCACCAACGCATGCACTACACATGGACACCTCCAACATACCACACCACCGGCATCTCGCACGTAATTGGGAAGTGTGCTCTTCCGTTCCCTTCTCCATGTAGCTCCTCTGTCACATGTGAATTTGGACTGTGTGAACGCTTTTGCGTAAATTCCTGGTGTGTACGTATGGGAATCCAGGTCGTGTGTGTATCACGCGCGAGCGAGTTGCTCTGGGCTCTGTCAGCCACCTCTCTCAATCTCAGCACTAGTTAGCTGACTGGTATGGGCAGTCCATTGGTGGAGGGGATAGGGTGGAGCGGGTGAGGTCGATTTTCAACGCGTAATTCCTTCCTAGAACCAATCTGACACACTTGATAATATCAAGGGCACTAAAAGCCGTGGTTTTGAAAGCTGCTAACTTAAACTTCAACTCAGACAACGCAGTCAGTCCGGTTGTGTGTTTGTGTGTTAAGTGGCTGACGAGTGGACTGAGAATCAGACTGTGGTGGCCCCATCTTAATTGTACTATATCACACACACACACACACACACGTGACATCCGAGCCTCTTGCATCTTGTGTGTGCGGTCCTGGTGTGCGCGTTGTGGGTGGAGGCAGGCAGTGCACGCGGGTGAATTTCTAGTTCTGCCCGTCACTGCGCTTACTTCTCCCATCAGATAAGTGGTCGCCATGGACAGTGAACTGGTGTCTGGGAAAGGGGCTATAAAGTAAAACTGATGGTCTCAGCACATATTCCTCACTATAAACAATCTGACACGCTTCGAAACTATCGCGGTGCGCTATAAACCGTGGCTTGGAAGGCTACTAAGTGACAGGATAACTTATACCTTGCATTCAACCTAGTTTGTCCTTGTGTATGGTGGCCGACTTGTGGACTGAGAGTAAAACTGCAATGGATTCTTCCAAATGTGAACTTTATGGCACTCCATCTCAGTGGAATCTGAGCCGCTCTCTTTTTTGTGCAAGATCCTCGTCGGTGTACGTTGTGTACCAGGAAGTGTGGTGGTACGTCTAGTTGCGGCTTCATGTCGCGACGGCAACTTGCGTCCGCTCCCCCCTCCGGTCTTCTTGACACTGTCACGATCCCCGGTCCAGGTAGGGGGAGGAGGGGGTGCGATAGGTGCAGTGTAAGTCTGTTATCACTACGAACTAGTGCACACGCATGTCACCATCCCCGCTTCCGCCCCGTTGCGTGGCATACGGTGGATACCGTTGGTCATGACGGTCAAACTGTTGTCGTGTCTAGCGGTGCATGGTGGAGCGAAGAGAGAGGGAGGCCGCCATCGGGGAATTCATCTCCACGACAAATTAGCGCGTTTCTCATAATAATAAGTCCGATGCCTTTAAATCTATCACGACGCGCTAGAAATCACGGCTTAGAAGACTGCCGACTGATGAGAAAACTTGGTCATCATGTGCATTTGAGATGACCGACTGGAGGACTGGGAGTCTGGCCAGGTGGCTCCTCTCACATTTGGCTACTACGGCGCCTTCACCTACGAGAGACCCAGGCCGCCCTACGTGAAAGCCTGCCTCTTCCTGCTGTGGCCAAGTCGCTTGTGGCGCGCGTAGACAGTGTGTTAAACTTTGTCAGCCAGTGTTAGTGTCTACATCTGATCGCCCTAACACTCTCTTACCATCAGAGTCTGGTGTGTGAGGAAGTAAAGAGTATGATAGATGCCGTCGAAATCTACGTCAATATAAACTAATTCACGTGCAAGTCGCCGGTGCTGCAGTCACTCCGTGGGACCCGAGGTGGGTGTCGTCGCTCACGAAATACCGCCAAACAAAATGGTGCGCCACGATCTATTGGGATTTATGACACGCCCCATCCGGATGAACATATGAATGTTAGTATAATCCTCATTTGATATCTATGGGACAAGAAATTCGTAGATATGAGGTTCATTCTCAGAGCTGATATTCGTTCTCAGAATTCAGATTCGATGCAGAACATTTATAACAAGTGCGAAGGGTTATTTTGGCCAGGACATGTAAGTTCCAGAGTTTGTTATAAATGAACCGGTCTATGCTTGGACTTAAAGGAAAAATACACACGGGTATACACGTAAGTACGATTAGAAGAAACAAAACAACCAGGCGAATGCAGCTTTATGATAAATTGTTACTGAATGTTGTGTCCAAGATTTAAAGGTCGTATTATTGGCGCACTAAAATAGAACGCCTTTTCATGTCCCTACAAGTTCGTGTTGTAAGGATGGACAAACAGGCTTATAAGGCAGCCTGCGAAGAGGCTTGGCGTCGTAGCATGATGACTGACTGATTACCATTTATACAGTCAGTTCTCGATCAGCTATTCTCTCGTGGGACTTTGCACTTTTACGGTGTGGACAATAACTGAGACGTTTGGTTCAGCGCGGCGTACCAGCCCCTAATAGCGCCTTGTGACCTAACAGTCTTTGTCCGCTCATCGCCTGCCCAAAGCTGCCCGAAATTCCTTAAATATGGTTTACGTCCGAGTATTATCTCATAGCCCGATCGATTATTGATCCTAGGACAGACCGAAAGCACAGAAGGATTTCACAAGCCCACTAGTCCCTTTTCTTCTTTTTCATGTGCATTTGAGGTGAACAACTGCCGGTTTCAATGTCCGGCTCTTACCAGCTTCCTACGAATGCGGACATCAGTGTGAAAGGTGAAGTGGACGGGGTTTGCTCAAGGCAACTGCTCCCTAGTTTTAAGGCAAACTGACCAGTAGATTAGCATTCGATTTTCCAGCCGAAGTGACTGGTCTGAGAGGATAATGCTCATATCGTCGCTGGTCACATGCTTGTGTCCAAATAAAAAATATGGCAAGGACACAGTATAGGACCTCAGTCAGGGAACAAAAATCAAATCATCGCGTAATAGGAGTTTTCTGGGTGGGACTAGACGGCGGATAGGAGAGCGCGATAGTAGATAAGCATTCGGATATATATTGGGAGGTCATATTGTGTCCTTGCGCTAAACTTCTCTACAACCACTTACATAAGAGCACACGTATCCGGAATCCGATTCTCGAGGAATGATGAGGGTATCAAGATATCTGGCAGTGCAAGCAAAAGTCGAGCATTTTACACAGCTCTTCCAGCCTGTTTTCACAAAAGGAGTAAATTATATTCCATCTAGTTACGAGGGCGAGGAGGCGTCAAAAAAAGGCGAGGACGTAATATGCCGCGATGACCTAGTTTTTTGCTCCCTGAGTTGGGTTGCTTATTGCGTCATTGACTTTATTATATAAAAAGGGGCGTGACCATGAGTAGATTATGCCAATCATTCATCCCTATTCTGTATTA
>CACRXP010000073.1:751359-767939 GCA_902702965.1 Spirometra erinaceieuropaei
CTGCAAATCTATCCGGAGTCCTGGAAGGAACTTACCCAAGATCGACCGACCTGGAGAATAGTGAAGACTAGAGCAGCAACATACGAAGTCAAACGGATTGCCCCTACCAGAACCAAAAAAGCGAATTTCATGTCTGATTTTTCGCAAGCCCACAATCCTAAAATTCGATAACTCCCATCGCATCCACGTTAACGGACATTAAGAGCACGAATCAGCTTCGTCGGACTCAACGAAATAAAAACATGGCAACTGCATCCTTCGTGCGAAAAAGACTCTACCATCACCTCCTACCGCAGTCACCACGGCGTTCACGACGACGACCACTACTATTCGCGAGAAAACACCCCGAGGCCAACCACTACCTCCATCAGCACTGACAAAGCCGCTGCAGCGACAACACCCAGTATGAAGCTCATCCTCACCGCCGGCGAGAATCCTCCCGATACTCCGCCTCTATCAATCACAAGCCACACCATTAGCAATGAGGACTCTATTCCAAGCGGACAGCACACCCACAGAACACGGTCGCTTGCGAATCCATCGCCCTGAGACGAGTGGACCAGTGCTGGAATCCCCGAAATACACCCGTCACACGCGCATCCTTTCCACAACGCTCCAGGTTATTCAGATACCGCATAGCCTACTCGGTCACATGCGAATTTATGGAAATCTGCAGAAAAAAATCACGGTCCCAACTCCGTCAGCACACCTCACTCCACCAGTCTTTACAGCACACGTAAACTCGCTCAATGAAAGCCGACACGCGGACAAAATACACGACTCCCGCGCCAATGGGAAACGTGCTTTTCGGTACAACCTTGTGCCTGACCAGGTCGTGTGCGGCACACTTCGACGGGCCGTTGAAGCTCTGCCAACTATCGCGCCCAATCCCGGCACCAGACGCCCGACAGGCTCGGACAGTCAACAGATGCAAGAGGGAGGGATGACTGAGGCTGACTCAGGGAACTCAAACTCTATGGCATTATAGCCCATTCTCCACCGTTGGTTTGACAGGATGCCGGACACAAGGGGAGAGACAACTCCAGTAATCAGATCGGTTGCGATCCCAGCGCCCGCACACAGCAATCCCGACATCCGCGGACTAAATGGAGGGAGCGGCATCACCTCACAGGATGCCTGATGGTTTAACAACACCTCGCGAACACACAAAGGGACTGTGGAGGTTTATGACGGCTTCTCAGTGCCAAAGCTTGACGTGATGCGATCGCAATAAATAGTAATGATTCCTTCACTATACCATGCGGACTCTAGAAATACGGTTCTCACACGGAGGACCTTACGCCTCAAGATAGACGCGAAGACGTCGATGTTCCGACTTTATATCGGGTGTCTTAACGAACTGCAGGACTCATGAGGCGAGTTTAACCTGGCCTGAGTTACGTCAGCAATAAAGGAACATCGAAATAGCAAGCGAAAAAATTATTGTCTCAGCAGTCCTGGGACTCGCCCTTTCGCCAGTACTTCAATGTCGGATACTCGCAGTCTGTGGGTAGTCCCCGGCACCTCAAGTGGTTATAGCTATCAACGCGAAATCGAGTGAAGGTTTGGTTCGCTCTAGGACAGCGAATCCTCTGGTCGCGTGAATCTTGCGTGTCCATAGTCAGAATCAAGGGCAGAAACCACTAGGCTGTTCTTCATCGATGCTGATCGTTCCTGGAAAATGCTCTTGAGTCTTACTCATTGTTCTCATACTCCCGAACGCTAATCTCCACCCGCATCGCCATGGCAACGGCGGTAAGAACGACCCCGAGACGGCTGAACATGACTTACAATAATTGTCTTTGATTGCTGCTCCGCCCAGGATGTACTTCGAAGACCAATAAGACTTAGAAGTAAATACCTAAACGTATTTTAAACAAGTAAAATAAATGGGCATCTTCAAAGTGAGCTCTGTAGGTGACACAGCAGTGGAGAAGGACCTAGAAAAGTGGAAAGGCCCCCTCTTTCCTTCACACCTCTAAAGACGTGATTAAGAGGTTTAAAAATGCTACAATTCGATTATGTTCAGCTGAAAGTGTGTGTCTGTGCGTGTAGGTTGCTGACAAGGGGTTGTGTATGGCCTGTGAGGTGAGAAATCTGAATTTTGGTTTATGCAGCAATAAAAAATCGGCCCTATAGTGGGCAATGCAAAATGACGTGAAAAGGTAGTACGAAATAATCACATAGTTTGTTTTCTGTAGATGGGGGAAAGAGTGGACAGTAGGCAAGGAAGCTGTGGAAATTGAATCGGCATTTTGGGATTGGGCAGCGATGCCGTGAGTTGGAGGACGAGAACACCGGACTCAAGAGAGTGGTTCAGTCGCGTATTTTCAGGGATGATAATCATAATTCCCATTAACAGCACTGAGGGGGGCGTCGTCAGGAGGGATTGATTGGAGAGGAAAGGTGGGGACGGCGAGGGTGAGTGAGTTAGCCACTGCCTAATACTGAAGGCAAGTGACATATGGCACAGCAAGCCCGCTGAGCAACTAAAGGCGCATCGGCAAACACATATTATTAGTCTAAAACACATATAATATAGGTAAGTGTGGATAAGTAGAAAAAAGGAAGAGGACACGCATAATCTGCTGACTAGAGTGTAAGTGTAGGACTAGGAAGGCGGTCAAAATCAGGCTTCCGAATGGCTCACTCATGCACATCACTTGGGCGACTCCTGAAGTGACTCCACCGACTCTTTCAAGGGTTGAGCGGCTGCTGGCGAGTCGATGCCATTAACAACAGAGCACATACTTTCTTTGGTAGAGTTTTCGTTCAACTGTTTCAACTCCTGTGGGAAGGCACTATCAGAGAGACCCATTTCTGATCTTCGTCGGCCAAAAAGGATGTATTTGGAGGGCAGGGAGAAGCGAGAAAAGCTACGAGGGTTGCTTACTATCCCCACACGCGTCTGGCGCTTTTGGGCTTGTTCGTCCATTGCTAAGGTCATCACGCCTTGAGACAGTGAGTCAGCACAGTCAAGATCTTTGGCAGTCCCAGAAGTGTTCTTTGGCGGGGTGACAATTGACTCAGAGTTTGAGTCGAAACTAACACCATCGATGCAAGACTGGCGCACCGGCGAGGTCACAACAGAGGCGCGAGAACTACTGCGCCTAGTGGGTGCGGCGGCGGCAGTCGAAGCGGACGCGCCATCACCTGTCGAGGGTGGGTAGACAAGCGAGGCGAGGATTGAGGCCCTGGTTGCTTCGCGAAGGTGCGAAACGTGTCGATCCCAAGCTGCCTGGAAGAAGTCCTGAGAATTCGCCTCGTTGCGTAGGAAGGCAGGAACTGTGCCCGGGGGCTGGGCAGCTAGAGTAGGTTCCCTCGCCAAGGGGAGGGCATCTGGGTCGGGTGGGCCACTCAGTTGCAGAACGCTTGATCCGTCTGTAGTACCATTGGTACCTGTGAGACGTAAAAAGACGGATGTTTGGGAGTTTATACGCGGAAACGGTGGTAGGTGGTCCGTCGGATTGAGCGAGGGGCCTGATTACGAGAAGACAATTACGAAATGAGCGACGTGAATTATAGTGATGAATCATGTAGCATAGCACTCATGCTCGCTCCCAAAACCACCGAACTACGGCGACAGGATTTGTCCGGAATGACCGTAAATGACACAGAGGGCAGTGGGTGGCCAGCCAATTGCCCAGACCTTATCGTGCAATACATAAGCTGGTCCTCCTCCACATATGAGCTGGTGGTTCAACAGCTGCGAACAATGAATTCCACCGCTGCTTACGATGTCGGCCCAGCAGCGATTACGCGAGCACAAACTAGCCTACAATGAAATAGCCTAGCACCGAATCTACATCATCGTATTCCTTCTCAGATACTGCACTCCGATGGCAAGTCGAAATCAAGAAGATAAAAGGCTGGCGTGGGTGCAGTGGTTGACAAAATTAAACGGTCGTATACGGGTGCCACACGCAACTCGGTTCACGCCTAACGTGCACCAGGCCATATTTCGGGCCTCGGATCTCATACAAGTGAGAATGTCATAAAGGCCGCACCAAGGAATGTTTACAGTCTGGTCGTCAGTCTTGAAAAGGACTGTGTTACTCCGCCAGTTGGCAGCCTCCCATGCCATTACTTGCCGGGAGAATGGATGCCTTAGCGTCGACCTCACCTCTTCTTACCTTACCCATGCACCAATAATCGACTGTCGGAGCGTTTCAACCGCCTGCTTATGTGGTTGGGCGCAGTAACTAACTTGGCATGATGGTCTACGTCACACAGCTGAAAGAGAGTAATTAAGGCCTCGAGCGGACTCAGCGCAGCTAGATAAACGTGTGTCAAGAATCAGTCGTCCGGCCCCCGTTCTGACCCAGCACCTTTGAGGGACATCTAAACACGAACTAGACCCGTTTGATGCTGAGCATAGGCCGCGCTGTAGCGTGATCCGTTTTGGGGGTTAATTCTCGCAGGTTTATAAACTCCTCCACGGAATCACGAGCCAAATACACATAAACATCGTTAGTATTAAAAGTGGATAACACGCACGATGAAATGCAGTACTCCACTGTAAGATAATGCAAAAAAGAACTCAGTGGCGACAAAGGACGCAACACACAGTAGCTTTGGACTTGAAGGACGGTAAACTAAAATCCGCAGCAGAATTAAGGGTGGTTCGCGCATGAGATTAGGAAACCTGTAATAATTAAACAACCTGACCTGCTATGAACCAGTTGCGAACAACACCGCGGAAATACAATTTTCTGGGGTCGCACGTGCACATTGCAGCAGCTTACCGGCCTCGTAGCTAGTGGGGTTTGATGCGAACTCAGAACGTCCGCGAAGGTTACTTGTTTAAAAGCGTAAGGAAATTGAGGCAAGAGGTGAGATATAGGAAAGCAGCATCGACAAAGACAACAGAGATTGCGGCTGCTACTCCTGACCCTTACGATGTTGTATGCCAGGAATACTTAAGCATAGGCTTAGGGAGGGGGTTGCAATAAAGACTGATCGGTGAACGCCATTGTCATGTGTTATCGAGATTCAAGTCGTACGAGAGTCAATGATTTGGGTTCGATGCATTACTCGACGGGACATTACTTGCCAATCAGGCAGCCCATACCGTAAACCTTAAGTTATGAAGAGCAGATTTTTGTAAGTCGTTTGTGGACAGTCCGACCCCTACCTCCAATCGCGCCTGTTACTGTGATTGATTCCTGAAAAGCCCTACCAGAGGATGCGGACGCTCAGGGCTTCCAAAGTTTAACAAGGTCGTGAGTAACTGTACAACGTTTGGGTGGGACGGCTTGATAGACGGGTGGTTATCTACAGCGTCCGGACCCCATGGTTGACATAATTATCCACCGCTTCGGAAGATCAGTCTAAAATTCCTGAATTATGCCTGACAGCTAGCGGTTAATACTGGCTACTTTATAGCACGGTAATTATCGTCGTACAGGCTTAGAGGCAGCACCAGAAATAATTGTGTGCTTTACTGACCGCGCAGGTGAATGGTTGTGAGATCGGTAACAAGAATACCTTTCTCTCACCACTGTGGTCACCAACGCAACCAGATAAGGGACCTTTAAGGAAAGAGACGACAACGAAAATCGTAGGGCATTCAGACAAGCGAAGGCGAGGGTCCCGTGGCGGTTATGCTGAACATGGTGTCCGGAATAAATTTGATTGTGCTTACTGCACAAACCACAGCATTGCAACGTCAGTCCGTTGGTAAATTTGAGCCAAGAGCCTCATCTTCTTCCTCGTAGAGCACCGAAATTTAGACTGGATGATGCGGACTACGTGATGACAGAAGGCAGACAGGGGCAGCTATTTACGAACGAGAACGGCAATAAGGAGGTCCCCAACCAGATTCAGTGATTCCTCTTGGGGATTTATCGCCTAAATTCTAGAATTCGAAGATGTTAGTGCCATCCAGATAGTTATAAGTGAGTCTTAGACATGGGGCGATTAGACGAAGACCACACACGGAGGCGCAGTCCCGTGTGACACGTCATCTGAAGAAAAACGCAACTGCAAGGGCGGAGGTGATTTCAAAAAGCTGCAAAATTTTGTGGGTGGCGAGGCTGAGGTCAGGCGTCGGGGTTGACCATAGACAGACCTTGCCCCGCTCACAGTAAACATGGAAGTGGTGGTAGAGTGGCGCTCACCAACCGTTTTTACGGAACTCACTCGTTTCGTGGTGCCCAGTGGGATTTCCCTCTCTCACTTGAGCCCAACCAGCAGCCGCACAGCGGCGCATGATATAGGCAGAGTGTTATTGCCGACAAAGACAAGGGAGACTGGCTGGCTGACGACGGATAAAAAGCCAGAAATGGCCATTCCAGTCGCCCTTGTCTTCGTCGGCAATAACACTCTGCCTATATCACGTGCCGCTGTGCGGCTGCTGGTTGGGCTCGAGAGAGAGAAATCCCATTAGGCACAACGGAACAAGTGTGCGCCCCTCTACCATTCTACATTCCCGATCGCAACCGACAGGAGAACGAGCCCGTGGTTCAGTGGTTAGGGGCGTTGGACTTCTAACTAACAGGTTGCGTGACCGAGCCCCAGATTTTCCACACTTCAGGGTTGGGTATGACTGGTTGACGACGGCTAATAAGCCAGAAATGGCCATTCCAGACTCCCTTGTCTTTATCGATAATAAAACACGGAAGTGGCGGTGCTCCGCCTCTAGATGCTTTCTACGAAAGAGAACAGTCACGCGCTCCAAAAGGCCGAAACACACAAGGTGAAGAGATGGACAGGGGAACGGAAGAAAAGGTAACTCTGACCAGATGGAAAATAGGCAGTCTGAGTAACCATGTCTTGTTTAGGGGTGACTCTGATTAGCAAGATTGTCGAAGACGGATGGGCAGGAGGTAGACGGGCCGATCTGCCTGCCCAGAGCTCAGGGCGAGAAGTTAGCTGAGCGGAAGAAGACGTTCAACCTCGAAAGGGTAAATTGCAATTTAAGCAGTCACAAGATCACGGGCTGTTAGCCTCTACAACCAAACGCACAAACAAGAGAAGGTAGATAGGGCAACACATAGTAGCAAGTCGAAACTGCAACAGAATGGGAGG
Source organism: Spirometra erinaceieuropaei (assembly GCA_902702965.1). Taxonomy (NCBI): domain Eukaryota; kingdom Metazoa; phylum Platyhelminthes; class Cestoda; order Diphyllobothriidea; family Diphyllobothriidae; genus Spirometra; species Spirometra erinaceieuropaei. The sequence goes on from CACRXP010000073.1 coordinate 758,389, forward strand.
CTAGAAAAAGTAAAAAATATTTTATGATTATGGATGAAAGAGTGCGATGCTATGAGGATGAAACAACGAGGCAAAAAGAAAAAAACGTATATTCGGCAGGTACCCGAGTGTAGACCACCCTCATAGTGTTAAAAGTGTTTACTTGACTGACCTCTGCGCTAAACTAAGTGCTCAAAACTCAGGGAAGGAAATAAAGAAGCCGGTTCACCCAGTCACAAAAACCAGCAGGCTACACTGGAGCAAAATACGGCGCTAACAGAGCAAAATCACAGATTAATGGGGTTACAAAAGAAGCAAAGAGTCACAAAGAGCAGGAACTATATATACTTATAAAAGCAGCCGTAAGATGTGCTTACGAAGGTGCCGAAATTGTACGTCTTTACTAGTTTACCTGATATGAAAGTATGGAGTCTGCAAATGCAAAAAATGCACAAGTCGCAGGTTAGAGTTGCGAAAGCAGATCATACTTTTTCCGCTTTCACAGAAAACTCCAAGTCATCGATACGAAGTGGATAGTTGCGCGAGTGCAAAGACGGGAAGACATGGCAACACAAGGACCAGAAACACTGGAGAAGCAATGTGGCTTCGCGATTGGCCAACCATATTTAGCGCGCGTACGCGTACATTGCCCACTGGCGTCGTGTTTACTAATTAGCGGCAGAGGCAGACGCTAAGACCGCAAAAAGACAACGGCCGACATAGAATGACCTTCATAGGGGCGCGATGTGAGGGGGAGACAGATAAACTGTCCTAAAGCCAAGGCTGCTCCAACAAATGGGCCGGACAATCGATCAGAGGAGCAGCCTAGGAAGTGGCAGTGGGGGCTGACCGTCTAGCAATCAGATACTAGGGCGTGGAAATGAGGTATGTGCTTGCGCAAGACGGCCGCAGCCTACCTTGAGGATGCAACTTCGTTATCCAGGCACTTAGACGGCGTGCAAGGAGGTAGTGCTCAGCTGTGATCCGCAGAAATTGAATATTGGTAATAGCCCTCACTGTGTAGTCGGGTAGAAAACGGGCCTTGGCTGCTAGCTGGGCCGACTGCAATTCGGGATCCTTCAGGGTAGAGACCTCGGGGTAGATGTCGTTGACGTCTGACAGTGAAGCAGAGAAACATAAAAACAACCATACGTAAACAAAAATCGGAGTTTTTTTTTTAGAACAATAACACATACATGAAAAGCTGAATGATGGCCAATAAGATGGCGAACAAAAATTTGAGTCAGGCGAAAAGGCAGATGTCTCAAGGTAAAAACCGCTAGATAACTTTCAAGGGCGGCTACTGACCCGCGTACACATAAAGCAGCCGATCTCCGGGTTGAACACAAACTGATAATTCAAAGCTTACGAAAAGGATGGGGGAAATCCACAACGAACAAGACAAAAGTGCTCTACAGCTACAAAAAGTTCAGCATGCTCAATAAATGGGGTCTTATGGTTCCGGTAGTGGGTCGAAAACGTCCCAGACAAAGCGTTAGGCTATGGCCTCAGGATAGGTATGGGAGCCTTACAACTGTGCGGGCATGAAGTCTGGAAAATGTAAATACTTAGATGCTCTTCCAAGGCCAATTCTGCGATTTAAAGATAGGACGCAGTAATTTTGTAAAATAGGAGCTCCCAACTGTTTGTCAGTCAAACAGGACGGGAAGCATTAATAACAGCGTGGACTTTCACATGAACTCGATTATGAGGGAGGCTTGCGAGACCTCCACCTAAATCTCCCTTCCCGCATACGCTGCGTAACAGTGGCCGAAATAGGTCAAGATAACCGCGGAGCGACTTGAGCGCAGTGGCTAACCACGACACAAAACGATGGTCCCTCCCCCATAATCTACCCGGCTTCACACAGAAATCCGCATGTTGAAGAAAAACGCCGGCAACTTTCACCTAATTTCACCCTGCAGTCGATGGGCTTACCAGTGTTTGGCCACTGCGGTCAGTAAAGTCTCGTAGAGTCGCGAATGAGAGCTGGGCGCCAGGTGGTGCTACAATGGAATCGTTACATAATACGAGTGGACAACTATTGTCAGAACAGGACAGTGACTATACACCTCCTTGTCACCTCAGAATCCTCAAACCATGGGGATACATGTAGTAAAAAATCAATTGACCCAAAGCCCAACAAGAGCTTGTAGAATGAGCGACAGAAGCTGAGAAACGTAGGCGCCAATTATTCATCATGGTGAAGACGAATGTCTAAGTATATAACACGTGGTTCAGCATGAAAGAAGCAAAGAAGCAGCGTAATTATGGTCCAGGCTGCTGCCGACACCGCGACCGTCGTCCTAAATAGGCGGTTCTTGAAAGTTCCCTTTCCCTCACCGTGGTCCAAGGAAGTCTACCGGCCATCATCACTACCGAGAAACAACCCCGCTTTGTTGGTAGCAAGTTCTGAAAAAAAAACTAACGTCAAGTACTCTAATGAATGTAGTGGAGAAGACGGGCAGGTGACCAAAGACGAGAACGATGTGGACCAGCACACTGGCTTTTTTTAACCTTCTCTCCCACTGGTTGAATGTTTCTGAATCAGGTACTGAAGGGGCCTGGCGACGGGACTAGGCAGTAGGAGAAAATCAATGACCAGACTGTGGTCTGCCAGATGAGGACTAGGTGTAGTGTGACTGGGCGGTTTACGGGGGAGTTGACAAAGAAAGACACCAAAATGACGACGCTGGCCTCCTCGTTTTCACGTGACGTTCCACTGTCATGGAAAGGGTGTTTCAGTCAAAACACTTAGTGCCTCTCCTGCCAGATTGAAATGAAGGCCCAACAGATTGCCCATGAAAGGCTAGTAGAAAGCCCCCAGATCCTAACGATTTGCATGGTTATCGGTGGAGAACTAGGGCACTATGAGGTGTAAACCTCACCCCGACAACAGCAAAGCATGTAGGTACTAGTGAGTACTTGGTACACAGCCATTGCGGACTGAGTGTGGCAAGACAACTCACCCATCAAATAACGGCAGATTATCCTGGTCCTAAAAAAACCAGTTCGTAACCCAGGGGCTTTCTGTAAGGTAGCTCATGAAACTCAAACCAGACTCAATAGGGTACAGACCTCGGGTCCAACAGCACTTGAGGTTTGGCTATCAGTGGTTAATGACGACTAATAGGGTGGAAATGGTCACCACAGTGTCCTTATCGCTATTGATAGTACTTATCGAATGTCGACTGCTAGGCTGCAATCGTCTCTAGGGGGCTACGGTGGATGCAAAGAAGCATATTCGAAAAGGCTTCCTTTAACTGTCTATGAAGCGCAAACAATTTCAATTTTCGTGATTTAGAAGGAAGCATGGTCGCATCTACGACAAAAGTCATGAGATCTGTGGAGTGGGCGTTAAGAGGATTGGGTGCGTGCTTCGGAAAAGCTTGCCGTATTCATCACATAGTGGATTCGGGGTGGAGCGCAGGCGAGTTCGTCTCCAACTCTCTGCAGGTGGTGACTAACCAGCAATTGCAGCAAAAGCTACACTATCTTAACCAACTGTCCAACACCTTGGCGGTGACGGTACTCACGAGGTTATCCTCGTTCACATGAAAAAACAGCAAACAGGCAGCTTGGGGATAGTGGGGCAGTGAAGTTCAGCCCCAATCCTCGCTGGTGCTGTCACCACTGTCCCCCTCCACCCCTTCGCCTCCCTCACGTGAGTCCCAGACAGGCATCGGTTATTTCCTGCTGAAAAGCGGAACAGCAACTAGCCGCACCAGACAGGTCTGGCGGAAACTCACATTTGAGAACGGTTTCTCCAAAAAGCATAAAGGGGCCGGCCTCGAAGACCAGATGTTCAGCGCTTGTTTCTACTAGCGCGCGTCCTTGAAGAATGAGAATTGCATAGTTTGCCCATTGGTTGGCCCTGTAAATGATATTTTCGTTCTCATCACGAGAACTGAAAGAAAAGTACACAAGAGGGGGTCAGTATGACTGACGTAAATAAACAGCGTGCAGATACATCTAGAATCCATCAGATGACTACCAGACTCACGTAATTCATTGGTGTTATGGCAGATTTCAAATAATTCACTTTGACCCACCGGACGACGCGAGTGGGGCCTCATAGCCCAGGTGGCCAGAGCGTTGGCTGTACTAATGCCTCCCCTTGCTCTCGTGGGGTCTAATCCTACCAAGGCACCGAGTTTTTCACGGTTGGGTCAAAGTGAATTATTTGAAATCTGCCATAACACCTATGGAATATTCGTGACCAGAATTTCGGAATATATCCATGTGCTAGATCGCAGAAATGTGGAGCTATTCGACCAAATAGCTCCTTCTTCAGGTCAGTGGAAAAGATTTAACATTGAGGAAATTCTTGGAGGGACCGATTTCCCTCCAGAAACACCAAAGCGACTTATTGAATAAGGAGAAGGGTCACTCAAACTCCATTATGGATACCTGTTGTAACCCGTTGCTACCGTCATTAAGCGATGATCCCAACTACCCGGCCAAACTTTTGAATATTTCAAACTGTTGAAAATCAACTTTAAGCACTGTGGTCAGGTGCTAACTCCAGTATAACTATTTAACGGCTAGAGAAGGGTAAAGTGCAAACATCACAAAGGGCGGGGCGCAAATGCATGCTCTTCAGAGCTCTGTCATAATTGGGCAACAGCACTGTGAACTGGAACAAAATAATTTTGCAATTGAGCAAAGACACGGTCACCAGCCTATTCAATGCTCACCAAGTGAAAACTAAGCTCACTTAAAAGAAGAAAGAAGGTACAGCTCAACATGTCCAAGAAGCGAACTATAATGCCCGAAGACCAGGCGGGCAAACTTACTTGAAAACATGATCTGTTACAACATTGGAGTTCAGAAGACTTTGCAAGACCGGCAGAGTCACGTACTCGTCGGAAAATGTTTCGACATCTGCAAAAGACAGTAGTTCGCCTCAACGTGGAGTAAACATCAAAGAAAAACAATTTAAACGACATAACCGAGAATATCAGAGGTCCAGTCACGCGAAACATGACGACTGTGTCCCAGAAATACAGAATAACGAAGAAGGCTTATAAGGAGCTGACAAGTATTTGCAGTAAAAGCGCAGTATGGACAGTGACATTCATGCTGACAAGCGCCAATTTGCGAGTTCACACGAAAGGATTTCTCGTACATTTGACCCCAGTTCATCATACAATAATTCAGGCAAATACAAATATAGCATCTTATTTTAGGAGCTACGAAGTACCTCCTAACCACATTTTATATGTTGGCAAGGAGGACATGATACTCCAAGGCATGTATCGAAAAGGACAACGCAGACAGGGTGGTGGTTAGTAGAGACAACTGGTCCAGTGATGAAGACGTAGAACACCTAAGGTCGCTGCGATCAAGTAATAATCAAAAAGACAATTGGCAGTTTAACAGCTTCCCTTTTGCCCGTAGTAGATGAGACCACTAAAATGGATCAGAAAACTGACGTAAAAAGACAAACAGGGAGTGCAGGCCAGTAACAATCACAGGTTCGTAAATGGTAGCTAACAGCGAGATTATCCCCATCGCCATCACTTGAAGGTCCAAGAGTGTCGCGGCAGCAGTGCAGTAATCATCAACATATATTACTGCCGTCGGCTGTGGATCAGTACTAACGACGCATTAATTATTCAATGGCAGCGAGGAATCAGACTGAGTTCATTAGGGTTCGTTGAGATAGCCAGAAGGCCGGGAGTTTTGGTAAGACCCAAGTTTTCACGAGGGCCAGCGATGCACCCTACAAGCCAGTCGGGTGCGAAACATCTGGCGGCGAGCTAAGCAAGGTGACTGGTGACGGTTTTAGGCCGGTCTCCATAGTTTGACAAAAAGTCGAACGTGCCTGAGACAACAGCTCACAGTTCTGTGGAGAATAAACCCAGTCTTTTGACTGGCAGACACTTGGCCCTTTTGTAGCGGATAGGGCACATGAACCATTTTAGTTGCGGCGTTGCATAGACAATGGACCTTAAGAGCGAATAACTTACAGGCATGGCTTAACTGCTGTACAGGGTACATTCACTCCCGCTGCATTGAGTACCAAGTTGGGGTTCCGCAGGCGGTTGAATGGAAAAGCTAGGTGTGAACTTAATTTAATGATGGGCTGAGTCTAATTGAGACTAGGCCGAGCATGCGCAACGAGGGAGGGAAACCTTTGGTCGTGAAGTTGAGTTGAGAGCACAGTGCGCATAGAGTAGGAGGCGTTCAACGAATAACTAACGGCAAAAGAACAACCCCTTACTTCAGTGGCTTCCGATCGAAACGCCGAGAAAGAATCAAGGAAAGCAACGAACAAGCTTCGCAATGGAACTCGTGAATAAGACGTCGACAGCCGTAAGAGCTATAGTACCTTCTCCTCAGAGGATAAGAAAAGTAGGGCCTTGTTGTGTACTCGCAATCCGACTATTTAGTAAGTGCACTGGTCCAATGAAAATTTCTCCACAACTGCGGTTTGTCATCCGGGCTTCAATAAAATCGCTACATAGGACTTTTGCAAATCCAGGGAAAAACGCACAGTATTATTTTGACACAGACAGCTTAGTACCTGCTGGGGGGGGGGGCAGATAGCTTTTTTAGTTGAAACAAACTATTCGACCAGCAGAAAACGGCCGCTGAAGCAGTACGTAGAATACTTCTATTAGATATACGCGAACACCAGAAGAATGCGGTTTTTTCCAGAGAGATTTGACATAGGGAGGACTGACACTGAAAGCCACTCTACGCTCCGTATGGATCCTCATATATATATATATTTTTTTTTTCGTCCGCAAAGCTCCACGCATCTGATATGGGATCTAATCTACCCGCCCAATTACTATAGACCAAAGCCTGGGGACATTAGATCACTGGGAGACCCAATTGGACAGGGTGTGGAGACGCGTAAGCTCATGCCACTGACAATGTCAGAAGGCAAAGTGAGGGAAAGAATGGTTTTTGCTAAAACATACTGCAGAAACGCGGGATCCACGGCCACAGATCAAGATGGAATCGCATCTCCAGGCTTTCAACTTTGAGTTGGATACCCTACCTCAGAACGCTGGTCACTTGCAGGAACTGTCGACCATTATATGGCGCAGCCGATGGACGTTGCCGGGTAGGTCAGGCGGTAGTGTATCGATATGAATTCAAAGGTTAGCAGCTCAAATGCACGTCGAGTCACCCGATTCATGACTTATATGTTTCTTATGTTTATAGTCAGATGCATTAAAACTGTTTCTAGGCATTGGCCAACTCAAACTCTCGCAAGTATTCAACAGATTAGGGGGCGGAAAATAGGAATTCTTGAAAAGATAAGTAAGCATGTCGACCGCGGCCGAGGTCTGAGTCTGTCTAACCGCAAATGAGAAAGTGGTTAAGCCGCCTCTGGTCCGTGATTGCGGCCTCCGCAGACCGATGAACAGAGTGAAAGAGCAAAATAGCCACGAGGAAAAACTACGGCGATAATTTCGAAGCAGTTGCCTGGGTCTGCTTCTATGAGGCGTCGTCGTCGTCAGTTACAACAGGAAAGCTACCAAGCATGAAACCACCTTATGTGTGAAAACATGCCGATCTGTGTCGAATAACATTGAAAATAAAAAGAGGGTTGCATTCAGGAATAACAGACGCTTACGAGCGGGTTAGGAGTGCAAGGGTATTCGACATCATTTTGTGAAAACCTAGAGACACTGTATGAAATCGTAGGACGATTTTTAAAGTTAAGGACCACTTAAATAGGCCAATCAGTGAACATGAGGCACAAAGTGAGAGTTTCTGCTTGAACGTAAAAATTCACCAAGGAGCGATATGAGTAGCCAGATTGCAAACTTGCCCTTTGAAAACTGCTGTCCGGTTTTCGCAATGTCTAGGTGCGTTTTTCACTTCTTGCCATATGTTAACTTATGGGCTCCAAAGTTCCAAACCCCAAGCAAGAACGCCTATCAAATGTGTGTATCGCCTCGTTTGCTCCCTCCATACAATCGAATCATTTGTCGCTATTAAAAAGAGGCCGACGACGGCTGTGCCGTGAACGCACTGGTTAGACGAAAGCCCCGTGAACTTTAGGAATCTTGGACGCACTTGATAATCTATTGGGACTTGCAAATAGACCAACGGTTTTTCCAGAACCAAATTGCAGTGAACGAGATCAAGATGGAGGTTTCAGATCTGTAGGTATGGCTAACTCGCAGCACGACCTTTGAAAATTGGATTTCCGGCATATCGATCCTAGCGGTAACTCGAAAGCATAATTCTAGTGCAGGAAAGACCTAACGAGAACGTTTCAACCGCATTCAACTAAGAGACAACTTCGTATTAAGGTGACGTTGCAAGGAGCCGATTTAAATAGAATCCAATCGGACAGTTAAAACACATGTCCTTTACTATTGCAGTCTCTAAAGCGATAGCAGTATGAATTTCAACATATTCGATGGAATTGCAACAAAGCGTGAAATGCATGCAAACGTTTGTGATCTGGAAATAGCCTACGAAGGCGTAAAGCAGTGGGTCGCGTAGGAAACCGTAATTAACAAAACGGCGGTTTTAACGAATGACACAAACCAGGACACGAGCAGTGGGAAGAATACATTTACGATATGAGAAGATAGCAACAGCTACTCTATAAAAGAACAGAGCACAAACGGTTGTGCAGCCGAGATAAGATAGGTAGGAGCCTAGGGAAAAACTAAGGCGAGGCAGCGGAAGGAGTTTAGACAATGGTGATTGGACAGCGTCACTGACTCTCGTTTGATGTTCAATTTCTTGCCAACACGACCCAACGGAAAGGTTACGCTTTCCAAACGAACGCAGTTTACTCATGCAGTTTCTTCTACAGCCAAGACCGGCGTAAGCACGCAAGGCTCATGAACTCGAAATGCACCATCTGAACAAAAAGACTAGGGAAGTTAACTACTAAGCCAGTCGAACGATGTAGAAAAACTACTTAAAACGTTTCATACGGGAGCGTCAGATGGCTAAACGACTGCGACGTGCTACGGACGCTAGTCTAGCAATGAAGCCAGATAAAATTAAAGAATATAAGTTAGAAAAAATTACTCGAGGCCAGATGACGTAAGGCGGCAATCTTGAGCTGAGGAGACAAGTGATGTCTGGGTTTGTTGGAGTTGGAGGTGTTAAACATCCGGAAATCATTCTTCCGCACAGGACGCGCCTGCCTGAAGGTATTGTCAGCTGAAACGTAAAGGTGATGCACATTAGCAATGGCCAACAAAAGCACAGAGCCTGACAGACGATTGGAGAAGATGCTGGCTGTTTAATGTTTTTTTTTCGACCACCCCTGGAAAGTTCACTTACCATAAAATGACCACTTAAGGAGCATACATATTTTAGATTTATTTTAGATATCCATATAAAAGTAAACATATACAGCAGCTGGCCTGTCTCATGAGGTGTTAACCAAAATTCTGAAATGTCTTCGATTAGAAAGGGTTACATAGGTGGAGTTGTCGTATTGATTATCGTGAAGCAGAATCCCAGAATATTTCAGTCACCCCATGATGGCGACTTCTGAACGAGCTTCTTTCCAGTCACTTGCAATAACTACGCCTGGGAAAAAATGACTGCTTAAATATTATGTGTTTTCTGGTTAAGTT
>CACRXP010000073.1:769977-783699 GCA_902702965.1 Spirometra erinaceieuropaei
GGTTGCACATGACGCCTTCTTCAGATTTTATACTTGAAGGGTATCATTGGTGCAAAGAAGCTTGCAATCATGAGATTCTTTAAGACCGCAAGATGTCCATTCACACAGTATCGTATCTGTTTAGTAGGCGCTTGTGAAGTGTACCACATGGTTCACATCCACCACAAAAATGTATGAGCCCTATATGAAGTTTTTTAAATGGCGTAGAGAAATGCAGCATTTTCCCTACAGGGAAAATAAACAACATTTAGTTTGGAAGCCCTGAGCGAAAGTACGGCAGCAGCGGACGGGGTTCAGAATTATTTGAGAATTGAGCTTTTAAAAGCAGGCTCAAAACATTATTTTTTGCATTTTTGTGGCATGATACGTCTTCGTAAATTATTTTACACGAGGAACGGATATCATCGGGTCTTAAAATTAGAAGTCACGAGACCGTGAAATGTTTAATTAGTTAAAATCGTATTTGCAGGTTCATTAATCCTGCTTTCGTGGCACACAACGTGATCCAAATCCACCACAAAAGTTCAATGATTGTTGGCATGAATGATTCTGGCTGAATTGAGAGTGATCGGTATATAATTTGCAAATCATAGACGCAAGTACAAAAACAAGTAGAATGTAACATTGTTCGGGAATTGGGAAAAAAATTTTAAAAACGAAGGATACACTTTCTTCGAGTAGAAAATCCGAAGAGTATCCAACACGCTGCAAAACGAATATAAACAGGAAGCTTGTGTGCATACTTTCTGCGATGTATGTTTGGATCCCAGCGCGTACGAATGACCCTGAAATTGTGCTGCGCGCAAAACAGTAGTACAGAACCTGCTTGCGCAATCCCTTCTAATCGAATTCTTATCGATGAATTTCAGGCAAAGTTTCGTGATTTGGGTCATCATGGGGGTGTTGTGTATGAGATGGTTTTGGTAATGCTTTTTAAAGCCAGAGTTGTGTTAAGAAGTTGAGGCAAAAAGAAATAATAATCACCGTGCAAAGAAAATGAATAGCTATGGACAAAACAGAACACTACAGTCCCAAAAACGTGAATAGTAAGACAATTTTTGCATCTGAGGACGTGAGCTAGTTTGCTGGGACAAATTCGTGATATCGTAAATGTTTCCGAAAGCATGGTCGGCTGCTCCAAAATTGAGAAATTCTAGTTAATTAAGTGAGCCTGCTAGTTATCTAGAGGATCGTAGATTGATTACTTATGACATTCTGGCTGGGCAGTCACCTTACTGCAGCAGAGCTGATGGATTCCATAAGCTGAAATAGCCTTCTCGATAACTACGTGCGTCGCCAGCCCTCACCTTGGTGGGCGTAGTTGAGTCTCTGTGGTGGTCGTTTGGTCCGGCAGTTTCTCCGTAACCCCCTAGGGTGAGCGCTTAATCAGGCGGCTTCCGCTCGACTATCCTAATTTGGGGAGTTACTTCTGCAATCAACCCAGAGGAGTGCCCTTGATTTGTTCATACAACTGTCCACTGGCCATGACGTAAGTCCTACGACAGTATCGACTAAAACGAGATGTCGTTTATGGATGCCGGTTCCATCAACGGATGCATCAATCCTCCTCTGGTCTACAAAATCCTATGTCATTACATACGTAGAAACTGAGACAGTTTCTGAACTTAGGAAATCACCAAAGAAAAATCAACACAAACGACCTGGTGACAGGGCCATAATCTAGATGTAATGGTTGAAAACGAAAGAAAGTGAAGTTGAGTCGTCCATAATGCCCCTCTTAACCCCTATCGACTAGGGACAGGTGAGACGTCCGATTACATGCAATGTTCTAGTGGCGAGAAAGATTTCAAGGAACAGAGACCATAGCTGCAGGCTTATCCATTTGGTCTCAATGAAATCAAGATTGGCGCGCAACTAGAGTTCAAAATTTAAATCAACCATCTTTTAGTCTCTATGTGGACTGGATTTGACTAGCACTAGGGATGTTGATTAGCAAGGCGTGGGTTTGAAACAGAATGGCACCAACTGGCGCCACAAGATGTCCTGTCCGCATTAAACCAGTGAAAGTCGGGCGCAGACAAACACTCTGGTGGCGTGAAACCAGAGGCTGTACTTCTGACTTGAATGTTTACGCCGTACAGCCTCCGGCGCAAAAGGGACGTAAATGAATAAGGTGCGCCTTTTCCTGTTGGCGAAGTCAACCAATGGCGAAATGCCACCGACTGGGTTCCAGCGTATTAGTAGGGAAATACACGACCAAAAGGCGCATAAAATGTACGAAATACCGCACCGGCTACGGCAATACCGTCATTTTCATTCTTATTGTTGGTAATTATTCCATACGAAGGCACAATTTTTCAGAAATGCCGCGTGAACGCATAGCTTTTATGAAGACAAATGAGGGTTTTGGAACTCAGTTATATGAGAAGTGAGCTAGGTAGGCGTTTTGGGGGGTCGAACCAGAAAATCTTAGCATTTAAGGGCTAGAAAGGCAATATGCATGGGTTCGTCCATATAAGTGGGACGAATTCTCTACTACACCGCGCATGAAGACCTCGCACACAACAGCAGTTTAGGGACTAGCGCGCAACCTAAAGACAGTGACCTTTGCTGGATTCCTGGTCGTCAATTAAAGCATCCAAAGCCGTAAATTTGGAGTTCTTTGCTGGTAAGCGCACGAAGATTCAGTCGTAATCACACACTATCTTTAGCCACAGTGTGCACGATGAGGAGTTTGGCAGGGGAAGTGACTCTGTCGTCTTGCCACCGGGTCCAGGTTAGGATGGAGGAGATAGTGCGGTGGATGCTGTGCAAGCGTACATTCACCATAAACAAGATCACGCACAAGTCACCGTCGCCGCTCTCACCTTGCTATGCAGCATGCGGTGAACATCGTTGGCAAAGACAGTCGAGCTGTCGGAAGTGGAAACATGCACAGTGGGTCCTAGGCAACGTGGGTAACAATCAATCGCACACAATGAACTGATAACATAATCTTCCGACCGGAAAGAGTGCGTATCACAAGGTGCCTACGACTCACGCGAAGCTATTGAAACTTTCTTCCATGGAGAATTGTAGAATCTGGCTGCCAATGGCTAGAGGCTGAAAATCAACGCAATTCACGGTAATTTGCTGGAATCCGGAATGAACAGACGAACAGCAACTGCAGGTACGATGAAACGGAATTCCCGCTGCATTAGAGCTGACCGTTCGTTGAGCTCTGTGGGGGGAGGGGGGGAAGGACAGTATTGATCTGAAAATGTTGATTCCTCAACCCAGATTAATCAGACTTTACCCGCCGGGGTCTCATCGGTTAGTTATAACAGGGTCAGCTTAGGAACGAGCCATTCCAAGCCGACCCTCAGCACGGAGAACCGAGTTATCCAGTAGTTTGCAAACTTCTAAGACAAGACTTGCAATGCACCATGGCAGTCCCAAAGTGCGGCGGATTTATCATAGGCATCGTCCACTTGAAGATGCGCCCAGGATCGATAGGGGCAACGTAAGTGCGGTAAGGTCGGTTTCCAACAGGTCATCAAGTTCACTCAAAGCTGACTTGGGTAGGCGAGACTAAGAGAACGGGTGCGCAAGCAAGTATTGCGACTGAATAGGTGGTCTTTCCGCGAGTTGAACACTGGCTACACCGAAAGGCTGAACTTCTCAGCCTAAAAGGACACCATCTACACGACATCGACCGTTCTATCGGATCCTGGCAGATAGGTTAGTCGCAGAACGAAGAATCAGTGGTTGAGACAAATGGTGCCGGACATAGAACGCTTGCAAACATCGGGGGTGCAAAAACGAGCAAATAAGGCGAGTTTTCCCAGTCAAATGTGTAAGAAAATTGAATGAGCAGGTCGGGAGAGGAACATGTAGGTCGTAATCTCTGTAGCATCTGTTCTGTCGACCAGAAAATGCAGAGTTAGGCAAATCAAAGGAGGAAAGGGAAAAGAATCAAACATACTGAAAACATCTGTCTCGTCGACTATTTCCGCCTGGATAATTTCCTCAATTACGTCCTCCAGAGTGACGAGGCCAATCATCTCGCGGTAGGGGTCACCTTGACCATCAGTTACCAGTCGTTCGACAAAGGCCATGTGCGCTTTGCCTGGATGGGAGACAAATAAAACGTGATAACAACGAGTGGATGAGCAAGCAGAAGGAGCGGAATGGAAAAGAGCCAGGTTTTGAGGCTTGAATAGCCTCTACTACTGGTCAGTGCATGTAAAGTCCCTCCATATAGGTATTTACTCGAGTTGTTTCCTTGTAGTGCATAAATACTCGTACGTCGTTTTTTGTTATGGAAAGATTTTGAGAGGAAGCTCCGCATTGTAAGGATCATGAATAGATTATTTTAGCAAAATTGCACTGCCGACCAGAACAGTCGCAAAAATGTTTGTGTTAAATGCACTTTTCCGAGAACGTGAGATCATACAGAAGCGAAGCGACAAGTCCCAGGAAGCAGTTTTGAAGAAGGAGACACGATCACTGGGACATGTGCTTTATTAACCTGACGTTTCGGATTCCTGCTCGAACCCGTATCTGCTTTGTCTCTGATGATGGGTTCAAGCAGGAGTCCGAAACGTCAGGCTAATAAAGCTCTTGTCCCAGCGATCGTGTCCCCTTCTTCAAGGTCATACTGAACGCTGATTACTACCCGTCTCTTACCTAGACAGTGCAAATTCCGAATTTGAATTTTGATGGTAGAATCGTGCTAAAATGGGCTTAAGCGCCTACAGATTTTCAATGTGGCACTGCTCGATGAAGGTGACGGTGTAATAGTTGACTAGTAAACCAAGGGGCGAGAAACAATTGAAATCCTTTTCTGGATAGGTTTTGCACCAGAATGCGCATCACCTATGCTAGGATGGAAAACTGAGGGCAATTTCGAGTCTCTAAAATCCGAGGAAAAGCAAGAAATTAAAACGTGAAGAACACTTCCTCAGTGCACACCACGCAAACACACTTACGCTTAGTGCAGCACTTACTGCAGTACATATGCTATTTCCTGAAATTTTTACTGAAATTCCGAAACGTGTTTTCAATTCCAAAAGATAACTTTAGTAAGGTCATAATACTAATTATCATGTAGCATAATTTTAAGATACTCTAGTCACGTCAGGATGCTGGCTTGAAAATGAGTTTCTTATCGACCGCTAGCATCAGCTATATTCCTTAAAAATGACTACCTAAGTAGCATGAATTTTTCCCATCGATTTTGGGTATCCCCACAAGTTCAAATACGTTTTATAGAAGACACGCACAAAAACTCTTTTTTAAACCAAAAGATGCTATTTCCTCAGGTATAACATTTAAAGATGTAATCTGCTATCAAATAAGTAGAAGAGAAAATATTTTTATGCATGTTTTCTGCAAAATATATTTGAATTTCTTAAGAGCATCGAAAGTCAATGGGACAAATTCGTGCTGCTTAAGTAGTCATTTTTTACGGAATATAGTTTACGCAGGCGGTCGATAAGCAGCTCATTCGAAAGCCGGTATCATGCCACATGACAATTAATATTTCAACCATACTTAAGTTATTTTTTTAACATTAAAAACACACTTCAAAGTTTCGGTTAACATTTAATGAGACAGCACATCTATTGTAGGTAAAAAAAAAACTTCACGCCTGTGAGCTTTTTAGCCTTCGCTCACTCCAGGGATTTGTACTGAGTGGGGAGTTGAGTTATTAGCATGTGTGCTCAGGGACACCATTTCAGTGGATATATATTGTACCTCATCTCTGTTTTTTTCCCTCCACTTGGTAAGCAGCTTTGAGCAGGACGAAAGTTCGCGCCAAGAATAACTATAGGCTGTGATTTTAGAGAGACATTTAGTTGTTAGGTCGTCTGGATGCATGCCAAGCAGGTAGAAGCTCACTTGGATTTACGCGATAGATCTAATACTGTGAAAGAATTAGTTGCAAGAAGTGGCTTAAACTGATCGTTCAGAACGGCTTGGGAGTTTTTGTATTTTGACGTAAATTTGACACCATTACCAGTGGTAATTCACGAGTGTTTACCAAGTGTTCCAAGTTGGAATGTATGTGACAGAGTGGAGCATGCAAAATTGTCTTATGTGCAGAAGCGCAGAAATGACGGCCATCAAGCTCTTGAGCTGACGGTACAAAGAGGCCTCACACTGCTAGAAAAAATTCCGGAGGATTTTTTGGTTTGAATGTCCCGTTGACCGCAATAAGTACACGTTAAATGGGAGTAGCGTTCACCAATCCGTCCTGCTTACATGATGAAATACGGTAGTCCACTTTGCCTTGTGGCTCCGGTCTCACAGAGGTGGTTGAGCAGCTGCGGGAATGCAATAATCAAGAAGTACCGCATAAATATCTCTGCCTTCTCCTCGTTAACCGGAAACAGTTCCAACGACAGATTGAGAAGGCCCTGGGAGAGCGGGATAGGGGTCGCTGAATCAAGCGCTTTACCAGGGACTCACACCCCGTCGTCTGCGATTACAAATGCCCAAAGTCACGTGGGAGTGGATTTCACTTATCAATCCAAGTAAATCTGAAAATGCTCTATGGCAGCCGATAGAATGCAAGTCCGCAGTCCAGTGGTAGAGCATCCTAATTAGTAAACGAAGGAGCTCAGGTTGCAGCACCAGATCTTTCCCACGTGGGGCTGGGGTACGGCCGACTGACGGCAGCAAATAAGTCGAAGTAGTCATTACAGACTACCCTTTGCCAATGGCAGATTTTGAACAGACTTTCCAAGTAAGAATAAAACTCGGTCACTTTCGTTCGACTCGTTACAAGTAGAGATACGGCGTCAACAGCGCTGAAGGATGAAATGTTACAAGGCTAATTAATCTGCTTATTCGAGTCGAAAAATATTTTCAGTTTATGTCAGTTTTGTTTCTCCTGTGTTTGTTTACTCTCCTGACCGTGGTTAAGTGCACACGGTCGTCAGAATCCCCTCAAGAGAAAGATAATTTATAACAGTTGTTTGGCACAGACACTTTTATTGTCATTTTTAGAGCTCCAGTTGATTCTTAAAACGGACATGTCTCAAGGATTGAATTTGGACGACCCTGGTTAGAACTGCTGTTTGCAGGCATACCTGCACACATATTGCCAGCTCGAAAAATATTTGAACACTGAAACAATCCGTATTATTTTGGATGCATATCATAGCACATTGAAGTTGGGATCCAAAAGGTAAAAGAGGCTGGGACCGCGTAAGTAGAAACTTAAGGCGAGAGTACCAATACGCAAACCAGCTGGACGGTGTAGGAGTTTCCGCAACTTTTACACCTCCGCCCTCTTCTGAAAGAGCTAAAAGTATTTGGATAAGTCTCACCAGCAGACCAATTGGCTATCTAGCGCCGGAAGCTGTTTTATCCCGGCACTAGTTCACCTGCAAGTAAACAAATAAAAGGACTATGTCGGATTCCAAACGTGGTATCTGTGTTTGGAATCTGTTGCTGTTGAAATTTAATAATGAGGTCGAAAAAACCGCTACTGGTGGTGAGTAGGCTTTCCCTAGGCCGACCAATCAAGGCAAATCCATCGTCAGACAGGAAAAGCCAACACAAAGTCTGGTCAAACCTACTTGGTGCATTCTTAAGAAGAGAGTACTGGCGACCACAGGAGCACTAAAGGATCCGGAGACCATGGAGAACAACGACGGTAAATGATAGGGGATTCCTTCTCTGATAAAAAACCTCCATAACGGTTGGGCAATTCAAGAGAATCCTTCAGGAAGTAGGCGTACCTCCTCCAAGGTCAAAAAATCATACAGAAACTTAACCAGGGTAGATACTGCGGATTTACCACAGGATGGAACCCACTGGAAAGCCCGCAAAACAAGAGTAGTTTTCGAAAACAACTTGTGGAAATAGTACGGGGCTGGAACAAAATCGTATAGAAGGATGGGGGGAAGTCAAATAGTACCGGTGATGGCGCAAAATTGGCGACGCAAAGGAAATGGATGAAGCTGTTTAGACCCGCTGTCGCAGATCGTCACACTTTGGGAGGTATAACACGTGACATCATCGGGGTCTGACATGATCACGGCCACGGCAGGTACAAGTAATTATAAGGCACAACATGGACTGCAGAAAGGGGAAAAACCAGCCCTGAACAGAAAGGGGTATTAAGCGGTCGGTCAGAGGTGGGAAAAGAGCCCGAGGAGCTCATGCCAACGCTCGATTTCCGTCGAGCCGTCAGCAGCGAAATCGGTATTCGCATCACGAAAAAATTCTGCGGTGCAGAGTGCCCCAAAAAGCACAGTGAATAAGTCGGTACCGTGTTCGAGCGTCGCTGATGATTGAAACCTATTCCATGGAAGTTGCGGCCTGGATCCAACAGTCGATGCAGTCCCCTCAGCCAACATTATCACTACTTGAGGAGGGTGATGAAAAGAACCATCACTGAGACGTAACTTGCGCTGTATGGACAAAAATTGTGCGATTCTAGGATCTATGTGGTTTGTGAGGTACCGGTGAGTGGTTCAAAAGTTTCCTTAAGCTGCCTTACGGAGTCAGAACTTCCGCAATAACTACTTATTCAAGCATCTTCGTTGGATTCAGACTGTGGGAGGAGACTGAATTTCTGCTTTCGGAGTTCGAACAATGTGGAACACTGAGATTTTTCGACATTTAAGGGGCTACCACGAAAGTATTTCGGAGACTGAGCGATGAGCCTCCAGGAGTGTGCACAAGAAAATATGAGCTGACCGGAAAGCCGTCACCGGTTTGGCAGAGCGCATCGATCTGATGCCAAGCATCTACCTACGGAACCTTGACCGGACCAGAAAGCAGTCAATTTAGCGAGCTGCAAAGGCCCTGCTAGCATACGGACGGAACATAAAGCAGACGTTGGTGGAAAATAGCCGGTCTTGATCAAATTAGTCTATGGGTTCGGCCATCCATGCACAGAAAACCAAAGCGAAAGCGATCAAGCAAGTGGTTATTGGGAGAGTAGGCCGGTGCGGTTCAGCCAGCGATTATGATTAATAATTTTAACATGTCCTTATCACGCCGGTCAGCGACAAATGTTGAGGTGTGAGCAAAAACGAGATGGGTTTCATTATATCATCCTTCCAAACTAACTTTAGTTGGCCATTGACTAACTCTCACACATGCAATGTCTGCTCGTCTGTACTGAGAGCGCGATCGTAAGGCTGCATATAATAGAGGAGTTTCATAGATTGGGATGGTGGAGGAACAAAAAGTTATTCCCCACGGACAGCAGAAATTCAAATTTGATTGGTAGGTATCACGCATTGAATCCCTCTAGGCAGTAGTCAAGGGACACTTGCGCGTTCCAAGATCAAATAACATAGAGCTCCTTTCCAGTCGAATAGTTCACTTTGTTTGCTATTTGTCCGCACCAATGGGCTAGGCGGCATGCTGGAAAATCTTCTACCGTTTCCCGGCCACCTGGTTAGTTAAAACTATCACCTCTGGCGCCTTGACCCAGTGGGACGAAGCCGGAAGGCGGTGGCAACAGGTACACCTGCTTGACGAGGTTCCATGAACGCCATGGCACAGCGCCATCGGAGGACTTTATAACAACTGCTAGTGGTCACTGTGATGGACCCCGACTCACCGCGTTTTGAGAGCCCTGCCGGCACAAATCGCCGGCTTATAATTCATCAGACGCGGGCGCCAATTTATTTTCGGATAGCCCTCAATGGAGGCAATTCCACCTCCCAGAGCCCGTGGAGGCACCGGGGCGTTCGCGGCTAGGACGATCTGCGTGGGATCGATCGATGAATTTGGAGTTTTCACTCCCCCCGTCGTTTACATCGGTCAGTGCAAACTTGAACTCCACTGGCGTCCAAGCGCATTTACGGCCAGACGGTGCGTATCGGCAGAGTGCGAGGCCAATTGCTCTAGCATGCCGAGCTCTCACGGCACGCCAACAATCGAAACTGCGGAAACGGTCTGTTTCGTTTGCGTCTAAACGCATGTAGGTGACCAGATTATAAAACACGGGTTGGCTCGACAATTTTCAAAATGAAGGTATTGCTGTGGGCAAAAAAATTAATCACATAGTGTGAACTACCAAACACCTAAGTAGGCGGTCAGGCCTCACAGAAGGGAGAGCAAACACAGCTACTTATTAAGCCCCCATCTTAGAAGCGAGAAAGGAGAAAGTTTACAATCAGTTAAATACGACCGAGGTATGTAAACCCATGGGTCGTTGCGCAAAAGCCTATTTCCATATCTTGCTTGGTTAGATCTGCTTCATAACGGTTTGTCTGGCAGTAGGTCGTGATAGGGATTATATAGGAAGCGGATTTCGACCTCCGTTAGCATTATAGACATTAAAGCTGCCCGTTCTGGGCTCAAGGTTAAGGTTTGGACAACTGTTTTAATGGGTTTCAGTTTGGGTTATTCATGGGACTAGGGCTGCCAGGCATGAGACTAAGTTTAAGAGTTTTAGAGCCGAGTTTCCTTAAATCCTTTTGGGTTGGAGATTTTCCATTTAAGGCATAGTAACGACTGACTTTAAGTTTGTGGATAATTATGGTCCCCCAAGGGGGTTACATACCAAATCCTTGCCAAGACCTATAATCGGTGTGAGGGAAGGCCTTGATGATCGCCCATTACTTGTCACTTCTGAGGACAGTCATGGCTGAACGAGTCGAATATCCTGCCGCTGTCTTCTGGCTTACAGTAAGGGGCCCAAACAGAAAATACAGCCAGGGAGTGGACGCGGTGTTGTCCTAAAGAGGCTATAGTTCTTCCCAGGTCAATAGGAGAATAGGTACTCGCCTGGGGTTTGGCATAAAACCACCCGTCATAGGGGAGGAAGGACACTTATTCCCGTGTGTTGCCACTCACGATGCTCTCGAATGCTGGGCAGGGTCCATGACGTGGGTGCTTGAGATGTGCAAAAAGCACGCAGGCAGCCCAAAATGGGCATTCATCAGTTGAAATGCATGACCTGCTGATAGAAGCGAACAGGCGAGTTCCAGGTAGCAGTTCAGAAGATGAAGATGCGATCACTGGAACAAGAAATTTATTGACCTGACGTTTCGGATTCTCACTCGGATCCATCATCAGAGAAATTCGCAGATAAAGGTGATGATGACACCAGGAGTGTAGTATTTATAGCACGTGGCTGTCGCGGACCGTATGCGCACTGCAATTAACAGTTCTCGAAATCACCGCTGGGGTCGTAATTGATGCGGTGGTAGCTTGTCGGTTCGAGTCCGAGTCGTCCGAGACCTGTCACTCCATAACATATCGAAGAAGATACCCCGAATCGTCTGACGATTGACTGACCCTCTGCCCAACTGCCCGGCGTTGAACTTTCGCAAAATCTCACAAGTGTTCCTCTCGACAGTCGTTTCGGACGATGTTAACCGTATGCTCCACAGCAGGATGGGAGCAAGTACGGTGATTTGCGCATGAATTCGTTTATATTGACAGTAGAATTGCGCAGCATCTACTCAACTCTCTTCTCCTTAGCCTGGGTCCGGTGTCATGGCCGAGTCAAGAAGACCAGAGGTGGCAGGGCGCGGGTGGCTCGCACGGCAATAACTTGCACTTGGGCGCAACACCACACTGCCTGGCCCACAACGTACAACTGACCAGGATTTTACACAACAAAAAAGGAAAAGGGAGGGAGCAGTTAGGATCCCAATTGGGTGGGAGTGTTATAAAGGTTACGTTAAACAGCCGTTGTAGACTGTCTACCAGTCCACCAGTCGGCTACTCCAAAACACACTAGGACGACTGCGAGGTCTGAGTTGAAGCGTCATTCGGCAATCTTCTAAGCTAAGGCTTTTGGCCCACCGTGATAGTGTCGAGCGCGTTAGATTTTTTATGGTGAGGAAGTATGCGCTGAGAGTCAACCCCACTCACTCTATCCCATCCCGTGCATCCGTTGACTGCCCGAGCCGATCAACCAACTGAAGTTCACATTGGGCGAGGCGGCTCAGTATCTCCTAAGTTGGAGAAATAATTTTGGTCTATCCAAAGAAGAATATGGAAATCGCTCGGTAATGATGCACTTTCAGTTGCGAACTATTGTAACCGCGCTAAGCTTTCGGATGGCCACTTTTACTGCAAAGTGATTTGGGACTGCAGCATGAGAGTCAAAAAAAACAATCGACAGTGAGCATTCGAGACTCGGATAAGCTCCCATGTCAATATTTTAGTGGGTTTATGGAGAAGTACTCATGAGACAAAAAAATCGAAATAAGACTTTTGATAGCCTGACGCTTCAGATTCACACTCGAATACATCAGTAGAGACAGCATCACTTAGGGCTGCAGTGCAATGTCCGGATGTGAATCCAAAACGTTAAACGAATAAAGTTTGTTTCAGTGGTCGCACCTCCAACTTCTTAATTTGTTCCTGGAATTCGCATTTTCGTCCGTAACAGAAACTTAACTTCTTCACAACAGAGGGCGATAGTACAGCCTAACTTAATGCTCGCCGGTTGGGTGTCTGCCAAATTCAAAGCTCAACATTTTGACGGCTTAAATGCACCACGGCCAAGCATCGCACAGGGTTACCTATATTTACCTAACTGCCCGTCTCGTCCACATCCATTGAATATGCCTGACAATTTCCTCACAAGCAGCCAGACTAGTCTGACACTCAAGCGCTTTGTGTTCTGGCTCTTAGAAGACCAGGGGTTCCGGAGCAACTATTTGATACTGTGGTTTCCTCGGTGTTTCTTCTATACCCCGTGTTCCGACCAGCCTGGTCCTCTCGAGCCTGTGTGCTGTTGGCCGAAGGCACTGAAAACCTAGCCAGGTGCACGCGATTGGTGGCAAATGCTGACCTCATTGATTCGCGTTGTCGCGACGCGGTACCTGAGTTGACACTGGTTAACGGACAGGCAGTGGTAGAGATGACTCAAACGTAAATGCATGGGCAAGCGGGAGCGCGCGGACACGGCTTGGGGGGTGCATCCAGCTCCTGAGTAAGGGGACTTTTGGGACACACTACAATTGGATGAGAAATAAAATGACCAAGCGACGGAATCACATGTTTATTCGTCTAGCCCTTTAAACGACTGCGGGGGCCCGATAGAGACGGAAGCCACAACAGAGCTACTGGAATTTACAGGATGCGAAGCCGGATATTTACGCAACCGATGTGAGATAAGTTCGTTCGAAAGCTATGTCCTTATGATCCATTTCGGAGGACCCGGCGATAAAAGCCATTGAGGATATCACGTGTTATGCCGCATAACAGGCATGCTTTTGAAGTTGCGGAGTTCGTAGTCGAATCAACTGGACTTGAGATTGCACAGTTCCAAAGCCTATATTGCAGCTACGCAGAGAAAATTTGATGATCACCAACGAACAAATGATTGTGGCTCTAGATGAAGAGAAATTATGGCAAGCAGCAGGGCACAACCTTCAGGTAACAAGGAACAGCAAACAAGGCTAGGCATAAGGTGAATGAGCTCTGATAGTCTATTGCATGAAAACATGCTTGTAAAGGACACAAAACCGACACAGCGTGGAGGGGACCAAGACTAATGTACCAAAGCACAGGGTACACAGGCGCCAGTTGCTGTTTTTGTCTGAAAATAAAACACTCCTCCTAATGATCGTAGTCTAAAAGGAAATTGCTGCTATTGGTGGATATTAAATTGACGTTTGCGGGCACAATTGCCCTCAACATGTCTAACCAGAGCGAACTGATCATAAGTCTACCGTCATTAGAGAACCAGAACAAGCCGAACAGCGGTTTCGTGGATCGGCTCAGCATAGAAGTGCACCCCAGTAGTATCTGGACACGAGCGTAGAGATCCTCATCCATCACCCCGGC
>CACRXP010000073.1:804078-824954 GCA_902702965.1 Spirometra erinaceieuropaei
CACTAAAAGATGAGTTGGAGCTGTAATTTTGCGTGGGAATAGTTTCGCCTGGCTTTTATGTAAGCTTCTTTGAAGGAGACAGATCGAAAGTAATACAAGTTTGAAAAGTACGGAAGTCACTTAATTTGCACTGGTCTAGCAGGATTCATTGGGGGTCCATTCCCAGGCCAATAATGTACGAGGATCCTTTTTGAAAAAAGAACTAAGTATAAATCACTGCAACGCAAGCTGCAATGTGCTAGGCCTTTTTGTTACAGAACGGGTTGGGAACGCAACAGTCGGTATTCCGAGTGAAACCGTGCGCCTCGAGATCTGTGCAGAGCGCGTCGTCGTAAATCTTCACTTTTTATCGTCACCGGTTCCTGACCACCGAAGCAGAATGCACAAAAAGGACGCCATAAAGGGCGTTAAAAGTTGTGAATATGTCCCGTGGGATTAGATTTAAAATAGCACATCGGCGGAAATTTGTGGCTGCGGACAAGGGGGGGGGGAACTAATGAGGAGAGTCCATCAGGTTTTGGACTGTCGCCAGGTAGCCTGCTTAGAGATGGCGCAAAGAGATTACTGTCGTTTTAAGATATTGGCGCAAGCCTAACAAGTCTACAGACGTAAAAGGCAAACGGTGGAAAACCAGTTCGTCTGGGTGCAGTTGGTGCTGGACGCAAATAAAAAGGAGACAGGTATAAGTGCGTAATCGCAGGTTATTCAGGAAGGCTGGTAGATCGCTGCCATCTTGCGAACATGTCACAGTAAATCGAATTTCCAGAGGAAGTGACCTCAAATGAACCGGGCACGTGCTGCCTCAGCAAATACGTCTCGCGGCGATATTGGGATTCACCCCACGGCGCCTGCGACAACGGGTGCGGTACAGTCGCCTGGTTCATTAGCGCGAACGAATGTCAGACGAGCTTGACTACCCAGTTCGAAGCGGGTCTTAGCAACAGACTTTTTGATAAATGGACTGCTTATAGGCAGTCAAAATGTTGATCAGAAATGCACGGCCGTTTGTGAAGTTTGTTCGGATTTTACGAAGATAGCGGGTAGCACCGAACTCGGCCGCAGATGCTGTGTGAGCGATCATGATAACGATTAACTCCCTGGGCTGGCGCCAAATTGGGCAGGGTGTAGTCTTTGATGCATACGAGGTTGCCATAACGCTGCAAAGGCGAAAATTTTCTCGAGCTATGCCCCTAAGGTAAAGTAGGCCTTGTGATCGACCGTTGTCACCAAAGGTGAGTCGATCGTCTGAGTCTACGGTGTTCGCAGTTTTTTGGTTGCTGAAGCGAATTACTGGGAGGGAAAAACTACCTCACTGTTTAGATATTCTGCAATTCCTGACCTAGGCCAGGCAATTGGTGACAAGAACTGGCAATACGACTAATAATATAAAGGGTAGAGTAATGTGAGACAAGTGGTCGCGACTCCAGTTGAAAGAATGAAGAAGACACACCTGTGACAACAGGACAACGTGTCTTATACCGGATGAGAGGTAAATAAATTGCTCAGTCCCTGTGTGTGGAAAAAATTATAGGAGAAGTCATGCGTCGCGGAGTTTTCGCACAAGTCGTGTTATAGTGTCCTGACCGCTCCTATGCGTACCACCACATCCCCTGGTCCACAACAAACCCTGACCAGGATTTTACACAAGAAAAAAGGGGGCAGCTCGGACCCCCACTGGGCGGTGTTGGCTTGAATCTGGGCGTGCCGCTACACCCTTACTGTTGGTATTTATTACGGGTGCGCATTCCCAATAAGGCCTGCCGGACCCCAATCTAGCCCCCGTGTTGGTCTAATGCATCTAATACATGGCCCGTTTGAGGGGCCGTGCTAGCTACCAGTGCTCTCTCCCGCCTCCGGCCTTCTTGACTCTGCCATGACACCGGATCCAGATGAGGGAATGAGCGCGGCAGATGCTGTGAAAGCCACCTATCACTATAAACTAATTCGCGCGCAAGTCACTGTCCCTGCTCGCATCCTGCTGTGTAGCACAGAGTTGACATAGTCGGAAACGACAGCCGGACTGTCGTGCCGTCATGACGGTTGGCGATGAGATCCGCATGCATCTGGAAGACCGGTTGAGGAAAATGAGTTTTCTGATGTCCGAAGTCATTCCTAGTAAACCCTTGGCTCCTTAATGAGAGTCAAAAAATAATAATCATTAATGCAAACTTCCCAATTCAAAAGTGAAAAGACTCCAAGGAGTGCAATAGTAACGCACTGGCTATTGCCCCGGTAAAAGCAGCAGGGTCCACTGGCAGCTGAGGCCGAAAGCCCATTGTTTACACAAAAGGTTAGGCGCTGACCGGTGACGTTTATGATCGCATGTGAACTGTCTTTAAAAGGTCTGAGCCAAATAATGTGCGTGAATCAACCACTGTTGATACCAAACCACGAAAAAGTTCGGGTGGCATAATTTAGCTTACTTCTGTCCAACTACATAATCAACCATCTATTTTAAATCTCAACTTTTTCAATTGTCAGCAGGCAGTTATTTCTGATGATGGCTAGATCGCAGTTGGTAGCCAAACCCCGTATTACAGGTGGCTGAGGGGTTTGTTTATTGGGGCTATTTTGTGGTGCTCCATAATCACATCTGACCCATTTGGTTTCCGTTTTACGTTTGAGGTTAGGATTAGAGTACCGGTTAATGGTTTCCGATTTTCGGGTTAGGGTTATGCCTTTAGGCTTATGTTTTCGGGTTACGGGTAGGGTTTGAGCGTATGATTAGGTTTCAGTTTTACGGTAAGGTTTTTCAGGTACAGCTATGTCTAAATGGTTACATTTACGTCTACGATTTCGGTTAGGGTTAGGGTTGGGGTTGCCGTTAGGGTTAACGGTTAACGTTTAAGGCTGAGGTTATGGTTAGGGTTAAGGTCGCCGTCCGCCTCCTCATTCCTGGCTACCAACTGCGATCTAGCCCTGATTGACCTTGCACAGTTAGTGTGATTGCTTAAGTTATGCGTGTTAAAATGACATTGCAAATAAACATCGATAATTCTCAGAATCGGTTAGAAGGGAGAATCAACAGAAGGCGGTGTGGTTTACTGTAAAAACCTGAAAAAACACAAAGGCCGAGTTCTGTGTTTGTTTTTCAGTCGGTGCTCCTTCGAGGATGTTGGTTTAGATTACGACTACGCTCTCAAATGCAAGCGCTCCTTAAGTGGCCATATCGGCGCCATGTTGGCGATTGATGCTCAAACAGACGGCGCGAAGGAACATTTGCACTGTTCGAAGACCGGGGTCACAAAACAGCGAGCGCAATAGTCAAAGAGTTGGCGCTAGCAACCCAAAAGCCCGCAAACTAGCGCTCAATATAATAGTCATTTTGAGTACTTGCATACAGGGTCCGCAAAGTGACCAGCGCATTTCCAGAAAGGAAACTGTAGAGCTCAAAAAATACAAATTAGGCAATTCGTTGTCACAATTCGTGTGCGAAATTACTGACGTGCGCAAACCAATGCCGCAGCTGCGAAGAGATAAATAGAACCCGACAGGAAGTCTCTGGTGGCAGAGCAATCCCGGACGCTGGCTGCTGACTACGAAGTCGAGAGTTAAATTCACAGATCGAATGGGGAAAAGTCAAGGTGTGCCGAGGATCAATAATAATTTACAGGAACTGGCTGTAATCGAAACTGCCACCAACAAAGACAAGGAGGCCTGGAAAGGCCATTTTTGGTCAATATGCCGTTACCAGTCAGTTAAATCTAAACTCATGTTGGAAGGACCAGAGGCCCAAACTCGAGCTTTCGCGTCACTCAGCAGTGTAACAAACATTGAGCCGCGGAATAGTCACCGGTGGGCCGTGATTGTGAACGTTCACAGTCACATGGGAGTAGTGTTCAAAAAGTTGGCCTGGTTGCAGAACGGAATATCGGTGATTCTGTCCGCAGTTCCAGTCTAGAACCCCCCCAGACGGTGTGGCTTACAAAGACACGTTGGACCGGAATGGACGGTTCCAGCTTGTTGTCAACAGTAGGCCATTCCCTGAACTCAGACCGGGAATGTACGTGGATGCTTGTTGTGGATAAAATTAATTCACCCACAAACACCATTTTGGAGATAAATGTTAACGCGCATGGGGCAGCGCTTCTATGGCAGCCGAGCGATTGAATGTATTGGTTCATAATAATGGGTACGAGATATTGAATTCTAGATCAAATGGGCAAAATTCCCATGACGAGAAAAGGCTGAGGAATCATACAACGATCATTAAACGGCTGTACGCGTCTTCTCTGATAACATCAAAGAATTTTCTCCAAAACTGAAGGTAGAAATACTACTTTGGACGGTGCACAGATACGATATTTAAAAGCTTTGTTAAAGGAAGGTACGGACTACCGAGACGGACAAGAGACCGTAGGAGCCACCAAAAACACGGTTGTTTGATGGTTGACATGGATTTGTGGTAAAAGACACCCAAATCAATGACTACTTGATGTTACTAGGATGCTAACATGCCAGACTGCTTCAAAAAGTGTGAGTTTCCGAAACTTTCGATTTTTGACTGCAGTGGATGTGTCATCAGGTTATCTGAAATGAATAAACTCGGTTCTATTAATTGAAAACTTCAGATACCAATCCTTGATGGTGAATCTCGAGGAAGGGAGGCATACTATTCTATGACGGCATCGATGCACGACGATGAATTACAGAGGTCAGCACAGTGGAACCTAGACATAGAATTTACCGAAGTCGTGCGCTTAACTTTGAAGACGCTGGATTTTCATATGTTCACTAATTTTCCCGCTGAACTATAAAATACAGATTTTGGAAGCAATGTCTCTCTCCTGCGCCAAGTTCGCTGATATTAAAAATCTGTCAGCAGAGGACTTAGTCAGCAACGCCTCTGGTGTCCTGCTAAAAAGATACGATGATTAGCACAGCACACCGCGAGGGGCAAACAATGACGTGAAAGGGCTCATTCAGCGTCCTGAAATGCCTTGTAAGTTACCAATGGATGTTTTGGTATGTTGCACAAGCAAAAAATGCATTGGGAATCTAGGGGAAATGAAAGAACTTGGGGGCCTAGCCGTCTTTCCAGTTGGAACAAAATAAGGCCTTTGGTGTTCACTTCTAGCGGCTATCATTTTTTGGTTCTGTACCACTAGCCTTCGCCTGAAGGGTATAAAGTAGGCTCGTTGTTGCTACGGGACAAGACGAGCAACGCTGTTGTAGCGGCCCAGATAATGGATTTGGCCGGAGCCAATAGAATTCTGTGGCCTGTGAACAACCAGTGGAAATCACTAAAATGTCATGTCCAATAATGCTCACAGCAGTGAGCGAGAAGCGTCACAACTTCTCCTTACGCCTATTCGTAGTTATTCAACTTGGCTCAGCGGCGACGTGGAGTCATTTTTAGATAGCCTATTTGCGTACATGTCTGAATGCGCGGCGCCCTCTTTCAGCATGTGCTGGTTTTGGTGAAAATAACTGTCATATAAACTCATCTGCCATACTACTGGCACTTTAAGCGGACGAATGTAAGCATGGAATGAAAGTGCATAAGGTTTGCTTTAGACGGCATTTATAATGAGGAGGCATACGCTTTGCCTGACAGACCATAAGGAGACGTGATGTAATCATCCATGCAGGCAATCTTTTCATTCAGATGCTTGAACGACAATAAGATTTTAAAAAACTATCTTTAAAAGCAGTCACGAGACGGCTAACGGCGAACGCGTCCAATCAACACATTCGTAGGCAAGGAGAGACTGATTTCAGGCCTGATGACAGGTCTGTTCACTCCCGAATGGGAGAGGTCACACCGGCCCAGAGCTGATGACTCACGCATACCAGTGTGACAGAAGTTGCAGTGCGCTCCTTCCGGCTTAAATAGAGGCACTTGTTTGCCCGACTGTGGCAACTGTGCGACCGCCGTGTGGATGAGCCAAAAACCTTCGTGATTGGTGCATTCTGAAGGGTCCCGGTCGACATGAGAATTATGCCGTCTCAAGGGACAGCAGACGCACAGGGTGGACCTTTTACGATCAGATGTAGGGATAGATTAAATTGAGCCAGAGAAGACTTAGCATTGCAGTGTATGACAAAAACCGATCGGAGTGGCTTTCGGTCAGAAGTCCGTCCCGACTGGATAAATAGGCCCTCGCCTTGTATCGCACTGGAACAGTAAAGTGAGCAAAATTTGGCCAGAACTTCACATTACTCTGAGTCATATTACTTTGTCTTAATGACTTTTGGCTTCAGGGGTGCATGGATTACCAGGGGTAGGGATAGGAATACAAAACGCTTAACTGCGTAATGAGATCATTTTGCTTCGAACCTCTTACGGATTTACGAAGGCGTGCTGAGAACAGCGACCATATCCGCTAGACATTTTGACTTGACGGAGAAAAATATGAAGGCAGCCGTTAGATACCAGTGAGTCTATTAGAAATCTGCTTCAGTTATGCGAGGGGTCGGCTGCGTTGCGGCAGACGTAGGCATAAATTTTGCGCTAGACCATTTTCTACGTTTTACCTCCTCGCTAGCCGTCTTTATCTAGTCTTGCCGTTTAATCACGATTGGATTGGGGACAGAGATGGAGGCCAATACTGCGAAAATTACCCTTATTATAGTTTGACTCATGCGCAGGTAATATCTGCCACTATCAAACTACGACAACACCCTCCCACGAGCAGTCCGGGATAATTCGGGTCGCTTCCTTATGGCATGTCCTTCAGAAACTGGGATTCGACAGCCGTCAGCGTGCCTGAATGACCCTATTCGAAGACTCACTGCCTACCGTTCCATCTGCTACGGGGGGACCTAAAAAGTGCACTATGCACTGCTCGTTGACCATGTCGGGTCAGCTGGCCGTTTTCGCCGGCCGAAAAACAAATAAAGAAAACAATGACTCCATTACAGTGTGTTGGCTCACTCCAGCAACACTGAATGACAAACTTCTTTTAAGTAGCAGAAGCGTTGATCGGGCAGAAGGGAAGATGGATCGCGCTGACCATAAACGCGGTTCACAGGACAAGGACAAATAAGTTAAGGCTGAAGCCGATGACGGTTATTCTGCGGTGGTTGTCGAAGGAAAAAACGAAATTACGCAGAAGTGGCTTTTACCATGAGGGCAGGGTTGAGAAGAAAAGCTTCCTATCTCCTATAAAAGAATCGAGCACTGACGCATTGCAATAAGGCTGTCACTGTCCGATAGTAAACTGAATGGAATTATCCGACCCTACGCCCGTGACAAACAACGGATAATACTCACGAGGACCGATACTTCATTCCTCCGTGTGTACAAAAAGAGGACAAACGCGTCGTTTTTAGAGTGAGTCGAGAGTAGGTACAGACCATGCTATCTGGGAAGAAGTAAGGAAGAGGCATGAAATTGGAAGCCGCGACAGTAATGGGGTTGTGCTGAGGGCCAATGAGGGACAGTCTCCCTACCATACAAACCGTTCTTCGTCTCCCTACCCAAAATAGTTCTTGTACTTATGGGAGCTTCGCACTGCGCTGGAAGACGGCTTGAAAGCATGAATACACCCATGTCGGAATCGCTGATTACCACTGCTGGTTAGAAGAGGCCACCGTGAAATGTCGACGGCAAAGACGAGGTGCGGCGTTCGTCACTGGACCAAGTCACCAAATCACCGTACCGTTTACGCCACTGTCTCATAAGTAGATGGAAAAACCGACCAACGCATAATTTCGATAAGAGGGGTGAGGATATTCGGCAGTTACTGTGCTGAAGAAAAAAATGCATCAAATGTACGACAGCAACGGGACCCCAACAAAAACCAGCATTTTCTGGGTGTGTGCGGCAGGATACACTGAGAGAAGTGTGAAACAAATGACAAAAGTTACAAAATCCAGCAAACCAAAGGATAAGCTGGCCGTGGCAGGATAAAGAACGCTTTCACAGCCAACAAAACTGCAAATCCATTGGAAGCCCGTCGATGCTTATTCCAGCCAAAACAAGGTTACCGGGAAAATCTGAGATCCTAGACTGCTGGGTAGAGTAGAGGAGATATAACGTTACCTTTCAAACGAAGAGGTGGCAATCGAGAATCCCGAAAGTCGAAAAGAACACTCACTTGGACCTGCCGACAACCATGCTGGAAATGGTTAGAGAGATCAACGACTTTGGAGGGGGAAGGGCCCAGACACGGACATTGGTTCAGAATTTCTAGAAAGGCTGAATTATCTGCCCCACGAGATAATGAGATACGGGATAATCCTCAGGACTCTAAGATTATTCGGGCGTCTCACACTATGCATGTGACGGAAATTCCGGCCAGAGTACAAGAGACTTTTATATCAACTGTTTAAAAAGTTCGACACAAAACTTTGTGTGGTGTTGATAACGATCAGAAACCATGAAAGTAATTATTGTCCAGCCCCAGGTACCCTGAATAGCTATTATATAGTTTGTTCGAGGAACGGTATTTAGAGTGGGATTTACTAAAAATGAGATGGACCACAAAGGCGCTGGTGAACGGTTCTACTGAACGTGTTTTGATGGAAAAGGTAAGAAAGACTCCAACGGTCAGTTCTCGCTTATTTACCGTCGTTGGCCGGTCATGGCACAAGCAGTGGTCGGAAATAACTGGGATATGAAAACAGCTAAATCATTGACCCCCGCTCTGCCAACAGCGTTTCGAATTGTCCAGGGTCACGCGGATGAGGTGTCTTCCGCGGGCATTATAGTAGGACGAATAAGGGCGTCTGGTTTTGTTTCGGAGCTTCAGGTCTTTCTGGTCTATTGTGTAACCAAAACTGACTAAAAATGGCGAGTAGGT
The DNA here is from genome assembly GCA_902702965.1 of Spirometra erinaceieuropaei. Classification (NCBI taxonomy): domain Eukaryota; kingdom Metazoa; phylum Platyhelminthes; class Cestoda; order Diphyllobothriidea; family Diphyllobothriidae; genus Spirometra; species Spirometra erinaceieuropaei. The sequence goes on from CACRXP010000073.1 coordinate 812,826, forward strand.
CTGAAATGACTGTTCCATTTCTTTTTTTCCTCGGTTGATTTTTCCCACTACTGATTCCGCATAACAATGCAATCGCCTGTAGATATCTGACCTGGAGCCTCAAGGCGAACCGAGACGCCCGCACTCCATATAGCAATCAGGCCGGATTTCTGACCACCACTGCTACGCAGGGGTGGGATACTACTCACGCACAGAAATAATTATAAGCTTTCGAAAAGCGTTCGCCAAACCGCATCCACAATGGGGCTTGTCAAAGGGATTTCAAATGGTAATACCTTAAAATATTAAAATAACGGGAACGAGTTAGAGGGAATTTCCCGTTTTGGAAAATCCGAAGGCCTTTAACCCTTGCGCATTTTTAGACGGTACCATCAAGACTCTGGTAGTTTTGATTAACAGTGATTAGAGGACGCATTACAAAACAGGAAAATGCGAAGTATGACATACCTGTTCCTTAAGCAGGACTCCCAACTTTTCTCTGTTATACACAGCTCCGATCTCGTCTCCGAGGAGTTTGTCTAAGATAAAACTGATCGGGAAGGCGAGAGGGAACGTCAGAACCATGAAAAGTTTGGTTAGCCATATTGTTTTCGCTCCAATTGCCAGGCCATGACGCGAGCAAATTGCCTGAGGAATGATTTCACCGAAAAGTGTGATGCCAAGCGTTGACGCAATCACGGCAAACACTCCACTACCCGTAAGGTTGTCCATGAGTATTGTAAGTGATGTATTCACCAGGACGTTTCCAAGAAGAACGGTGCAAAGTAACAAATTGCCCTTCTCTCGCACAGGCCTTATTGTTTTAGCATAGCGTTTTTCGTCAGGGTCGCCAGCAGTTTCGATGATTTTCAATTCCGTCTTGTCTAAAGACATAAGGCCTAAATTTAGGCCACTGAACAAGCCAGAAAGGAAAAACAGGACGATGATGAGTATTATCTGCAGCCATATCGGCATCAACTGGGTGGCGGTAAGGAGTAAGAGGTGGCCAGCAACCGGAGATGAAAGAGCATGGATCCACTCTAAAGTCTCATTACCCACTTTCAATGGCGGAGAAACCTTGAAACATAGATAAAACGCTGATTCTGAAGGTGACATTTGACGAAGAGTAACCAGGGTACGTATAGCGAAGGTGGTTTTATTAAAGACTGGTGAAGCGGGTGTGGCCCGGTCCATTTCGCACGAACTGTCCTTCGTTCTGTGGGTTGTAGCAAAGGCCACGAATGTCACATTTTGGAGGTCTTCGCCATAAATTGTCAGAGCTATAGGTTTATCGGGTGGCACCTCGATAGCATGGTCTTCAACGCTAAGAAACACGTCCGGTAGGAGAGCTGATACTTGTGGAGACTGTGCAGAAACTCTCAATGTAGAAGCCGCCAAGAACAAAAATGCGACCACGAGCATTAAGATTTGCAGAAACTTCGAGCAATGGAGCTGAAGGGAGGAGAAAGATGGCTTATCAGACCAGTGGAAATGCAGTACCAGTAAAACAGACAAAAGGATAACATTTATGCGGAAGGCGAATAAAAAAATATTTCGAAGAAGTAGTATCACGTATCTCTAATGCAGATACTGCGTTGATATTATACCATCAGCGATACAAAACAAACTGAATTTGCCCGTGGACGACAAACTCGCATCGCATGCTGCTACAAGTAAAGATATAGTGCTACTAGATTCCACCACCGCACACCTGCGAAACAATTTTTGTAGGCCGGCGTTATGGCACGAAACGAACTCTGGGGGGTTTTCAGCGCCCCGTAGAACATAGCTCCCGTATTCTCTACCTGAATACTGCTCTTTAAGCCTGTTTCTCTACTTCGTTCGCGGCTTTGCTAAGATTTTAGTACCGAGCAATGAAAACTCACCAGTACACTTTGAAAATTACCAACCGAAAAGGGCCTTAAAATTCTTGAACTGCTAAAATCAAGCAGGGAGGACAACGTCCGAATCAGTTCGAGAAGTACAGGATAGACAATCGGATATGGACTTACACCCTGACTGTTCACTCCAATGGAGTCACGTCCTTTAATTCCGAAGGCATGTGGGAAGGTTTTAAGATCGTGAGCCAAATGCCTGAATCAAAGGTCGCGTTCTGCAGTCAGTTATGAACCATTGGAATGATTTGCCTGATGAGTAAGCTGAAGCATCCGTATGCCCACTGGTAGTAAACTACGGTTCGCTTTCTCAAAGGTACATAATTCTGTTTTAAGTTTAGTACGGCTTGAAGCGGGAATGACCACTATGCTGCTTACCAAACAAAAGGATTCATATATCGGCGAAGTTCCTTGGTAAATAGGATTTGTAAAAAGTCTTTTACTGCATAACTGTGTCCGTTTTGGTGCGGTTAGGAATAATGATACGTCGACTATCTTATATCTCCATTACTTCAAATGGGAATGGATTCGTTTATAAGCCTCGAGGCTTATAAACTGTTCTGACTGCAGTGTGTGGTAAGTTAGCAATTGTTTCGCTGCCTGGTGCGTTTAAATCGCATTGTTGTATCAAATACTGTTCATTCCATTGTCTCGTTTCAAGGACAATTTCCTCTCTTCCAATACGCAGATGATAGGTGTCGTCAAACACGTGGTTTGAAACAAGTTCATGTGCATGCAATTATTACTGAGAAAACAGTTGCTTGCAAAAACAGAATGGTCAACCGTCTTGACCGACATGAGTTTTGGCCGAACAATTTCAGAAAACAAAATCTGGCAACTAGGCGGGCAGGACTAGATAAACTGTGCGAAAGCTTGGATCAGAAAACTGATCAGCACAAGATCCTTGCCAAATTTATTAAGTAGCAAGTACTTCTGAAGTTAAGTCTACGTGGGCAACAAGTAACTTCTAACAGAAGATAAGTCAAAGATGATCTGGACTGATTACACAAAGCGTATGATAGAAAAAAATCGCATGACTTAAATGCAAATACTTTTATGATATTATCGCAACCTTGGAATTACCCGAATGCAAAATACTCGGATAGTGCCTATCTTGTAGTGAGAGAGAAGCGGAGATGCATCTCTGTAAAATAATCGGCATGTAGTGCCAAGGATAACCAGGTCAGTGATATCTATAAAAAAATTATGGCAATGTACTCGAAGACGTCTTTAGAAAGTGGCTACCTTCCGTAAAAACCAACAAGGAAAAAAAACCATCTGGCCCATGTGCTCCTTCGCACCTAATTAGGTCAAGGACTGTGGCAAAGCATAATAGATCGGGTTCACTGAACGGCCTTAAAGTGGGCTACCTAAGTTTAGCTAAATATTGGGTATTATGCAAAACGACCAATAATATTTCATGACTAGGGAACAAAAGTTTTTGAAATATATGAAATATTTATCGTCCGACGCACTAATTTTTGAATGAAATATTCCGAAAAAATCCTTACAATACTCAGCAAACAATGTATTGAGAAGCTGCGGCTCAAGTACTATACAGAAAACCCGTAAAATTAACGCACATGAGGACTCTGTCGGCAAAACGGACAACACAAGGCGGGCGAATATCCGCCAATATCTGAGGTTCTTATATTCCGTGCATAACACAAAACCACTTAGTTTAGTTTTTTTGCATAATACAAACAAAATGACTAATAAACTAGTCAGAGGAAAGATATTCAGATCGGTCGAATGCGCTAACGTTCTCAGATATAAAAAATGCAGTTGTTTTTTCAGAGTGCTCACTGATCGCAAATCTGAAGCGAAACTGAAATATAATCTTCTGTATTGAACATTGTGACGAAGTTAGTTATAAAATGCTCATGTGAGTTAGACTGCATAAAAAAGTTCCAGGGCGATTTGGGGTGATGTTGCACACGGTCGCCGCTAGCTCTAGTCTTTTATTCGGTCTCTTTGACCTTCTGACCCATTCTCCTATTTCCGTGGTAATATCGAACAGAGCCTTTGTGACTTCGCTTCATTTTGGATGATTAGTGTACTTTCAATCGAAACGCTACCATGTCTTCAACTTCCGCCCAACGTTCCCATTCTCTCTTCCTTCAAAACACTAATTCGAATCCCTAGTAGTTTCAGTAGCGTCACACTCCCATCGGTTTCCGTGCAGCCACGTTGAGATCAAAGCACCCCGCCCCCTTCTACAAATTCCAGACAGATCATTCACATATTTAAAATTATTCCCTTGCCATAAACTTTCATATGTGCTACAACCAAACCCTTTTTCTATCCGTATTGTAACTTTAATGTGCGTCTAATTTACCTAACTTATTCTCTCTATATGGCAACTTCGTTTACTGTATTTCTAGCAGGGAATCGACCGGGAGGCCTTCCTAAAAGAGACTGTGACGTTCGTACACCTTTGACTGTCACATTGTCAAAGTTTTTCCATTCAATAAGTTAATTACACCCGTTGAAATTGAACAAAGCGTAAAAGCAAGATTTTACTGAAGCGGGGTTAATAATACCAATGTTACACTAGACACAGACGGTACTATCAATGCATCAGAGAGTATATCTTGCCACTTTCACAACAAGCGATTTTCAGTAGAGCTCAAACTAACGTCATTAAATTCTTGTGTGCCATAAATTGAGTACTCGCTCTCCACCGCATCTGTGGGCTCCTGCCGGTCATAAAAATGTCATCTGCGTATACAACAGCCTTCTCACGTACATGGACTTCGGCTCCTACTCTCCGTTCCTTTTGACGACTTTTATTTCTACAGAGTTGCGCCCTTTTAACAGCAGATCCTTAATTCAGTCCGTGGCCTATCTCATGAAAGGTCACGAACTGAGGATTAAAATCGCTACAGCAAAGAACCGCCGGCCCCCCGCATACGCGGAAGTTACATTGCATTAAAAATACGGCCGAGGTTCAAAACAAGGCGCAATTTGATTTATACAGTATTCTTTATTAGCTAACAAATAATTCGTCTTACGGAGAACCACCAAGTCAAAAACCGACTTTATGACATGTTAATTATTTAAGGCCTAATATTACTGCCTGCAGAGGATGCGAGTGCCGTAAAACGATAAAATGATAAAAAAGTCGCGAACAAAACGTATTAGCAGTTTGTCGACTGTCCTTTGGCTTTTAAAGTTGGTGTAAGCCGGGAAGGCGTGGAGAATGCTAAACCGTCTACGGCGATTCTTGTTTCATGAAAAAAACTGTTTCTACATACGTGCCTTGGTCTGATTTTCATAAACTCGAAATCACAATTTAAGTTTGCAGAATGGATTTCTCTGATATTTTTCATGATTGTACAAAAGTGCCTTTCTACTGCGACGCATGCAAATTAGACGATTTAGCACACGAAATTACGTGAAAATTCGAAAACATCAAGTTTTGCCTAACCTTGGCCAGTTTTCCCTCAATAAAACAGATGTAACACGATTTCTTCCTTAGAAAATGACTTTGTGTGATTACCATTAGTTCTGAAAACAAAATTAGCGACACCAAACTGGTTTAACTTAATTTGTTTCCCATTAATTAGAGGCAACTGCGTGGCGATCTCATTCAAACCTACCGGATTGTCGGAAGCCGTGAGTGCGCCCTATACATTGAGTAGTTTTCCGAATAGGTCAGGACGGAAAGTCTGCGTAGTAATTCTTTTCAACTGCAGAGGAAGGTGGCCCATACGGAGGTCCGACAGAACGGCTTCTCACAGAGGGTCTTTGGAGCATAGAACGGACACCCTGATATGGTGGATTTTTCCGAAACTGTTGAATCCCTTAATTGCAGACTAGACGCTCGTTTGCAGAGAAACTACTGCACATGTGATCGGGATTGTTTTAGCGGCAGAATTTTGCTCTCGGGTCACACTTAGCGTCGACTTTGGAATTCCCAGATTTATTGATGTAACAATTAATTCTCTTTCTCTTTATCGATATGAATAGGGAGCTCAGGGGACGAAAGCCTCATTCCCTTAATAAACTGACCTAAACGGACCTATTACTTACTACCAACTCCAATACCGCTCTTGACATTTCATGACATTTCTCCTGTAAAATTAATCCAATAATTTTTAACTTTTTGTAAGGAGTTTTTTTCATCCCTCAATCATCATGTTTCTCAATGGACTACTAATTCAGAAACTATGAATTGCATTTTGTAAAGATTCGACCTACCTCGTCTAAAACTCGCATGTAAATTTATTTTAACTTGCTTTGATGGGACCCCGACGGGTCTTTAATAAAAAATTATCTATCTATCTATCTATGAGTTAGGTCATCTGCTGTAGGTATCTGTATTTTGGGGTTCTGAACTACTAAATGAGCACTCCGAAAAATCGTTATAGCAATTTCGCCTGAGTAACCTTCGTTATTTTCTACGATGTCAAGCCTTTTTCTAAATTCGTCGAACGCAAGAATTTGCAAATCTGCACTGAACAGAAACCATAAGGTCACCAAAGGTTTTACCACTTGCCTCCAATGCACACGATACATAATCCTTCTTCTAATACCCCTCTACCCTCTCATGCAAGCATTTGCTTCAGGGGAACTGCCTCGAATTTATTTCTCAAAACGCCACCGATATTTGCTTTACGAAATGTGTTTATGTCAGATCTTTCTCGTTCCGGAATTCACGCGATCATCTGTTCTTCCATCGTCTGCCAGCGCAAAGGTGAAATGAAACATCGGCGCGATTGCGCAGGGCAACTTGCCCGAACTAGTCTTTAGACCGGAACTGCTCCTTTGTTCATCGGACTTCATAGAGCCATGTGTGGCATGCCGTGTGGCCCCTTCTGACCCTTGATGCGGAAAAAATTTGAGGAGATGTTTTCATTGCACCTCACAATTGTCCTCGTCCGAGCAGTTGTGTTCTCCGGTTTTCAGTTCAATTTCAGTTTAAATTCATTTGGTAAGGCTAATAGGCAAGGCCTTTGAAAACCCTATTGATTACATGTCAGCTCGTTGGATACAAATATACACGAACAATAAAAATCGCCGCTAATAAAATAGTACTTGGTTCATCTAAATAGAGTTGTTTCAAAGAAAAATTCCCGGGGATCACGGGGTATTTAGCTCAGGTTCAGACTGTCGAGCGAAAATAGGGGACACAAAACCCTTATAGCAAAGCGAGCTCGTTGCAAGCTCGTAACGAGGGCGCAAATCAGCGCTCCCGAGCTCGTTTCGAGCTCTGGTTTGGTCTGGCAACCAAGCTCGATGAACCCTCGCTTTTACGCCCTCGTAACGCGTTCGTAATTTCGCGACAGCGGGCTCGTTCCGTGCTCGTTACGAGCTTGAAAAGACGCGATTGCCAATTAAAATTAAACGGGCGTTTTTACCGTCCTGATATCCTCCCAGCCCACCCTCATCCAATAGCTGTTCACCCGCGGATCCCTCCTAAGATAATAACAATCCAAAGCACTTATAATTGGATGACCATTGATAATCATCCAAGTGTTTCTTGAAGAGTTGCAGGGACGTCGCCTTCACGACTGATTAAAGGAGTTCGTTGCATTTCTTCAATAACCTTTGTGTGAAAAATTCAGAGCGATGATTCAACCTTTACAATTTTGTACGTAGCTTCATAGAGTGATCACGAAGATTGGGTGAAAGGTACCACTGAAACATGTCCTTGAAGCTAAATTCATGCCCATTGCCATGTATTATCTTGTAAACCAGGATAAGATCACTTATTTGCTGCCTGTTACACAGAGGGAATAAATTAGGTCAATTCAGTCTTTCTATGTAGTATTGGGTATTTAAAACATTCACCAGTTTTGTTGTACGCCTTCGTACCCGTTCGAGGCATGTTTGGTCCTTAACTAGCCATGGCCGCCATGCTTATATGCCATATTTTAAGTGTGGCCGAACAAAAGTGCCGTAAACTCTTCCAAAAAGGTCTTGGTCTAAAGTTATGAACGCCCTTTTGATTGCATGGAGCACTCCCATGGCGTTTTTTGCAGCCTTGTGGCACTGCAGGGTTGGTTTCCGGTTGTTCTGTATCCAAACCCCGAAATCCTTCTGTGAAGATTCTGCGGGGAGCCTCATATCTTTCAGGTGATATGTTCTCAGGCTCTGATTTGAATGAGAGTTCGTTGGACGCAGAGGATGGACAGCACACTTCTGCACATTGAAAGTTATAAGCCATTTCTTCGATCACGCTTGCAGTCGGTGCAGATTAACCTGAAGGGATCTCTGATCATTCGGACCCTTAATGACTTGCCAGAGCTTAACGTCGTCGGCAAACATTATTTTGCTGCAGTCGAGTTCCTGAGGGCTGTCATTAACATAAAGGATGAAGAGCAATGGTCCCAGAACCGAGCCTTGAGGCACACCACTGGCCACGTTCACCCATTCTAACATATCATCTCCGATACGGACACATTGTTTTCAACCAACCAGAAACGCCCTTATCCAGCTCTGAAGATCTCCGCGGATGCCGATGACACTCAATTTGTGAAGAAGGCGTTGTGCGGAACAGTATCAAAAGCTTTGCGGAAATCGATTTACACGACATCGACCTCAAAACCTTCTTCTAGAGCCCTGGCTCAGATATCCAGACCAGCTGGCAGATTTGAGAGTCAAGAACATCCCCTCCGGAAGCCATGCTGAAAATCTTGCAAGATGTTATTTTCTTCACAAACCTGCTGTATAGCGCTCTTCACTAGAGTTTCCATCGTTTTGCATGAGAGGCTAGTTAAGCTAATGGGCCTGAAGCTGCTTGCTGCCATCCTGCAACCTCCCTAATGTAAGGGAACGAGGTTAGCAGTCTTCCACTGTGATGGCAGCCTTCCTGTTCCCATTGAAAGCTCAAAGAGAGTCGAAAGTGGCTTTGACAGCTCCGTTGATAGCTCCTTAAGTATCGGCCGAGGAATGTCGCCGGATCTAGGAGACTCCTAGTTTTAGTTTCAGTTACTTAAGGGGAAACATAGGTGTTGAACCTTTGAACTCTTTGTTTGCGTCAAGGAAGCGAGTTTTATAAAAAATATGAAAATGGAAACATCAAACGGCCACAAAAGTCTTTTTTCAGATCGGTAGTTTTCGAAACTAGTTAGATAAACGAATTGTTTCAGGTGTTGAAAGCATTAACACTACTCAATGTGCTGTAAAGTAGTCAGTCTATGCATAATTGGTGCGATCTCATTCTCTGAGGGAGACGAATTGAATGCCAATCGTCACATTCAACGGACTTGGAATAATAATGATAGTAAATAAACGTTACTGAAATGCAGGCAGCAACATGATAACGGTAATAAAGTGTTCGAACGGGATGCTAAGGCGATGCCGATCAGGTGATATTATGACGTTTAGTGGTAAACTGGTCAAACTTGCGCTTAAAAGCCCTGACGATAGTGGACATAACGATATCTACAGGCAGAGCATTCCAAGCCTCGACCCCTCTGTTTGAAAACAAGAACTTCTATATGCCCAGCCTGGCGACAGTCACACGTAGTTTAAGTGGAGGACTTCGGAGGTTCGTTGTGGTTGCTAAATGAAAGAAATCAGCAGGTAAGAGACAGCAATTCTGGCCGCGCATTATACGGATTGTTTTTATAAGGTCGCTTATTAGCTGTCTATAACTCAGTGGAAAAAGGCCGAGATTGGATAGCTGATTTTCGCAGGGTAGTAAGCCCTGTCGCCTAACGTGTTTGGTTGCCCACCTTTGAACTTCCTCAAGGATGCTGAGATCATTAGAGGTCCAGCGTTTCCACGCTTGAATAGCGAATCCTAACTGTGGCCGTACAAATGTGCGAAAGACTTTAACGAAACAGTCCTCATCGAAGGTAGAGACAGCTTGACAGACTAGATAAAGGACTGACATCTTGGACTTGGCTACCTTGGAGCAGTGGAGCGACGGTTTAAGAGAAACCCTCACCCACACACCCAAGTATTTCTGGGCGTCTACCTCCTGCAGTGGTACATCATTTAGTTGGTAAAACCTCCGGATCGGAGATCGGGTCCCACCGACTCGCAGAACATTGCACTTAGGCGGATTAAACAAGTGGCTGTGAGGATTCATCTTGTCCTACTCCTGCGACATCTGACTCCCTCCTTCCCCTTACTCCTACATCTTTATCTCATTCAAGCCACTTGACGCACTTGGCTGCCCCTAAACTAGCAGCAGCAGCAACAGCCCCATTTGTCGTTTCCTATCCTCCGGATAGTCCCGCTGGAACACATGAAAATCCGTCTACATCAGATAGACCGATAACTTCTATTGTCCAACTGGGTGCTGCAAGCTCTACAGTTAAGTCACCCGTGGCTTGGCGTCAGAACGGTGAGACTCCAAAACTGAACCATACTCCTACCCAAAAGAAAGGCAGTACAGTTCCATTTAGGGGTACGTCGCCGTCTCTTAGATCTACCAAGTCTTTTCAGCCCAGCATGTCTACAAACCCCGCAGCTCCTATTACATCCCCGAATAATTCTCTGTCCTGCGTACCGGTTACTTATCAAAGCCCAACTATATATCCAGCAAATAATTCATACATGAATTGCCCTAAGTCATTTATGCCCCAGCCTAGTTCAGGCTTCTCACCACCTAAGGCCACTTGCTCTCAGGTACGTCAACCTACTTCCTTTGACTTCCAACCTAGACCTGGTTTCCCAACCTTTTATTCTTATAACTGCCTACCTTCACCCACTGGCCTCTACTTTCCTTCTAGGCTCCCTCCTCCCCTTCCTCCACGATTTAACTACCAACAAGCCTATCCCTGTTCCAACTCCCCTAACATGCCAATGTCCGAAAACTATATCCCTTCATCCTTTGGGTCTCATACTCAGCCTTCTCTTGCTGATTCCCCGTACGTCAATAACTCTAGACTAGCTGGTACTTATGCTGCAAACATCATTAATTCACATGTTATATATCCGTCTCCAAATCTTCTTTAAATACCGTCGACATTAGCATTGCCGTTCGAAACACATTACATATTATATTATTGAATGCCAAGTCTGTTATAAACAAGATGGCCCAAATCGGAGCCATTGCTCTGGAAATGACGCCTGATATTATATGTGTAACGGAATCTTGGACCCATTCCCTAATTCCTGACTCTGCCTTTCTCATCGATGACTTCGACGGTTACCGCCAAGACCGTACGACTAGACGTGGGGACGGTTGTCTTCTTTATCTTTGATCCTACCTAAAGCACTCTCCCTATTACTTGGATGTTTCCTCATTCACAGGAAACTTCTGCTTTGCATCTGTTATTCTCTCGTCGCAAAGAAAGGCAATTATTGGCTGTATCCACAATCCCCCAAATTCTTTAACCAGTGATGATTCACAACTCTGCTTTCGATGTTAAAATAATCATTGGGGATTTTAACCTTCCTGAAATAGACTGGGTTTCCAATACATGTCAACCTAGATTCCAGCCCTTTCACGATATTGTCAATTTTTCTAATTGGTCCCAACTGGTGCGCTCTCCAACAAGAGATAATCACATTTTAGATCTAATCTTTACCAATGACATTGCTCCTCTTTCTGTTGCTTTAAAGAAGGACCGCTTTGACAGTGACCACGTATTAATTCATTGTTGCCTACCACTTGCCTTTTCAAAAAAGACCAGCACCGTTCGGACTTACATAAACTACGATTGCGAAGATAACGACTTGATAAATATCTATATTAGATCTCTGGATTGGTGTGGCTTCCTCTCCTGTAGCGATGCAGCCATTCTTCGTGACGTCATGTCCAATGTTTCCAAGGACATCCTAGAGTTTGTGCCGCGTAGATATCTCAAGCCGAATTCTTCAGATTCCCCCGTTCCTCATTTTCTTCACTACAGACTAAAAACATTTAGACGGCAGCTGCGTGACCCATCCACTAGTTACCTATCAATTTATCTTAGAATCACAGAGATATTTGAGATGGCATCAAGTATGCGCCAAGCGCGCGACAGGCAAAGAGAATCACTTGCCCTCAGTGGCTCGAACCCTGGCAAATCCGTAGGTAACATCTTCCATCATCGGTCCCCCTCTAAGCGTGGTCACGAACTTCCACCCCTGCTAAATGATAACAAAGTCTTCCTCACCGATGACACTGACAAGGCGGAGTTGTTTAGTGCTTTCTTTGCAAAACACCCCAATACCGAGTCCGATCCGGTCCGTTTCTTTCGATCACTTTCAGATAGGACACTGGGTACAATCGATGTCTCCTCAGATCTCATTAAGAAACACATAAGTCGTTTGAAATACTCACACTGCTCAGGAACGGACGCGATTCCGA
>CACRXP010000073.1:842697-853332 GCA_902702965.1 Spirometra erinaceieuropaei
AAAGAACTTGTTAGTGAGTTTCTCTGCGATTACGGCCAGCGACGGCAGCCCGTTTTTGCACAACCGTTCAAAATCCTTAGGCTCGAGATAAGTTGAAATCCATTTATAACTGAAATATTTGACATATTTCTGCGTCGATTTTTATTAGCTGTCGAAAATAACACATAAATCCATTACATTCTCTCCATTTAAACATGACGTATGTTACGTTTGCTGTCGACAAAGTAGATCTTTCGGCCATCGTCCGATTACAGAAGTTCATCGAGAAACATGAACATATTTTTACGATTCTCGATTCACTAACAGACTCAAATAGATTCACGAACAACCTAACGAGCCTACCACAAATTGAATCGATTATACACTTAGTTTCGTCAGAAGTCGCGGATAGATCGAAACGCAGGCTCAATTTAATTATCCGTAATATACCCCACACCGTTAATCCGACGCCATCAATTCAAAATTCTATACATTCGTGTGGCTTAAATATCCGAGTAGCTAACACTAAAAGACTTCACTCCAGAAGCAAAAACAAACCCGTCTTAGTAACATTCTACTCACAGGCGGAAGCTGAGATTGTCCTACAAAATCCCGAAGTAAACAGAAATCTGCGGAACCTAAACTCGTTTATAGGTCCAGATTTGACACCTATGCAAAGACGTAAACTTCGGGAAAAAGACACCAGCTACAAATACGATAATCAGCACTCCGGTCCCTCAACTGAACCTTTAGCCACTACGTCTACTTCTAGCACTAATAAAAAGAAGTACACAGGCCAGCGTAAACCAAATGATAAACCCACAGCCCCCGCAGAAGGACCTCCAGCAAGTACGTCTGACTCTAGTTCTCATGATAAAAAACGCGCAACTGCAAAAGTATTTAGGACTGTTGGTCAGAAACAAACGAGGAAGGCACAACAAAATAACAACGTTCAACCAGAACAGAACGTTGATGCAGATCCTGGACCGAGTCATGTGACACCTTTAGATAGCAGTATAAGTTTTACTACATCCCCCAAGACCGATCAGTCAGTACTAGAAAACGACTACCAAACAAGACACATAAACCAAAAGGCCTTACTAAGCACAACAACACAACCAAAACGCCCTAGGTATGTTGACATAACAAAAAGAAGCCCACCAAACTCTAACCAAAAACAAACAAGCTTATATAACGGCATCTCGACTCCCCAAAACCCACCTGCATGGCATAGGAATAAGCCAAATCACTTTAGCATTCCAAACTCCTTACCACCTAATTACAACCCTACAAATTACTTTGGCTTTTACACCTCCCCAACTGAAACTCCATTTAGGTACAATTACCACCTAGTTAACGCACCTCCCCATATGTACCCTCAGTCCATACACACTAGCCCATGCACTCACACTACGCCATACGCATCACCATATCCTCCAAGAATCACACACCTACCTCCATTTAGTCCATCACTCACTCAAAGTAACCCCAGAAATCCTTTTTTTCACCACAGCCCACCTCTTCCATATCCGACATCCTAAAGATAGCTCTTATAAATTCCAGATCGATTGTCAACAAAATATCCCAACCTAGAACTTTTGTTGAAATATATAACCCCGATGTAATTTGCATTACAGAAACATGGGCAAATGAGCTTATATCGAATGCTTCACTATATGTCCCAAATTATAATTTCTATCGACGGGACCGTGCTAATAAACGAGGCGGAGGTTGTCTTATCTACATCAAAGCTACCATTGAGCAAAGTGGTATTGATGTCCAAACCGAAAACTTTGCTGGAGAAGCGTGTTTTGCCACAAGAAAATCTCATGCCCAGGAAAACATACTAGTCGGATGCCTCTACTCCCCTCCAGAATGTAGTAGTGATGACACAAGCCTCAATCTCTTAATAAGCAATATAGCTAACATAAAAACTGAATATAAGATAATTGCAGGCGACCTAAACCGCCCAGAAATAGACTGGGTCGAAGTATTAGCACCTACCAGGCACGAAGAATTCTTGTCTTCAATTATCTTTAATAACTGGACACAAATAGTTGACAAACCCACCCGAGGAAACAATATACTAGACGTTATTCTCACCAACGATATCTGGCCCCTCTATATGCACTACGACTGCGCAACCTTTGAAAGTGACCACAAAGCAATAATATCAACACTCTCCTTAAACGCAAAACTAGCACCCCATTTTAGTAACACCCGACTAAACCCAAAAAAACTTGACGAGGACTCCATGAACAACTATATTAGATCATTGGACTGGAGCCCATATCTTCTTACAACATCCCCTATAGAAGCAGTTAACCTATTATACTCTGTCCTATTTGTAATTCGAGATACCTTGATAGACGAAAGACTCCCGTATAAGAAATCACCAATCCCGAACTTCCTTTCAACTAAACTAAAAAAGCTACAAAAACAGCTACGCGACCCCTCTGTGAGTTATTTTTCCACACTTCGACGAATTAGGGAAATTCACGACCTAGTCACGAAAATAGAAACACAAAAGACCATAGCAGCAGAACATCAGGCACTAGAATCCCCCGAACGAACAGGTCAGATGTTTCAGAAACTAATGAGTAATCATCGACAGTCAGGACCACGAACTATTATTAATGAATTAGGGCAAGTTATAACCAATGATAAACAAATAGTAAACTTATTTAACAGATACTTCTCAGCTAACTACACAGTCGAAGAGGGAACCATCCTCCAACCGACCGAGATGACTGAACGCATCCTTAGTGAGATCCATTTTAGTGAAGAGACTGTTAAAGTAGCCATCAAACAACTATCAAACACCAAATCCTATGGGACAGACAAAATCCCACCATGTATTCTGAAGCATATGACATATGCTCCAATACTCCTATCTAAGTTATTCACCCTACTCCAGTCAAATGCAATTTTTCCGGACATGTGGAAATACTCGACCATTGCGCCCATATTTAAAAGCGGCAACCGATCTCATACCAAAAACTGTCGTGGTGTTCACCCAACACCGGCTATAGCTAAAATCCTCGAGAAAATAGTATATAACCAATTGCTAGACCATCTCATGAACGCCAACCTCATTCCCTCCTCTCAACATGCATTTTTGCCCAAAAAGTCATGTCAGTCCTGCCACCTTACTTATTTGGAATTCGTTTCCAGCAATAGAGATGATGGAAACACAGTACCTTCAATATACTTCGATCTAAGAAAGGCCTTTGACAAAGTCCCCCATAAAAGACTACTGATAAAGCTAAAATGTCACGGAATTAGGCCACCCCTTCTCGATTTTCTTAAATCTTATCTTCAAAACCGATACCAGGTGGTGCAAATTCGAAACGTCGTTTCAGAACCATCCCCTATTACCAGTGGAGTACTTCAAGGCACTATCCTAGGCCCCCTTCTATTTCTTATATATATTCACGACTTATCGTCCATATCTGTCTCAGCTAACACGTTTTTATATGCGGGCGACCTTAAAATTGCATATGCATATAACGGGAATACAGTAGCCAATATTCATAGAACAATTGAAACTGATCTCAGAAAACTCGGCGAATGGAGTAGTCAGTGGCAGATGCCCTTTTCACCCGAAAAATGCCATCTCCTGATATTTGGCCCACAAAAACTTCCCCCCATAATATTCGAGGATAATGAAATAACAGAGGCCCAATCGGTAAAAGCTTTAGGTCTCAGCTGTACAAATACCCTTGATTTATCTCCCCACGTCCAACAAATATTACCGAAAGCCACTCGCCTGTGTGGATTCATATGTAAAAATTTCACCTTAAATGCACTAAGAATACAACTGTTAAAAATGTCTGTTTTACCTCTCCTAGATTACTGTTCAATTTTCTTCGGCATAATGCCATCAGACGGCCGAAAGAAACTAGAAGGCATTCAGAGACGTTTAACTAGATCTTTGTCTAGAAGTGATGGCATCCAGGGTTCATACTTAGAACTATATCATAAATACGGTCTTCGACCACTCTGGATCAGAAGACTTCAAAATGGTCTAAACTTCCTATTCAAGGTCACCCACGACCAAGATATTCTCAAAATGAATTTACTTACAAACCAAAACGCCCCTCGAAACACCAGAAATAGCGAGGATATTATAAGGATTCCCAAATTCACAAAGTCCCAACGGTCAAATTTCTACACCATAAGATATGCGACTATCTGGAATTCTCTTCCAAGTTCTATCCGGAAAAGTCGAACCCTAATCGAATTTAAAATAAAAACTAAGAAATTCCTTTCAAATAACAATACACATTTATTTTTGAATAAGATAGGACATTTTTCAAGTCAATTCTTTGATATTGAATTTGGTCCAAAAGGGCTCTGATGATGCCAGCCGATTGAAAAATACCGGAACATAGCACTAAAAATAATCAAATTTATAAAAGATAGCATCATTGATAAACATAGAACAGATAATGATATTCTTCTATTTTCCTCCTTTTCTCGTTTTCATCAGCTATGCCACCTGACACTAAATATCCCTTATAAAGCTAATAAAAAATATACCCTTCGATAAAACCCTGCATATTAGTCGTGCGTATGTCTATATTAAAGCCATATTACACATATATAGGACTATATTAGGTCATAGTAAACAGTCGACCACTACTCCTATAATTTCACATTAACAAGAACAATATGACACATGATTCAATAGTATGTTGACCGTTTTGATTGTGACTTACCATTGAATGCTTCTTACTCCTGATATATATTCATCTTTTCCAGCTCTTAGTCCAGACAACGATGGTAAGCCTCCTGAAAAACACGTAGGAACTGTGCGACCGCCCCCTTACAGCTGGCCAGATAGACTGACAACCAGTGTAGGAAGTTCTAGAAGGCCCGACCACGTGCGTCCTCCATCTTGGAGAAGGTTCTAGAAAGCGCGCCCCTTAAGGGGCGCGCCCGCCGAACTTTTCCATATTTATACGCTAGGCACTTAGTCGCAATTTGGCCTCTCACGAAAAGTATGCATACGATAAATTATTATAACGCTAAAATTAAGCAAGATAGCACTGTCATAAGTTTGTTTAACTTTCCACCCTCGACCTACCCTCAACCAATCAACCATGGCGGACCCAACCTTGTCGACTCCCTCTCTGGAAAAGCTATAAATACGGGCGAGGATTAGTCCCCAACAACCCCCGTGGCCGGTAGCCGCTCTCTGGACGAGGAACCCCCGCCGCTTTCTCCGCTGGATCCCAGAGGTCCAAGCCGCCCTGTGGACAATCCTCCCAGATTCAGCTTATTTATGTAATTAGGACTCTCCCCTTAGTTTCTTTTTGTACATAGGTCGGTCAGTAAAGTAGTGACTAGTCTGTCTTATCCCGTTGGGCCTCGTTGACTACACTTCTCGCTAGACGGGATCGTTACAACATCGGGGACGTTACACCAGCAACTAGAGCACACCGAAATTTACCCAACAGGAAAATAATTTCAAGGTCAGGCCGATATCAAAGTTCTTCAATTGCCACGAAGGACATATTATTCATGCCCCCGAAAACTACCAAACTGCAAACTTCAATTTTTATATTGTACATATCGTTATTGTTTGAAAATTTTGTTATTATTTTCCCTTAGAACTGAGGTTTTTTTAACTTAAAACAAACTCTCAATTCGCGCTCTTTTGGCTAACCAGACACCCGAAGCAAATGAAGTCAAAGTGCAGTTGAAATTGACGAGTTTGTTTTAGGTTTTTTTCCTGAGTTCATAGGGGACTGACAGTGCCCAAGTGGCGCTACAATAAACCTATTCTTCTATTCTTTGTCGAAGTTATTTCAGGCTTCATTTGACATTGGAACACTTCCTTCCAATTGGAAGCTGACGCATATCACTCCGCAGCACAAAAGAGATTGAAGGGCATTGATGACAAATTACAGACCTATAAGTTTGACATGCATTCTCTGCGACGTTATCGAGAGGATTAAGAAGAGTGAATTGGTGCAATTCCTGACAGTTCACGACTTGCTATCGAACCGGCAACATGGGTTCCCGAAAGGAAGATCCCGCACGACAAACTTGCTGCGGTACTTCCATGGGTGGACCCAAGGTATCGACGACAGGCACGCGGTTCACACTGTCTCCATTGACTCCCAGAAAGCGTTCGACACTATGCCACACCAGATACTGTTACACAAACTGAAAACATAGTGATAAGAGGCAAGTTCTTTAATTTAATTTAATTTAATTTATTATTAAATGCCAGTTTACAGGCATTGTCAAGGAAAGCGATTAAACACAAATCCGACCAGCAGTAAAAAAAACTCCTGAAGAATAAAAATATAGTTGATGGTGGTTATTATGGTTTGAACGGTTCAGGAGAAAAAAAACTGCTGGCGGTAGATTTTTGACGGTCAAGAAGGGGGGTGAGGGGGTTGCATGGTATCGGAGATTATCGGACGTCAATTCCTTTCATGAAGTTAGGGATAGTCAAAGTAGAGGCGTTGAAGAACAGCTGGTGAGACCGGCAATAGTGTTCAGAGACCACAAACGCCATCGCTAAGTTAGAGTGGATCAGTGGATTCAGAACCCAAAATTTGAGGAAGCTTTTCTGAATGCAAAAATCGAGTAATAGTTCTCTTAAATAAAGGATAATTTTGCAGAGTTTTCACACATATTGGTAGTTTATTCCAAATAGCAATTGCATTTAAAGAATAGAACCGACGATATTTAACAGCACGTGCCAGAGGCAGAAATAAGAAGACCTCACGGTGACTGTTACGTCGGGGGTGGATATGATGTCTTAAAGAAGTGAGTGGGCTAAATGTGTGATTATATAAGAGTTTAAATAGCAAAAATAGTCCCTTTTGTAATCTACGGAACCATAAAGGATCAAGGCCCGTAAGCCGGCAACGTTCTTGGTAAGACAAATGTCGGTGTTCTGCGGCTAAAATTCTCTTGGTAAAAAAGTGTTGAACGGATTCTATTTTCTTCCGCTCAGTAGCACGCATGAGGCTAAATAAAAATGAACAGTATTCCAGACCAGGTCCAACGTACATGTTGTAAAGGCGCATTCTGATGTCCCTAGTTTTGAAGTTTCGGAGGATAAACCCGGTCGTTCTACGTGCTATGGAGACTATCAAGGCACAGTGCTCCGAGAGATTGATACTCTTGGAGTATGATATGCCCAGATCCTTTATAAACCTGGGCACATTTATGGAGTGACCTTGAATATGTAGTTGAGGTTTGTGGTCGTCGCCAACCACCATGACTGCGCACTTATGCCAAGAAAGAGAAAGGCGCCATGTGCGGCACCACTGGGCGAAAGCCTGTAGATCGCTCTTTAGAAGCTCAAGCACGATGTCACGATCTGCCGGCTTATATCGATATGCAACTTTAAGATCATCGGCACACATGAAAGGCTTGCCATTCTGAAATAAATCGGGTACATCATTAACGAAAATGCAAAATAAAAGCGGGCCGAGTACACTACCCTGAATGACTCCACTCCTCACACGTGTGGGGTTGGAGATGGTATTGGAAATCTTAACTCGTTGTGTACGAGTGCCCAGGTAAGAGGATATAAAAGTCAAAAGTTTGCCACCTATTCCGAAACAGGACAGTTTCAAGAGAAGAAGAGCATGGTCAACACGATCAAAAGCCTTAGTGAAATCGAAATATACAGTGTAAAGTGCAAAACCATTGTCCCTAGATTGGAGAACATAGTCAAAGAAAGAGAGCTGACAGGTATCACAAGATCGAGCTTTGAGGAATCCATGCTGAGCAGCACTCAGTAGGTTATTCACTGTTAAGTGACACATCATCTTATCCTTGATCAATGTCTCTAAGATCTTCGAAACTGCGGGGAGGGTGTCTATTGGCCGAAAGTCATCAAATGATGTAGATTTGCCGTGCTTAGGAATGGGCAGAATGTGTGATTCCTTCCACAAGGTAGGATAGGTTTCAGTTTCAAGAGCAAGATTAAATATCTTGCATAAGAGGGATGGGAAGATCGTGTTTGCATCGGCTTTTAAAATGCTTACTGGGACACCATCAGGGCCTGGACTATAAGATTGACGAAAACGCCGAATCGCAACAGTCACATCCCACAGAGTGAAAGTTATAGTTTCTAGAACTGCCCCGGTCAATGGCTGAATGGTCGGAAGCGGAGTGGTCGAGTCTTCAATGAACGTTTTGGACAGGAAATCATTGAAGCTATCAGCTGTTAACTGGGCATTAACTATGGGATTTCCGAGAGCGTCTCGGAGGATGGGATACTGCGTCTTTCTATGAGTTCGTATTTTTATAGAGAAAAGTTTCGAGACATTTAACGAATGGTTTTCGGTAAACTGGACCTCTTCGGCTAGCTGTTTTTCTTCAAACAATCTCTTAGCTCGATGAAAAATATCACGAATCAAGGGCAGGACAGAAAACGTTCTGAAGATGGAAACGACGATAAAGCCTGCGCAATCTGCGACGAAAGGGTAAGGGTAGGAAAACCTTATCCCCAACATTAATAATTTTCTTACGGGGGACAAAACGAGAAATAAGCGGATCCAAAATTTCGTACAGATTTGCAGTGCAAACATTTACATCCGAACTAAGGAAGAAATCATTCCAGTCGTAGGAGTTAAGGTGTGTTAATAATTCGGTCGAGCGAGTTGATCGGAAATTGCGGAAAAAGCTATACTTTGGGGACGACGTTTGGTCAGCCTCGAATTCCAACGTTGAAACAACTATGTCATGGTCTGAGCCCCCGAGTGGGCCTAGGGATGACACCGACGATGGCATGCAGCCTCTACAGAAAGTTAGGTCAAGTATGCTTGAGCCTCGGGTGGGAAAATCGACAACCTGATTCCACATCCCAACATCTACAGCCTCAAGAAAGTCTTTGAACCTTCTGGAGCCTGAAGGCGGAGAGCAGCGGACTTCATGGAGATTAAAGTCGCCCGCAACCAATTGATACTTAAAGCTTAAGTCGGCCGCAGCATGAAATGCCTGTGAGAGTAAACGATCAAAATTGTCGTTGGCGTTGGGAGGACGATAGACGCAGCCAACGAGTATGGAGAACTTATTTTTTAGTGCAACCTGGAGCCAGCAGCTGCCTTCTACTGCGGAAAAGTGCGGGAGGTCCAACGGCAAAAATGTAAGTGTTTGCTTAACGTAGGCGCTGCTGCCCCCACCACGGCTATCTTGGCGATCATTTCGGATGCAATTATTGCCTAGAAGCGAGAGTTCGGAGTCAGCTACGGAGGCTGATGCCCACGTCTCAGTTACTAAAACAATATCTGGACAGTGGAGGAACACCAAAGTCTGAAGCAAAGGCATCTTATTAAGCAAGGATCTGACGTTTAGAACAATAAGTTTGAGGAGAAAGGCTGTTTGTTTCTGAGGGAAGTGGGCTACATCGTCCAGTTCTGGGCTGCCCACGGAGCAAATGGTCCGGATGCAACCATCCGGTTTCGCAAAAAAGTTTGTGGCATCGAAAACTTCGGACGTGGATAAAAAAGGGTAGGACTTGGGGGAGGGAATGACGGGCAGGTGAACTGGTAACTATTGTTAGCTAACTTATTTTCAGCTGGAAATCCGCGGGGCAGATACTGCAACGTATTCCCGCCGGAACGAAACTGAGGATCGGATGAATTAACTGATTCAGTATGGACATTATCATGAGGAATAAATTGGTAAAATGGCCTTGGAGGAAACAAGTTAGGGGATGGGGGACGCATTGTTTCCATTGGAACAAGAGGTCTATTAAACGGTGGCAAAATCGGCATATTCGGCCTAAATGCCTCGATATGAGGGCTGGGGGGCAGTTACGAACCTGCTACGTTTTGAGTCGGGGTATTTGAGGCACTGTTAGCCGATTGTGGAGGAAAAGATTTTATAATGGTGCTGGATTTATCGGGTGTCCGAGTGGCTGAGACAGCAATTGGATTTGCCTTTGACTTAGGCACATGCTTAGGCTTACTATGGGTTGCTGGGGGAGTCGATAGAGGCGTGTTTATACCAGGCGTGGTCGTGTGTTTAAAGAGCTCAGCATTAAAAGTAGTCGAATTCCCTACGGAATTGACTGTGCCGTGATGTGCAGATGCCGCAGATGGTGTTGTAGAGGACTTATTCAGACTGACAGTAGGTGTCATTTTCTTGGTGCTGGTTTTTGCCGATTTTAATTTATTCAGTCTTCGCTGCAGGGTGTGAAGTCTGGCGAAACGGAGCAGCGCCATTTACGGCAGAAGTCTCTAGTTATCTCCCTACTCGACAAGATAAAATCGACTTCTATCATGGAGAAAAGGGTAACTAGTATCGGCGCATTACGGCTAAGCGAGCGAATCGCTTAGCTTGTGCGAAACTGAAACTGAAGCCACAACTTTGTAGGAACAACTGCGCTCCCTCCATAGCAGATAAGTGGCTCGGAATGTTTCGCAGTTCGAAATTATGCTTGCGCTTAATTATTTCCTCAGTTTCCGAACTTATTACCCCAATAAGTTTAAAAGCTTGTTCAATTACTTTTTCAGAAATGCTGTTTATGTCGCCATAAATCAACTGGTCGACTATTTCGCCGGCTGATGGCCTGCTACTACTAGCAGAGGCGTATTTTTGAACGACTGAAGCGTCAAGAGGTTCTACGTGTACTAAAGGGATTTGTGAGTTAATCAGATCTGCGGACGGCGAAGAACA
>CACRXP010000073.1:859210-881428 GCA_902702965.1 Spirometra erinaceieuropaei
TTCGTAACCAACTTCATGAGCCTCGATTATCCGCCTCTTCGCGAAGTTTTGGATACATATGGTTTTGTTGACCTTCCGTTCCGGTCTGAGAGTTTTTGGACTGCTGAGTACCTAAAATAAGTTGAAGCTGTTTCAAAAATTTCAGAGTACGGTGGCTTGTTTTGTCTGAATCTATGACCACACGAAGCCACACAGTCGTGCACAACTGCCATTCCCAAAAAGATTGTTTCGAATGCACGTCGCCTTTACTGATAGCCGCAGTATCACTTTCAGACATTGTCATTGTTAACGCCATACCGTTCACACTTGCTACCTTAAGGCCTTGCAGCCAACGTCGTATCAACGGGTTTTCTGCAGTTTCCCCGAACTCTGATTTTTGTTGATCATGCATCGCTGCTTGTATTTAGATTTACCTTAGCAACAAATGGCCTTATCCTTACTTAACTCGGCCGAGGCAAGATTACTTAGAACTTGTGTTAGATGACGGTAATGCGTGATTTTGACGTTCTGGTGACTTCGGAGTATTGACGAGCTGCTTGTCATCTACTTAGTTCGGAACACATTCTGGCGTTGTCGGTATGGAGCTAATCCGGGGAACATGTTTCATCTTGTCATTTCATTGATTTTCTCTATTTTTCTCGCAATCCGCGCTACGGGGCTTAAACGAACTAATAAGAGTGATGTGGAATACTCCATGCCCGACACCTAGCAGGGGATTACGACTTTGGTGTTATTTATTAGTGGCAGGCAGACCACAAGGGGCATGAGAGCTATGAGACTTCTAACCTTCCCCTAGGGTAGAACTGCTTTAAATCAATGATCATAGTGTACTGAACACAATTGGAATAATCACAGACTTGCTGACCTAGTATGTTCAGTAAAGGTTTCGCGTGGCAATTTCCTTTATTTACTCAATCTCGGCATATTTTCGCATTTATTACAATACCTCGGAAAACCTATTAAATGAAAGTGGGAACCCTAATAAAGTAGTGTTTACCTTCCCGCGGCTACAGATGCTGTCGGCGTTGGCGTCAAAGACTCCGTCAGCAGTAGCCTTGTCGGTCTCATCCGTTCAAATTTCTCTGGTTTGTTTCTCAACGCGTCGGTTTCAAGACAATAGACACCACTGAATGTCTACCAGTTGACCTTATCTCTCGATTTCCGGGTGCACTTCTAAGCGTGCTGATTTGCATTTCACACGGCCACTTGGGGCATGTGTGGTGAACGTGGTGCTGGTTGATCTGACCCCAATTCGTGTTCTGTGTTGTTATCTCCATTCCGGAATTAACGAGAGACAATGTCAAAAATTTGCTCTGAATTTCTGACTAACCGCCGAGCATCATTAATATCTTGGAACTCTAGAGTGTATACTCGTCTTTCATTTATAATATCACAAAGTGTGTTTCTGACGATGAAGAGCACCCACATCATTTACTTTAATTTCAGTCATTTTGTGCCTTCCGTAAATAACTGCAAAAATTCGGACAACAGTTAGCTGTGATTCGTGTGGTGTAACGGACACTGTGGAAGTCCGTCGATTGGCGACTACACTGGGCGTGCTCCTTTTCTTTCAAGTTCTTTGTTCTGAAGACCCCACGTACTTGAAGACACAGAAATCTCCAAAAATCCAATTCACCTGGTCGAAGTGATTGTACATGTGGTTCTTTAGGCCACGAAAATGACGCATCTATCTGGTAGAAAAGTTGCAGATTGTGAAACTTCTACTTATGAACACTGCCTGTAGTTTTTTCAGAGGTAGACATGAGCTTTTCCGCTGATATTGGTAGTATTCAAACTAGACGCCTAAAATATGAACCATAAATGCGCTTCCGAGTCCCATGTGTTCTTTTCTACCAGACGAATTTAAACTGTGGCATTTGAAAACTAGAGTTATGACAGCAACCGAATGGAGAACGCTTATGCCTTAAGTATGAGCAGCAACCCTCGCATTGCCGCAATGCAGCAGCGGGAAACCGTTAAATACTTACCATTCAAAATCACCCGTTTCCTGTAGTCCGTGTTTGGGATGTCAATGGATTCCCAGAGACTTATAATCACTCCGCCACCGTCTTGGGATTTATCTTTACTGACAAAAATACTTTTTCCTGTCCATGTAAAACCAATCCTCCAATAACCTTTGCAAACCTCACCGTGTTTTCTGGCTTAATCCTCTCGTTTTTCGTAGTACTGTGTAATGTATAATAGTGCAATTTACAAGAAAATATATTTTTACTTAACGCATTGGAGCAGACCGCCCGGTAGATCCCATCTTGTAAAAGGCGACCAGATAAAATGACCCAACCCATATTCAACATTATTATTTTTATTCACTCATCGGCTCTACTAACAAAAGTACTACAACTGAAGGTCACTAGTCTCCCTCAGAGGGAAACACTTTCGACTTGGGTGAGGGGCTTGAACGTGTCTCTATCATAATTCGAACTTCGTTGTTTGTTCGTCATCACCATCGGAAGTCCGAGAATGTGTGTGTTTTGGGAAAATAAACAATTAACGAGTGAACTTTTAACATTTTGGCCAAGTGCAGCCCTTCCGATTGGAGCATACAGTACGAAACTACTGACATTGTTCTGTTGTCGCTGCCGCTGCTGCTTATTATGCAAAGACGTAGAAACTTCAGTTATGCTGTTTACAAACCTTCTGTATCAACCGCTTTTATTAGCTTTTCGTAATCCTTTACTCTCTCCTAGGAGGCAGCTTGCTCCACAGAGACACAGTGGGTATTTGATTAATGCGGATGCCCTATGATTTTACAATTTCTATGGTGTTTCGGAAGTCGTAGTGTCGGGAGTACACTTTGACTTCGGAATTTTTCTCCCTAATCTTGCTGATTTAGAGATCCCACAGAACAAATCTTCGTCGTGGGGGGGGGATTTCCAAAGTTAAGGAGTGCAATGATGTATTAATGTGAACGCACTTGTCCTAGCCTTATTTTCATGCCTTATTTGGGGTGACTTCCATACCACAGACTAGGGGTAGTAGAGAAAATTGCCCTAACTCCGAGGCAGAGTTAGAATTGGGCGATGATTCAAGGACGCCTACCAACGCTTTAGTGTATGACCCCGTCCAGGCGCAGGTAACAACGATGAGGAGGAGACCGTAAGGCTCCACACTACGACTGCATGCTAGATGTTCGGATTAAGCATTTTTGGCAGAAACTCCACATGGAACAGGGCACTAGTTCATCATAGCCTTTGGTCCTGTGAGAAGGGATAAGACTGCAAAGAACAATAAGGTATGTTACAGTAGATAGTCACCTCCCCGTAGTTCGCGGATATTCCGCCCGTCAAACTCTTTCGGAGGAATCCGACGTATGAAGGGGCAACTTCCAGTCAGATGTTCTCTTTAGAATATTCTGAGGACCCATAAAATTGTTTCCTACCTCTTATCTGTAAAATTCCACTAAAATGGCACCTAAAGTATGTCGCGCTATCATTTAGTTGAAAATCTATGTGTTATGAGTAAAGTAGCGGACACCTTATGTTCATTTAAAGGGTTTCATTTTATTAGTCTTTCTATGATGATATGTACATTCAAGGTATTTTTCCATCTCCGTCTTTCTGTTGTTTTCTAACATTTCCCGAACGATTAAAATATATGTGCTTGCTTTCTCCGATTTTTTCCACACCTTTTTGTGTTACGGAGCAGAAAACGTTTTTGGGGTTGCAGCGTCCACAATGTCCATCTGGGGCTGATAGAATTTCAACGCAACCTAGCTCGTTGTCGTTCTGCTAACACCTGTCTGTCAAACTATTTCCACTTTTGCCTAGTGTCAGCAATAGGTGCGCAGCCGGCGGTTGTGGTTCCCCTGGCAAAATAATTTTGTTGCTTAATCTGAAACACTCTGTCATACATGTTGTTAAATTTCGTATATTTCACCTCCAAAAATACCTTGAGCCACCGATCAATGGCATTCACATGTTGTAATTCCCTTAATCCTGTAAGAGGAACTCTTTCACTCACAGAATTTGGAGTCATGGCGTCAACGAAGGCGAGCGGCCTCCAAAGCATATTCCTCCAGGACTGTGAGCATTAGTCGGCCGCACGATGCGAATGAGGAACAGGAGGATTCTATCCGAGAATATCTCCGTCAACTCAAGTACGATATCTTAAACCGAGATGTCTTAAGCATTGTACCAGATAATTAACCGCGACCGTCGTTTCTACTTTTAACGCTCCTGCGTCTTCGCAGAACCCCTTTTCGAACTGACTGCGAGGAGACAATTTAGCGGTCTAGTTAGCTTCTCGGAAGAATACAAAAATTTTCATCTTTTCAACCTAAGCCTCTTCGTCTTTCAGTTTGCCCTAATACTGAAATCCCTGTTGACACACTGCATTTGAGCACATAGTAGCTGTTTTGTTGTCATCCATCCTAGATGATGCATACTATATTTCAGGCAAGGAAGTGGTTTTCTTGATATCTGCTCCTGCTACATTCGACCCGCTGGCCATAAAGTGGCAGAAATTCATAAAAGTTGCGTTGTTCTATGCTGCATCCCGTAGATCTTAGTGAAGACAGTGTCCGAAACATCTATGATTGCACGTTTCCACTAGTATGGTAGTGGAAGGGAATGCTGGGTCCCTTGAAGCATGGGATGCGCTTCATCTAGGGACTTTTGTTTTTATTACGACAACCTTCGGGTTCCTCTCTTTCTAGACAGGCCAAAAATTCGGTAGTTAGGACTTTTGGGCCTTTACTTAGAAAACCCCCATGCCTATATCTCCGTTTACCAAGAGTTCAGTTCTGTTAGACGTCTTAAGAGGACTGTATTTAACTTAATGGGATGCATCCTATGGAAAATAATCCAGCTATTTCTCCGATCAACGCGGTTGTGTATGCTAATTAAGCAGATTATGACAGTGACAGCACATACACACAACTCTTGTCCAATTACGTATTCATAAGTATCCCCAACAAAGGGTGGTTCTGAGGCTGCACACGCGTCCGTCATTACTAAGTTTTTGGGTATTTGATCTCGTTTTGCTAATCGTATGTAGCGAAACTGGAAAACTTCAGTTAACGTTTTCCTCCTTTAAATGTTCCCCTCTGTCGTAGCGCTCCGTTGTCACAAAAACTGTTTACTCCTCCACTTTTGAGTCAAGGTCACCCTTAAATTGCCTTTGTTTAAAACTGGACGTCAGTTTTATTCCACACGTGCAGAGCTAACTTGAGAGTTCCAGAAAATTTCAAGCCCCGAAGGTATAGACGACCCAGTCAGTGAGTTGCATGAAGTTCACCCAGTTTCTTTGTTTAGTTTGATTTCTGACCTTCTCTTTCACCTATTCTCTTCATTCCATGTTCTGCTTTGTAGGACCACTCAGAGCCGTATATCCGATTCGGCTATTCCACTGATGCACCCCGTCAAGTCCAGTGTACCACTAAGTCCAGAATCTGTGAATCGACCAATGCCAACTAACCCCACATCCTCTTGCGACAGCGCTTGCACGTCGGAGAGCACTCCAATGGTATCCATGCACTCCTTGCTTTATGATGTTGCCGTAACATTTTCCGAACAAATTTACGATGCATGCACAGTGCATTGACAGAGGGCAAATGTACTCTCAGTCATTAATTTGGTAGGCGGCAAGCACACATGTTTCCCCTTCGGATGCCTAATTTCTGCATCATCATAATTTCATCTTTGTCATTTGGAAGCGGAAGTACCTCCCTAACAAGACCGCCCACAAATGTTTGGCCGTCCATAGCTTTTACTACAGAGGAACGCTGAAGTGCAAAGTTAAAGTCGGACGTTGAACTTGACTTCTACTGTAAAATTTGGAAACTCGGTTTTACCTAGTTTGACCTTTTTTAGGTTACCTCTGATCAACTCCAGGAGACAATACAGCTGTCTTCTTATCTCACTTTTTAATCTCATAAATTAATGCGTTAACCTGTTTCAAATCCTTCAGGATAAACCCAGTACAGTTCGGACCCTATCAAAAGGAAGGTCACGGACTTCTCACTAAAACTGCTATAGCGCACGAACCGCCTACCCTGCATCGCCGGAGGTTATACTACATACATGAACGATCGATTTTCAAAGGAGGGCATAGTTTGGTTTATGAAGTGTGATTTGTTAGCTGAAGAATAATTCACTTCATCGAAGACTATCAAATAAAAAAGACTTTATGACAGGTCAATTATTAGAGGTCCAATATACTGAAGCAAAATATGACAGCACAGAAATAAAATAAAAAATCATAACAAGTACAACGTATTAGGGCTTCATTGGTTGTCATTTTGCTTTTAAACTTGCCCTACATGGGGAGAACTTATTGACTGCTATGTTGTCCAGGGTGGTTTGGTCTATACAATTAGTGATCACGAAATCTGGCTTTTGCTGCATTGAAAGGTGTTTGCTTCCCTTGTCCCAGTTTATTTTGATTAATAAAAAGAGACTTGCAGTGAGATTGAGGCCAGGACCGTTGACACAAGTAAATAGGCTTTGCAGACCGCAGGCGGAAGGGCTAGCTGTGGTCTAAAAATAGGGTGATAGTTGTAGATATTCCAGTATCAAAAGTTCGGCCTTTTAATCTACTCGGAATTTAATGCGTTAACTTGAAGTAAATCATTTGGAGTGAAGTTTCCAAAGTTGAGTCCAAAAATTGATTAAAATGTGTGAGCCGAACCCCTCCAGCCTTAGCGACATAACTGCGTAACATAAACTACCCATAGACAGCCAGTAATATGCACACTTTGAATGGTCTACCATACTGAGAGCGCGGGCAATACTTAAAAGCAGAATATCTGCAAAAATGTGTCTAGGCTTTTAGTTTGTATCTGTGCGTCTGTATGGCGAATTATGAAACGGTTTAACTGCCTGTTTTATTGACACCAGCGTCCGTCGACCTCAAAGAAAACTTTCGAAACCACAAGACACGAGTTTATCCCTCTTGCAAGCCAAACTAATACCTTTTGCAAATATAGCTCTGTGGTGGTGCTCTCTTAGTAGCAAATACTCTGAGGGGAATTTTTGATGTTTTTTCACAAAGGTACTGGGCATAATGTACATCTAATTTGAACCTAAGCCCACTCGTACTGTAAAAGATTACCTTGGAAATTAATTCTAGGTTGAGGGGTACGCATGCTTTGCTGTGAATAAATGGATCAGCCATGAGACTGAAAAGACAACCACCGATTTGTATCCGTTAGACTACTACCACTGTGGGCTGCCGCTTAGAAGAATATGAGGCTTCGGGTTTGATAAACGGTTATTCCTCCAAATCGGCAAGACTGCACCTTGTGAGAAAGTGCGGAGTGTATGTCTTAGGGGTTTTCAGTGCATAAGTCCCAGAAATTCATTACCCCAATACCTCAAAGAACTACAGGCTCGGGGATGCTATTTACTCCACTGCCTTGAACGTCCTCGGACGCGCACGAAGTCAACAGCAAGACTGGTTTGATGACAACAATGCAAATGTCAACAACCTACCCGCCGAAAAGAAGAGGCTGTACAAATTCTACATCAACCGCCAGACCGATGTCGCCGCCTCGTGCAGCAACGGATGCGGGAAATGCAGAACGCTTGGATGGATCGCATGGCTGAGGAGACCCGCAGATACGCGGACTGCAATGAAACGACGAACTTCTTCCTATCAACCTAAACGGTTTATGGTCTCACAGCTGAAGGAAACGCGCCGCTTCTCAATTCCGACGGAGTAACACTCCTCGTGAAGAAGTCGCAAACTCTGAAGCGTTAGGCCGGACATATCAGAACCATCCTCAACCGCCCGTCCACAACCTCCGACGCCGCCATCATCCGGGCCCCTCAAGTGGTAACAACACCCTGGACCTCCCGCATCCCCCTCCTCAGAAACCACCAGAGCCATGCAACCTCTCCAGCGGAAAAGCACTGGGAGTCGACGCGATCCCCGCCAAAGTCTACAAGCACGGTGGTCCCCAGCTGATGGACAAACTGATAACGATATTCAGGATATGTGACGCCAAGGAAAGGTTCCCCAGGATTTCAAGGACGCGACAATCGTCCATCTCTACAAGCGAAAGGGGAACCGGCAAGTCTATGATGATCACGGGGTAATCTCGCTGCTCGACACCGTCGGGAAGATCTTCACTCGGATCCTTCTCAACCGTCTTACCAACAATCTGGAACACGGGCTCCTCCAACAAAGCCGACGACACCGACATGATCTTCACGGCCCAGCAACCGCAAGAGTGGCGTCAAGAAATGCATATCAACTTCTACACTTCCTTCGTGGATCTTCGACACGGCGAATAGTAATGGACTTTAGAAAATCATGCAGTTCGGCTGTTCTGAACGATTCACGCAAATGGTACGTGAGATCTACGACTGGATGTTGACGCGCATCACGGACAATGGGACAGTTTCAGAAGCGTGCGTAGTAACCAATAGAATGGATTGGGGCTGCGTACTCGACCCTACCCTCTTTAGTCTCATGTCTTCTGCCATGCTGCTGGGCGCCCATCGTGATGGGCGCCCTAGGATCAGCATCGCCTGCAGGACTGATGGTCAACTTTTTAACTCTCGACGAATGCAAGCGTCCGCGCGAATTTCAACGACCGCTGTCCATGAACTCCTCTTCGCAGACGAATGTGCGCCATGGAAAGGAGCACCGACCTCTTCACCTTCGGCTGCACTAACTTTGGTCTGGCTATCAACACGAATAAAACAGTGGTCAGGCACCAGCCGTTGCCCAGTACTGAACGCAACGACCCTCGCATCACGGTCACCAGGGGACAAATTTACTTATTTAGGAAGCACAATCTTACGTAGCATCAAAATCGATGACGGAGAGATCTACTGGATCTCCCAAGCCAGCCTGTTCTTCGACCGAACACAGACCTCCGTCTGGAATCGCCGCGGACGTCGACTGAGTACAATACTCAAAATTTATAGGGCAGTAGTCCCGACAACATTAATACAGGGGGCAGGGAATTGTACAGTCTTCCCCGGTCAAAAGAAGGAAATTCAATGATTTTCACCACAGCTACCTCCGATGAATGCGGAAGCTGAGATGACAAGATGGGGTTTCAGACACAAACGTCCTTGAAATAACCGGAGTCTTCAGCATTCACGTCTTTCTGAGACAAATTCGGCTGCAATGAATCGGCTGCCTTGTGAGGACAGAAGATGAACGCCTGCCAAAGCGAATCTTCTATAGCGATGTTGATGCGGATTCTCACCGGCAAGAAGGGCAGAAAAGACGCTGCAAGGGCGCCTTGAAGAACTCTCAAACAGCTACAAATCAGCCTGGATACCTGGAAGGGACTCGCCCAGGATCAGCCGGCCTGGAAAGGAGCAGTGAAGACGGGAGTAGCAGGATACGATGCCGACCGGATCGTCGCTGTCAAAGCCAGAAGAACGGTTTGCAAGTCTCAAACGTCCATAGCGCTAACATCCAGCCACTTCCAACAAGCCCACGCTCGCAATGAACAGTCAGCGCACGGATCGGCCCCATCGGACATCTCCGGACCGAATTCAGCAACAATCTGATAAGTCGCCCGTTGTTCTCCGTAAAAGTCTCTGTCGTAACCCCTCCACCTGCTCCCACTGCGTCCCCACCAACACCCCACCAACATCGCCACGGGTTATCACGCACCTGATGTCCCGGCGTCGTCAGCTCTCACTATCTCCCGCATCCCTGCCACGACACTCGCAATGACGCTTACCACCCGTTCGACCCTCACCGCCGGTGATAACACTCCCGACCCCCAGTTAGTAACTAACGTCACCAAAAATGCTAACTAGACTCCAACCTGTCCTCATCGCAGTCGCATATTCACCTCAAGCATCGGCCTGATCGGCAACTTGGAAATCCATCACACCGAGGACGGCGTACCAGTGCCAGGAGTTCTGACGTACACTCTCCGCATCTGCCTCCACTTTCCGCCCTGTCCAGGCGCATTTATACACCGCATGGATCTATGCGACCACATGCGTATAGACGACAACGGAATTCACCGCACTATCGATACACCTAGCACACCTTGCAATCTGCAAATTCACCCATCTCCAGCAATACAAACTCCCTCACCACCAACTCGGCCATCATTATCAGAATCACTACCACCACCAACTCAGCGGCTCCCAACCTACCCTGCTTACATTGCCACCACACATGCACGTCGCGCAACGGCCTGGAGGGTCGCTTGCGAATAAATCACAGAGAATGGTGAGCCGGTGTCTAGAGCACAAACATCTAACATTTCCTTCTCAACTGCCCACGCGTATGCAG
Organism: Spirometra erinaceieuropaei; assembly: GCA_902702965.1. NCBI lineage: Eukaryota > Metazoa > Platyhelminthes > Cestoda > Diphyllobothriidea > Diphyllobothriidae > Spirometra > Spirometra erinaceieuropaei. The sequence continues at coordinate 869,444 of CACRXP010000073.1, forward strand.
TCACCGCGTGGGCCAACTCGGCCACGTGGACAACCATGGAAACCTGCGGCAAAGCACCGCCTGTCATACCTCATCACCACAAATCTCTTCATCAGCACATACACAAACGCGTTCCTCATCACCCACCACAAGTACGAAATCGGCACTTCACGCAGGCGGGAATCGTGCTCCTTAGCTCCTTCTCCATGTGGCCCTTCTGCTACCTTAACACACGCCAGATCCAAGCAGCCGACCTCTTTGTGTGAAATCCTGGTGTGTTGCGGGGGAACTAGATAACGTGAATGGTACGCCCGAACAGGTTGTCTGACTTTATCAGCCACGGCATTCTCTCTCAGCTTCAGCTGATAGACCGACTCGGACTGGCTCATGAGGTAGGGTAGAGCGAGTGAGGGCGACTCTCAGCGCATAATTCCTCACTATAACCAATCTGACGCGTTTAAGACTATCACGGTGAGCTGAAAACTGTGGCTTGGAAGGCCGCCAACTGACGGGTTAACTCGGACTTCCCCTCAGGACGGAGAGTCAGGCTGTAATGACTCCTTCGTAGTGTGCCATTTCGGCACTCGCACTCAGATGGGATCACCGTCGTCCCCTTCTCTTTGTGTAAGTCTGGTTCCTTTGCACGGTCCAGGGGGTGTGCTGGCACGTCTAGGTGCGGGTTTACACCACGCCAGCCACCCGCACCCCTCTATCGCCTCCGGTTTTCTTGACTTTGTCTTGACACCGGGCCCAGGTGTGTGAGGAGGAGGGAGTGCGATAGAGGCTGTGGGGATTTCTCTCGCTATAAGCTAATTCACGCACAATTCGCCGTCCCTGTGCCCAAAATTCGGTGCGGCACACGGTGGACATCGTCGGTCTCGACGGCCAGACTGTCATGTTGTCAAATATCACGGTTCCCAATTCCCACTGCTACGCATAAATGCCCCCTATTCATCATTAGACGCTTTTCACTTTACACTGCCCGATAAATCCACTAGGGGATAAGCAAACGCAATCAATTATCTGGATGCATAAAAGTCAATTACATGGATCTTACTGGATCTCAGGATATAGCATGCTTCTGTGTAGTCGTGTGGCCTGTGTCCAAGCCCTTTAGCTTGTATGGGCAATACGTAATAAAAAATATGCCTATTTGGGATAATACGTCGTCCTATATCCCACGACTCAGGAAAGTCCTTATTTTACTGTCCTCGAACACGTGTTATCAAAAATCCAACACCCTTCCCTAGGCACATGAAGAATACTTTTAGGATTGTGATATCTAAAACTGGCCTATCTCATGAGATATTGACCGAAATTCTGGAATATGCTTTCGATTAGCGAGGATTATATAGGTCAGATTGTAATATTGATTATCACGCAGCAAAATACTATGATACTTCACCCACGCCAAAATGTGGGCTTTTGAATGAGCCTCTTCCCACTCGCCTGCAAAAACCACAGTCGAAAAAAATTCCAACTTAAGTAGTATGAATTTTCACATTGATTTTCGATGCCCTCCTCCCTCACCCACCTCCATGCTAGCTGGTTATACCTATTCGTATGTGTGTCGATACAGATCTACAATCCTTCACTTGAAAGTGTGGACTTTTCTGATTCTCATCTCCGCGTGTTTTCTTCCAGGTCCCCCCACATAGCACCTCTTCGGAGAATCGGACTGACCGTTCCACCATACGATTTCGTCTCGTAAATAACACGGGCTGTGCGAAAGCCAAGCACTTGGGCATGGAGGTCACTGCTAGTGGAGTAGATGAGGGACCGCCCTTCCACGTAGGCCGCCTTGTGCAAGGTAAGTTTTAAAGGCAGTTCTGCTGACGAATTCTTGGAAGTCAAAGCACACAGGGACAACTTCGTGTTGAAGGCTCTGCTGGGCATTATATGTCTCCCTTTCCCTGCAGTTAGCTTCTATGCTCCACTCAGATTCTAAGCTTGCATACCTCTCATCGTCCCTTGCTTGAAAAAATCCTCTTTACAGTTGAATGGTATGCCATCGCCCATTAAAATTTCAGAGTCAATGGCAGAACGAGCCCAGCTGCGAACTGGTGACGAAATTTATTCCATTGACAACGTCTGCTGCACCTACAAGGCAGATCGTCCACCGACGTTAGTGACCTTGTCAAAGGTCAACCAGTTGTTAGACCGACTGACTGCGGCTAATCGCGCAGTGGAAGTACGGGTCATCCGATCCGGCCTAGGTTGCTTATCAGGTGATGCTTATTGGTTATTGAGCGTTTTAATCCTTTTGGCGCTTTGACTGATCTCACAGAGTCAAAATTAACCATTTCTGGTGACTCGATAACCGACTCTCCGTAAGTAAAATAAAACAGTAACAGGCGTATGTCTTAAGAGTGCCGATCCCCGCCTTGCATAATTTTAGTCCCGCACTTTATTTCACGAACATTCTCTGTCATGTTCTTAATATATCTATTTCGGTTCTACATAATGTATCTTAAACTATTAAAGACAGCGCCACGATGATCGACCCGGCCCGACATACGACATTCCTACCACAACCTAGCCGCAATCTTTTGCTTGTAATTATCACCCCAGCAACCCATATTTGTGGATATTTATTATGGTAGGCTTCCATTTTCCGTAAATTGGCGGTCCAAAAACATAGCTTCCGTCAACCTGGTGGCATAATGAGACCACCAACTTCCTTCTCTGCAAAGATTACAATGTAACATGTTAGTCTTCTGACTAGAGTGACTAACGGTATTTCACTGCGTGGCTAATCTGAAAGGCGAACGCGGTTCTGTAAGTCGTCTTTCACTTGTTAAGACTTCATATTTATCCCTGAGACTATATCTGGAATATTTTTTATATCATCACAGAGGATGACGCTAGTCCAATCCGGGAAAACGAAGAATTGTCTCGAGGTAGACAAGGCGAAGGCGATGAGGTACGTCATTTAAATCGGTTTTGGGGCCCATTTGGGTTCCGTGAGCATGCAGAGCGACCAATTGATGGCCGTTACTCAATGTGCGAAGCTGTACTTTAGTGACTCACCACTTTTCCAACACGTATACGGTTGCATAGTGGATGAACTGGGAGGTCTTAGAGGACTGAATATAAGAGTCGTTGATTTGAATTATAATTTCAGACCTTTCCTAGTTTCGGGTTCTAATCCAATCAGATCATTGCATAAACGTCGCGAAGAACCTTCCGGCAACTGGAAGTCTTGTAACCTTCGGGTTCTTGAGAATGTCTGGTTGAATATGGCTGACCACAGTAGTTTGTATTTCACAACTCACGATGTAGTTGCAACAGCGGCTGCGTAAGATGCAGGACGCTTGGACGGCTCGCAAGGCCGAGGAGATCCAAGGGTACGCTGACCGCAACGAATGGAAGAACTTATTCGCCGCGATCAAAGATGTCTACGGTACGCCAACCAAAGTAATTTCTCCTCTTCTCATCACGGAAGGCAGTACTCTACTCACTGAGAAGACACAACTTCTACGGTGATGGGCCAAGCACTTCAGTGGCGTCCTCAACGGTCACTCCACCATCTCCGACTCCTCCATCGCTTGTCTGCCTCAAGTGGAGACCAGCGCCGAACTCGACCTCCCGCCCTCTCTCCACGAAACCATCAGAGTCGTGCAGCAGCTCGCCAGCGGGAAAGCTCCCAGATCGGACTCGATCCTTGCTGAGATCAACAAGCACGATGCCTCCCAACTCATGGATCACCTGACGGCACTCTTCCAGGAGATGTGGCGTCAAAGAGAAGTCCGGCAGGGTTTCAGGGACGCCACAATCGTCCATCTCTGCCAGCGGAGAAGTAATCGCCAGCTCTGCGACAACCATCGGGACATCTCCTTGCTGAACATCGCCGGGAAGATGTTCGCTTCCATTCTTCTCAACCGCCTGAACAACCATCTGGAGCAAGGTCTCCCGCCGGAAAGCCAGTGCGACTTCTGCCGTCATCGTGGAACCACCGAAATAATCTTTACCGTCCGCCAACTGCGGGAGAAGTGTCAGGAGATGCGGATCCACCTACGGCACTCTCACGCATGTGAGACGTATGTCGCGCAACCCCCGTTGTGTGAAATTCTGGTGCTCGTGTTTGCGGGGACAGGTCGTGCATGTGGCGTGCGCAGACAAGATCACTAGATACGTCAGCCACCGCGCCCATTCCCCGCACCTGTCAGCTGACCGGCTCGGACAGCGACTGGGATCTAGGGATGGGGAGATTGAGGTCGACGGCTCAGCGTATGTTTCTCACCACAAACAATCTGACGCGCTTGAAGGTATCACGGTGCGCTAAAAGGCGTGGCTTGGAATGTTGCCAACTGACGGGATAACTTAGACCTCGCAGTCGGCCCGGTGCTGTTTGTTTGTGTGGAGCGGCCGACCGGTGGTCTAAGAATCAGGATGCAATTGCTCCTTCTTAATGTGACGCTTATGGCACTCCCACTCCGTGGGATCCGAGCCGGATGTGGCGATACCGCCTAGCGCCGGGTTCGGCAGCGTCAGCCCCTTTTGGTGGTGGTTAAAATCCTGTTCATTTGCTGCATGGAGCAGAGGGTGTGGAGCGCCAAGGTGCGGGCTCGACCGTGCCATCCACTTGCGCCCTCACCCGTCTCCGGTCTTCTTAACTCTGTCTTGACACGGGACCCAGGTGGGGAAGGGTGGAGTGCGGTAGATGATGTGCAAGCCTGCTACCACTATAAACTAATTCACGTACAAGTCGCCGTAACTGCTCCAACTTTCTGTGAAGCACACGGTGGACATCGTCAGACACGGCGGTCGAGCTGTCGCATTTCATAACTCCCAATGTGGTTGCATTTACCTTTTTGAAAGTAAAAATTAATTGACAGGTCCTCCAGTAGAACGCTTTTGTGTTAGGAGTTTACTAAGCAGCATTTTAGTTTCTTATCGGAAATAATTACTGATAAGTCAATTTTTGCCGTTAGTTTGATGGAAAGAAATTGTGCGTATTAACTTATCCAAGAAATTTCGCGTGAATTCTACTAAGATATATTCGACTGATTTCATGTTGTTTTCGAAACTTTTTCCCGCCGCCCGACTTCTTCCCCCATATGCGTAAAGTTCATTCCCGTTGACACAAGCAATATTAAATCCTTAACAATGCCTATTTACGACTCAGTGTTAGCTCGTTCAGGACTCGTGTGTAGCTGAAAAATAGGCCCAATACACTTTATATTGGTTTTTTTAATGCATCCTTCAGTTGAGCAGCCCGTGAAATCAGGCTAGCTCGCCTGTGCAAAATGTATTCTATTAAGTTTGGTTTAATGCTTTGCTGTCAGATGATAATCAGTGCTTGTCTATTGGCATGTTTACCTAGGAAACTGGGAGCTACTGCAGGAACTTTGAGCCACATTCTTTTCCATACACAGTATACGACTTATCGATGAATTTTAGGCTTTGGCGTCGACAAAAGCCAGAAGAAGTCCAGAAGCTAAAAAGGAATGCGGGTGAGTATATACTCTACCTCTGGTATGTCAACTTTTCCTTTCCGACAAGGGACCGTTAGAAAGACAGGAACATTTTCTAACACTTCGCCATATTTTTAACAAATCCTCCGCCTGCTCACACAGTCTAAAGCCATTTCGGATGTGTTTGTCCTATTTGTGGCTGTGAAACAAGCTACGCTTTTAAATCTCCGTGTTTTTGTCCATCAAATTTTAACCCAGCCTAAATAGTGTCGTGCTTACTAAACCATTCCGAAATTGTCTCCAACATGTTACAAGTAATTCATGTCATCAAGACACTTTTTTCAATTACGCCTTCTAAGCTGAAATAATGATACCAGACTTTTAACGAGGATTATAACAAGCCAGAAATGGCCATTCCAGTATCCTTTGTCTTTGTGGATAATGCTCTTCTGTCTAATCTTTCTCTATCTACCTGCACAAACTTCTCTCAGACAGATGACCACTTATTTGGTGTGCATTCTTTACGTTGGTATTTAATGCTTGTAAGCCCTCACATGTGTGCATGAATGTATGACGCTGGAACTTGGACAGCCCAGCAAGGTCAAACGAAAGAACCCAACCACATCCACCTCGGCCGTCATCGAAAGATAGTAAAGGTGACGTGGCGGGAGCAGGCCCCCGGCACCAGGGTGTTAGAGTCGACTGGAATGCTGAGCGTTCGTGCTAATGTTTAGGAAATCTGACTAGAGGGAGCGGATGCGTCGTAGGGATGACTGACGGGCACATGCCGAAACAACTCGTATGGGAGCGTTGTCACGTGCGCTTGCAGACGAGGTGTGCAAAACGAGGTTACAAGGTCATAGTAAAATTCTCCCTAGTTTGCATCGAAGCTAACAAAGTGACCTTGGAAGCGGGCGCACACTATCGGCAGACAGCGGACGGCCGTCGAAACGAGGGAACTATCTTCGAAACCACCCGCATAGCTGCATGTGAGGCAAAGCGACAAGCACGCAAGGCTGGAATGCCGCGAACTGACGTCACCAACTCCTAATCTCATCAACATGCTCCCACTGTCAATACACGTTCAGGGTTTAGACTGGTCTTGGACTACTTCAGATTCACTGCGCCATGCCACTTACTGTACCACTACTCCGTCTCCAGTCGGCTGGTTAAGCTCGAACAGGCCGCTGACGCACGGGAAGGCGCAGATTGTGGCGGATCTTTGGAAGTCCTTCCTCAGGGCGTGCCAGTGTACACCTTACTATAGTGGGCCCGATGTGCTTGATTTTGTCACAATGCGCTAAATGTCAAGACCTGAAAGGCTGCTAGTTGAGGGGAGAATTCTCCCCTCCGTAAGAATAAGAAGGGGCAGACTACAATGGCTCCCTCTCAATGTGGACTTCACCGCCTCCCTCACTTCATCACTTCACTCACATCAATGAATCCCTCACTTCAGTTAAATCTGGTAGGTCCTCATAAAGTCTGGTACATCTAAAATTAAGAACCAGGTCCTGTGTGGCACACGCAGACGGGCGATTTATCTCTGCAGGAAGCGCACCGTTTTGCTGTCGCAATAGAATAGGTTCGGTAAGCATGAAGTTATGTTGATGCAGCAAAGTTTGCTTCAGTTTAAAGAACTGTACGCGCAACTGTGAATCTTATCACTTGCCATGACCGAGCTTCTTCTTGATATATGTGAGTATGCTTTGCTCTGTGTATGTGATTGGCGGTGCTGAGTCATTCAAATCTGTCTTGACTTGGGAGATACTGAGATCGACTCTCTTGCTTTTTGAATTTTCTGTTTTCCTCTCTCTTATTTTATAGGTTTTTCGATGCCCTCTAAAACAAACCCAACACTCCAGCAACCATTTTTAATAGTCCGGTACGGAGAGTAAGAGCATATACATGCAGACCCTTCACATCCCAAGCGAAACTTCTCTTATTCAGCTTAATCCAAAACTCCGTCCTAGAAAGTCCTTAGCCTTTTTCCCATAAAAAGAACGTATCAAACATGACTTACTTGAAAGTTTTATTAGAACGGAATGTATCTTTTTTTACCATATGTCATGTGAATAGGGTGCCGTCGCAAAATCCCAATCTCCTCGATTCCCAGATCGTTGGAAAGAAGGGCGTTGGACAGATTTCAGGTGCGAATAGTTCAAAGCGTTTTCAGCCCACAAACGCCAGCCTCGCCCTCTCATTCCACTGTAAGTTCGGCAGCCTGTTATTAAGAGACATGCTCTAGGTTTTGCGTGTTGTTAGGATTACAGGCCGAGAGCCGTTGTCAAGAAGCGGTGTCCTTCTATGGATCCAAAAAGTAAATTGTTAAAGTTTGTATGAGTTTTCGTATTCTGGAAACCGTACATTCTCATAAGAGAGTCCAACTAAATGAGCGCTAGTGAAGGCGATCAGGGATTTTTACTGGTGAAACTTTTCTGCGTGTTTATGTGTTACGAAAACCGTGTTCGGAATATTGTGGCTTCATTACCGTTTAACTGCCAAACTCCATTCGAATTCGACGAGTCGGATAAATTGAATAACTCGAAAACGCCTGTTTACCAGTATATTGTGGTACAAGAGGGTTGTGTTAGCCCAATTTAGGCTAGTTTGTTGAATTAAATGTCTTTGACATGTTCTGGAGGGTTAAGGACGGTTCATAAAGTTCTGGTGAAACAAGAGGTGTGCCACACTTTTCAATTAAACCTGATGGGAGGGCATTAATTCCTCTGTCACCGTTCGTTTTCTAGAAAGAATTTGTGTTCGTTTTATGAACATGGCCATGGCATTCGCATATTCTTTCCTACAAATTCAGCTCCTAACGAAGAAAATGCAAGTTATGGACAAGCTGCTGGTGCCAATGTAGCCGCGGAATCTCAATATTTCTCCAAGCCCCATTTGCAGACCCTGCAAAGTGATGAGGGACAACATTTAAGTAAAACGCCATCCCAGGATTCGGTAAGCGGCTTTTTTGGACGGATGCAGTTGGCAAGTACATGTAAAAGTAACGAAAACGATCCACATAATGTTCATTTGCAGTGATTCAGTCTTTAAACGTGTCCTATTACACAGCCTAGCGGAGAACGTCATTTTTATGCCTCCTGACGACTTGTTAATGCTGGCATTTGAGATAAAATTAAAATTACAGGGCGCAACAGAACCCCAGTTTAAGGTCGGAATTGCTTATATGACGTTCCGACAGAACACGGTAACAAGAACGCCTTCCCCATGTAATAAAGGTGGTCTTGCGCTAAATCTCATAACCTAGTCCTAACCGTAACCTCAACCCCAATCCTAAACTTGGACCTAGCCTTAAGGGTCGCCCCAATCCTAACTTCCCCTTCTCCTGGGACTTAGCGCAAAGCCATCCGAATTACAGGAGGTTCCCGTTTCCATGTCCTGGGGGAGGAACCACACAAGCAATCCTTGCCCCATATAACAACGCCAGTTGTATCTGGGCAAAATTAGCTCAGTTATTGCAAAGTCTATGATCCTGAGAATGGAAATATTGTCGGCATCAGTTAGAAAGTATTATGAAGGAAAACATCCACATTACGGAGACGGATCCGGGCACTATAGTCAGCAAAACAGCCCTCTACCGCAGTACGCTAGGAAACCCGCATGATGTTATACCCCCTTCTCATTATTCTAAGTGCAAGGCCCTCAAGTGTATTAAACTGATTTTTTGACGCGCATGATTTTTAGAGAAAAATTTATCTTCTACGGGATACCAGGCCCCAGCGGAGCAGTAGACGTCCTGACCGCAAGTTCCAAGCAAACAGAGACTTTATTTTCCATAAAAATCTTCGAACAAAGCCGTAGTCATTAGAAGGCCACATTGGGTTCCATAGTCTGGGAAGTTAACCAGACCTGGTTTTTCCACGATGACGGTTTAAAACGCCAAAACTCTATCAAAGGTTCTCTGTTAACTGGCTGCGGTCCTAAGGATAATTTATTCCTTCCCGTATTGTCACTCGCAGACTCTTATCTTTGGTTGGTTGACTTCTGCCTTATTCTTGAGAGCAAGCAAGGCACTTAACAGTCCCTGTCATCACTTATCTAGCCCGGTCACCGACGTTTTTCAGTCCTATCAATCGTACTGTCGTTCTCATCCTTAAAACTCGACGTCTGTCCCTTAATAAATACGATACACATGGAATGTTCGTGTCCTAATATCGCTGCTTTGGTTCTGCACACTGACGGCGAGGAAGGGGGCCGCCAATGCCAAAGACGGTTGGTGAAGCGGCCGAGTGGTTTTTATGTGCATCAGTGGTTAGATTATTTCTTTTAAATATCTGAATAGCGTCCGCCGCGCAGAGCCCTTTGAACAGGCTGCCATGCTGCAGAAGGGGAAGTAACCATCTACGCAGTGATACGGGAAAGACAAATTGGCTCTTCGTGCGTCATTCAGTTTGGTAAAGGCGGAGCATCCGGAGGGAAAATCGTGATCATTATTTGAAAATCCAGTCATAAATTGCCGCCAGCGGTTAGCCACAACTCTGAAGAGGCTGTTTTAGTAAATCAGTAGACCAATCTTGCGACCTTAACATTTCCTAGCTGCCTCATACAAACTGTACTGCAACCGTGAGCTACATTTCTGACGGCCAGTCTCACACGCCAAACTCCGAATCGGTCGCCAGAGACAAACTCTCTGGCAAAAATGGTTTGAAACCAAGCTTCTCGTCCTACTTGCCTTTTGTTGCACAGCCCATGTCTAGCTCTCGAAGAGCTTTATTCGTCTACAGTCGGCTATCGTTTAATTGCAAATATGTGCATTCGTCAGACTTTTGAGTTAGTCTGTTTCTCAATTTTTCGATGCGTTTCTGTCCCCTTTATAACTTTCGAAGTGAATTTAGGCATTTTCGCATTTTGTGATGAAGTATTTTGGGCGGCGAATGATCTCTGGATTTACAGTGACCCTGCCCCGGCGAATGCCTGAGATGGTAATGTCCTTGGGACAGTTCATGAGTTTTTCCTACGTAAACAGTCTAGTCGTACACCAGTGTGACCTCGTTGTAGTCTCATTGTCACTTGATACTAATTTCCTCCAGCGTCCAATCTAAAACCCACTTGGACCTTAAGTACCCTTCTGTTTATGTAAAAGTGGTCAGTGTTTTGGGTGCATCGTCGCTGTGTACGCACCAACTTCGGCTGCCGAACAGCGCGATAAAGAGGCGTTCTACTCTCAGTTGCAAGCGCTAGTTGAAAGACTGTCTCGCCGCGATCTGCTGATTGTTGCTGGCGATTGGAATTGTCGAACTGGACCTGGCGACCCCAAAACCAGTCATCTTCTTGGCCGCTTTGGGCTTGGTTCCCGATGTGAAAATGGTGAGAGATTGCTGAACTTCGCAGATCGAAACCGACTGCTTGTCACCAACACATGTTTCCAGCATCGCAAAAAACATCTGCTGACCTGGTATTTAAACGACGGTCGTACGGCCAGTCAGATTGACTACATACTAGTTAGCTCAAGGTTCCGCAGCTGGGTTCACGATAGCAGATCGATGCGTGGTGCCGAGACTGGTAACGCCCATGGGCCGGACCATGTCCTCGTCCGTACACGCCTGAAAGTTCATCTCTCATCCGCACCAAAAATGCCACGTCCTAGACGCCTCAATGTCGCAAAAATCCGGCAAGCCAGTACTGCCGAGGCCCTAAGCAGAGAAATCCGGACCTGTTTTACGACCCGAGCCGACGGAGAAGTCAGTAACCAGTGGTCGTCACTGAAGACATCAGTCTATGGGGCAGCTGAGAAAATCCTTGGATACACCCAGCGACGCCGCAGTGACTGGATCAGCGGAAGAACCCTGCAGTTGTCTGCTCAGACGACTAGAGCCAGGCCCCGCAACGATGACTACTTCCGCCAACTTCGGAAGATGACGGCAAAATCGGCCAGGGATGACCGAAAGCAATATTGGGCTGAAATAGCGACATCCATGGAACAGGCCTCGAACGTTGGTGACACTCGAAAGCTCTACCGTCTGATCCGCCAAGTTAGCGGTAAGCCCTCTACACTGAGTGACTTTGTTCGCGATGTGAACGGCGGCTTTATTGCTGACAACTCGGCCAAAGTCGAGCGCTGACGTGAGCACTTTGAGCACCATCTCAACTTCGATACCCAACCTACATCGCCCTTGCTCTCCTCCTCAGCGGAGGTTCTTCCCTCTCCTACCTATGCAGTGCCATGCGATCCCCCACCGAGGAAGAAGTCGCCGATGCCATACGAAAGTTGCGCAACAATAAGGCACCCGGAGAGGACGGTATACCCGCTGAAATCTTCAAGTCTTGTGTCGACACTCTGGCGCCCTGGCTCCATGAGGTGATTGAACGAGCGTGTTCCTGATGACTGGGGCTTAGGCATCCTTGTACCTATCCTCAAGAAGGGAGATAAGACGAGATGCGAGAACTACCGCGGCATAAGTCTCATCGACGTTGCTGCGAAGATCTTCCCTATTGTCCTACTCAGGCGATTCCAGGCTGTGCGTGACTCAAGGACGAGGCCCAACCAAGCCGGATTTCGTGCTGGACGTGGATGCGCAGATCAGATATTCACACTGAGGCGCATTCTCGAATTTCGCCATAGCTACCAACA
>CACRXP010000073.1:881872-916608 GCA_902702965.1 Spirometra erinaceieuropaei
GTTTCCATGTCCTGGGGGAGGAACCACACAAGCAATCCTTGCCCCATATAAAAACGGCAGTTGTATCTGGGCAAAATTGACTCAGTTATTGCAAAGTCTATGATCTTGACAATAGAAATACTGTCGGCATCAGTTAGAAAGTATTATGAAGGAAAACATCCACATGACGGAGGCGGATCCGGGCACTATAGTCAGCAAAACAGCCCTCTACCGCATTACGTTAGGGAACCCGCATGATGCTATACCCCCTTCTCATTATTCTAGGTGCAATGCCCTTAAGTGTATTAAACTGATTTTTTGACGCACATGATTTTTAGAGAAAAATTTATCTTCTACGGGATACCAGGCCCCAGCGGCGCAGTAGACGTCCTGACCGCAAGTTCCAAGCAAACAGAGACTTTATTTTCCAGAAAAATCTTCGGACAAAGCCGTAGTCATTAGAAGGCCACATTACGGAAGACATTGGGTTCCATAGTCTGGGAAGTTAACCAGAACTGGTTTTTCCACGATGACGGTTTAAAACGCCAAAACTCTATCAAAGGTTCTCTGTTAACTGGCTGCGGTCCTAAGGATAATTTATTCCTTCCCGTATTGTCACTCGCAGACTGTTATCTTTGGTTGGTTGACTTCTGCTTTATTCCTGAGAGAAAGCATGGCACTTAACAGTCCCTGCCATCACGTATCTAGCCCAGTCACCGACGTTTTTCAGTCCTATCAATTGTGCTGTCGTTCTCATCCTTAAAACTCGACATCTGTCCCTTAATAAATACGATACACATGGAATGTTCGTGTCCTAATATCGCTGCTTTGGTTCTGCACACTGACGGCGAGGAAGGGGGCCGCCAATGCCAAAGACGGTTGGTGAAGCGGCCGAGTGGTTTTTATGTGCATCAGTGGTTAGATTATTTCCTTTAAATATCTGAATAGCGTCCGCCGCACAGAGCCCTTTGAACAGGCTGCCATGCTGCAGAAGGGGAAGTAACCGTCTACGCAGTGATACGGGAAAGACAAATTGGCTCTTCGTGCGTCATTGAGTTTGGTAAAAGCGGAGCATCCGGTGGGAAAATCGTGGTCATTATTTGAAAACCCAGTCATAAATTGCAGCCAGCTGTTAGCCACAACTCTGAAGAGGCTATTTTAGTAAATCGGTAGACCAATCCTAGCTGCCTCATACCAACTGGACTGCAACCGTGAGCTACATTTCTGACGGCCAGTCTCACACGCCAAACTCCGAATCGGTCGCCAGAGACAAACTCTTTGGCAAAAATGGTCTGAAACCAAGCTTCTCGTCCTACTTGCCTTTTGTTGCGCAGCCCATGTCTAGCTCTCGAAGAGCTTTATTCGTCTACCTTCGGCTATTGTTTAATTGCAAATATGTGCATTCGTCATACTTTTGAGTTAGTCTGTTTCTCAATTTTTCGATGCGTTTCTGTCCCCTTTATAACTTTCGAAGTGAATTTAGGCATTTTCGCATTTTGTGCTGAAGTATTTTGGGCGGCGAATGATCTCTGGATTTACAGTGACCCTCCCCCGGCGAATGCCTGAGATGGTAATGTCCTTGGGACGGTTCATGGGTTTTTCCTACGTAAACAGTCTAGTCGTACACCAGTGTGACCTCGTCGTAGTCTCATTGTCACTTGATACTAATTTCCTCCAGCGTCCAATCTGAAACCCACGTAGACCTTAAGTACCCTTCTGTTTATGTAAAAGTGGTCAGTGTTTTGGGTGCATCGTCGCTGTGTACGCACCAACTTCGGCTGCCGAACAGCGCGATAAAGAGGCGTTCTACTCTCAGTTGCAAGCGCTAGTTGAAAGACTGTCTCGCCGCGATCTGCTGTTTGTTGCTGGCGATTGGAATTGTCGAACTGGACCTGGCGACCCCACAACCAGTCATCTTCTTGGCCGCTTTGGGCTTGGTTCCCGATGTGAAAATGGTGAGAGATTGCTGAACTTCGCAGATCGAAACCGACTGCTTGTCACCAACACATTTTTCCAGCATCGCAAAAAACATCTGCTGACCTGGTATTTAAACGACGGTCGTACGGCCAGTCAGATTGACTACATACTAGTCAGCTCAAGGTTCCGCAGCTGGGTTCACGATAGCAGATCGATGCGTGGTGCCGAGACTGGTAACGCCCATGGGTCGGACCATGTCCTCGTCCGTACACGCCTGAAAGTTCATCTCTCATCCGCACCAAAAATGCCACGTCCTAGACGCCTCAATGTCGCAAAAATCCGGCAAGCCAGCACTGCCGAGGCCCTAAGCAGAGAAATCCGGACCTGTTTTACGACCCGAGCCGACGGAGAAGTCAGTAACCAGTGGTCGTCACTGAAAACATCAGTCTATGGGGCAGCTGAGAAAATCCTTGGATACACCCAGCGACGCCGCAGTGACTGGATCAGCGGAAGAACCCTGCAGTTGTCTGCTCAGACGGCTAGAGCCAGGTCCCGCAACGATGACTACTTCCGCCAACTTCGGAAGATGACGGCAAAATCGGCCAGGGATGACCGGAAGCAATATTGGGCTGAAATAGCGACATCCATGGAACAGGCCTCGAACGTTGGTGACACTCGAAAGCTCTACCGTCTGATCCGCCAAGTTAGCGGTAAGCCCTCTACACTGAGTGACTTTGTTCGCGATGTGAATGGCGGCTTTATTGCTGACAACTCGGCCAAAGTCGAGCGCTGGCGTGAGCACTTTGAGCACCATCTCAACTTCGATACCCAACCTACATCGCCCTTGCTCTCCTCCTCAGCGGAGGTTCTTCCCTCTCCTACCTATGCAGTGCCATGCGATCCCCCACCGAGGAAGAAGTCGCCGATGCCATACGAAAGTTGCGCAACAATAAGGCACTCGGAGAGGACGGTATACCCGCTGAAATCTTCAAGTCTTGTGTCGACACTCTGGCGCCCTGGCTCCATAAGGTGATTGAACGAGCGTGTTCCTGATGACTGGGGCTTAGGCATCCTTGTACCTATCCTCAAGAAGGGAGATAAGACGAGATGCGAGAACTACCGCGGCATAAGTCTCATCGACGTTGCTGCGAAGATCTTCGCTATTGTCCTACTCAGGCCATTCCAGGCTGTGCGTGACTCAAGGACGAGGCCCAACCAAGCCGGATTTCGTGCTGGACGTGGATGCGCAGATCAGATATTCACACTGAGGCGCATTCTCGAATTTCGCCATAGCTACCAACAACCGACGGCCGTCTGCTTCGTTGACTTTGTCGCAGCGTTCGATTTCGTTCACCGTGAGTCCCTGTGGCGGATAATGGCGCTAGATGGTGTACCGGCAAAAATCATCGCCATGATCAAGGCCTACTATCGCTCCACTACTGCGAGAGTCCTGGTCCGTAACAATCTTTCCCAACCGTTCGGTATTCGGTCTGGCGTCCGACAGGGTTGTATCCTGTCACCCATACTGTTCAACTACGCTATTGACTGGATCCTCGGGGGGCCCTACGCGACAGTGACGGCGTTGAATTTGCACCCGGACATCGACTGACTGATCTCGACTATGTCGATGATATCGCCTTACTTGCTTCAAGCTTTGGTGATTTGCAGTCTATGGTGTCACGGGTGAACGAGGCCGCTAAATCATTCGGTTTGTCCATAAACGCTGGGAAGACCAAAGTATTCTCAAGCTGCATCCCTGACCAAGAGAAGGCACCCCTGGGGATTGATGGCTGTCATCTTGAAGAAGTGGACAGTTTTAAATACTTTGGGGCAAGGCTGCTGCCTAATGGACAGAGTAAGGACGACATTGTCTCCCGAATCGATGCTGCCCGCTGGGTTTTTTCAAGCCTTCGGGAATGCCTATGGAACCGACGTGACCTCGCCATAGCCACTAAGATTTACATGCACAGTGCATCTGTCCGGTCTGTCCTTCTCTACGGTTGTGAGTGCTGGGCTTTGCGCGTGGAGGATGAGCGAAAACTGGAGGTATTTGACCACCACTGCTTGAGGATCATCCTTCGAGTGAAGTTAACTGACTTCGTCTCAAATGAGACAGTCCGCGCTCGCTGCGACAACATCGCAATGATAACTCAGGCCATCCAAGAAAGACGACTGAGGTGGTTCGGGCATGTTCTTCGTTGTCCACCTCAGAAGCTCAGTGTTACTGCCCTCGATCCGACACCGTTGCCCCATTGGAGGCGTCGAAGAGGGGGTCAGTTCAAAACCTGGCTCGACACAGTTCGTCAAGACATGGAGGTGGTTCTTGGACCTTCGGTATTCGGTCTCCGTCGTTGGCGAAGTTGAGTTGTCCAGATCTGCTGCCGCGGATCGTCACGCGTGGAGAGGTACAGTTCGGGACATCATCGAGGCCGGCTAGATCAGGCATGATCGCAGCCGTATCAAGTACAAGTGCAGACCTCACATGCGATTTCGAATGGGCCGCTTGGACACGCAAGTGTGCAAATTGACTGATCTCTTTTTTATTGCTCCCGTCACCGACAAGAACCTCACATGACCACGTTAATACTTCTTGACGAGACTCGATCAGCAATCGGCCTTATGCCATTCCAGTCACTTAAATATTTAATCACCGCCCTCATTGCGCTGGGCCCACAATTGTCCTGCTCAAAAACTGACTAAAATCTGTATTTGACGAAGATGTTTCTGACCGGCATTCAAATGGCGTTCTAGTTTAGACAACGGAAACCTACCACCATGATAATTTGACAAGTGTAGACAAATACTTCGTAACATTGGGGACAGAGACCTTTCCATATATTAACCGTACGGTGTCATATTAGGCGTCTTAACATACTCAATGAGGTCCCCCCGCCTTTTTCTTTTTACCTTTTTTCTAAATTCTTACCGCTCTTGTCTCCACCTTACTAAACTATCAGTTTGGGCTGGGCGACGTCTAATTTGCCATGTTTTGTGTCGGAATCTTATTTGAAAATAACGCTGCTGATCGTATTGCCTGTCGTCCCTCAACTGAGCTTTCACAGAAAGACTTCCCACTCGCGAGCTTTCCTTTGTTGTACGAAACTAACGCCGAAAGACTTATTTCAAATTCAGGCAAAAACTGCCATAAAGGTCTGCAAAGACGAGGGAATTTCCAGGAACAACCAACCAAGATCCAGTCCGACAAGTCCTGCGCACCTGCCTTGTGATCCTCCTGCGTCAAGCTCATTTTCGCCCAGGGCCGAAGCATCAGAAAAGGTAGCAGATTCGCAGTCGACCCCAACTCTACCACCACCTCCGTCTCCCAAACAGTCGTTAGCCTCCTCGGAGCCGACTTCGTTGAATTGCATATCGCCGCCACCGCCACCAGAGGTGGACCAACTGCTTTCGACCACACCGAGCGAGAGTGCCTGGGTGTCCGGTTGCGCCAAATATCGAAAAACACCTGACTTCCTGCCACCGGCTGTCAGCCCGGACATTGCAATTGAACTTCCTGAGGCCTCAGTCTCCTCCTCTCCCGAACCTCTGGCCGTTCCCCTCATTAATATTGCCTCCGAATCCGCAGAACCTTTAAATGTGGGTGAGGAGGTGTGCTACTGCGAGGGTTTCGTGGATTCACCGGTGCTCACACCCATCGCACCTCTGACGGCTGTTGAGACACAAGCGAGCACTATTGTCGGTCCTGACCCCAGCATGTCTTGCGTGCGAGTCACTGACTCTCACTACTCTTACGTGCAGGCTTACAGAGGTAACGGGCGCGGGTCCTCGGCCGTCGCGTCAGAAAAGCTCTTCAAAGGCAATTCCGTACCATTGCCCGAACAGGCAGTCAGATCTTCACATCAGTCGACTGCGGTTGGAAAGCTGGAGCTGCCTCCGTCGTGCTTTCCAGCCGAGAAAACCACTGTGCTGTGTAGCTGTCCGGACAGAGGAGTGTCGGATACTCGAAGTAGCATGCAGTCTGTGCGGAGGCGTTCGCCTGCAGCTCCGCCATCGCAATCGGCGTAAGTCAATCCTATCAGTTCGTTGGCTGTCCAGCATAAAGATGCAATCGATCCACGTAAATTTCCAGCAGACAGCGTACGTAGTCGGAAACCGGATATCTAAGAGTTGGTTTACGTAAATACTTAGTAAGTGATGGAACCTGTTATGAGAGTTTTATGTCCCAGAGTGCTACAAACTTTCTTGTTGTGGCCCGTCTAACTCGGATAAGTACTCGTGTGTTTCCAAATTACGTTCCTGACAAAGTGAGTTGCTATAGGATGAGCTCGATCAGATGGGCCGACCAGTTAAGTATAAGAACAGTTTGGCATTCCATGCATTCTCCATAGACGTTGCACAGGTGCATTGGCATGTGAACAGCAGGACAATAATAGTACACAAAAATGCACTGCAAAAACTGACTTTTTAATAATCCGTTTGACGGTTTAACCGTCGTTTCCGAGTATGTTCACAGTATGCTCCACAGCAAGGTGAGGGCGGGAACGGTGTCTTGCGCGTGAATTCGTTCACAGTGGTTGTTGACTTGGGGGCATCTACCACAGTCTCCTCCTCCTCCACCCCCCCTCCTCTTCCACCTGGGCCCAGTGCCGTGATAAAGACAAGGAGTCCGGAGGTGGAAGAGGGCACAGGTAGATGGCACTTCGAAAACCTGCACCTAAGCGCGTGTCAGCACACCGGTTCGGATCCCAGTGACCGAGAGTGCTATAGAGGCCACATTAGGAAGGAGCCCTTACAGTCTGACTCTCAGTTCACCAGTCAGCCACTCCGCACAAACACATACCGGACTGACTGCGAGGTCAGAGTTATCTCGTCAGCTGGCAGCCTTCCAAGCCACTACTTTTAGCGCACCGTGATATATTCAGGCGCGTCAGATTGTTTAGAGTGAGGAATATGCGCTGAGGCCATCGAGCTCACTCTCCCATGCCACTCCCAGGCACCAATGCACTGTCCAAGCCGGCCAGTTGTGATGCGGGAGTGGGCGCAGTGATTGACAGACCTAGAGAGGTCGTCTATGCACGCCACATGCATCACTTGACACCCCAAACGCACACAAGGGGTAGGCGGATCGGATATCACATGTGTGAGGGAATGTATTAAGCAGTAGCCACAGCAGTCTGACTCTCAGTACACCAGTCGACCACTCAACACACAACTGGGCTGACTGCGTGGTCTGAGTGGAAGCGTCAGTTGGCAACCTTCCAGGCCACGGCTTTTAGCGCACCACAATAATATCAAGCGCGCCAGACTGCTTATGGTGAAGAATTATACGCTGAGTCGACCTCACTCACTCTACCCTATCCCATGCACCAGTGGATTGTCCGAGCCGATCAATTGACTGAGATTGGGAAAGGTGCCCGGTAGTGCTGAGAATAGCTTGTCTGCGCGTGCCACACACACAAACCGCACTCCCCCCCCCATACGCATGCCAGGACCCAAAGTAAGAGTGGACAGACTGTTCGGATCTCAAATGTAGCAGAGAAGCCGTGTGGAGAAGGGAGCTGAGTAATCCTTTTAATGAATAGTTTGCAACCCGTACCTTGCATGCCTCGGTGCACTTTCCCATGTTTGCTCATGATCGAGCTGATCAAAAAGGGAATAAGGTTGTTAGATAGTGGGCTAGGTGAGGGGAAAACTAGCTCCGCCTTTCCTCAAGTCTTGGAAAAATCGCTGCCACGGATGCGGACCCAGACCACTCCGACGTAGCTGAGTCAGTCCGCGGACGTGCGGCTATCTTGGTGAATGACCCTCTTAGCTTGTTTTTAGTTCCCCTTAACCTAACCATCTCACTAATTATTGTCAACTTTTGACTAACCTGTTACGAGTAGGGGAAGGTAAGGGCCGGGAGCTAGTTACGGTAACGACAAACCGCTTGTCGATTTATGGCACAAGTTCTTAAAACTCCCGAGTGCAAATTCGAGCTCTCTTGGAGGACCTACACCACCTAACGTCGTTTCTGAAGTTCACTGCCTGTCTGCGAGTAGAACTTCTAAACGTTTATTAAGAACCCAATGCGTTAATTCGCAAAATCCACAGCGGATCGTTTTAATTTTTTGACAACAAAAAACTTACTTTTGTGCTGTCTGTGAACTGCGCTTTCTTTGTTGCCTATACTTTAGACTTCCTCCGGCCCGGCCGCCACGCCTCAGCGTCATTGGCACTTGGTACAACTGTGCTGGCTGCAATCAGCAGTTGGGTATGTTCCAGGAAGGTGACGGCACTTATTACTTCTTATTTCTGGATACCAATATTGTCTAATGAAATTTGTTCTGTGGGTCCAGTCTTAGACTATAAAGTCCGACTTGGCCTTACCAGTAACCATTTAGTAGTCCTGCACGTTTAAAGAGTGTGGATCAATGAATGGCTGTCCCTCATGACTGTCCTTAAAAAGACGTCTGGGTTGTAGCGACATCCCACACATACTTTCTGGGAGACTTGCTCAGTATCCAGCTTGACGGCTGTGGTAGTTGTTTGTGAAAATTTCCTACGGCTTTGAATCCCAGGAAGAATGGGACACTTTCCAACTCTGAAATAGGAAGCTACATTCAGTGCGGCGAACTAGCAGTGGACTTCATAAGTTAGCACTTCTCGGAAATTGTTATCGAAGAAGCGTTATTCTTCAAACTACAAAATACAAGAGCAAGACGACAAAAGTTTCCTGTAGTATAATATACAGAGTCCCAGGTCAAGTTGTATTGAATTCCTTAAAATGCACATCACATAAAGTCGTTAGTTCTAAGTTTATTCATCGTAAGTAAATTTGTTGGAATGAGACGGCGCTTCGAGTCAAAGCTTCGTGCAAGCGAAAACTTAGTGGTGGTTTTGGACAGCGATCAGCAGAGTCACTTCCTGTAATTCAGCGTTATATATAGGGATTTACGAAGTAGTCATAGTGCGGACGCTGTTTTCCGAATACCTCGCGCAATAATAGGCGACTCCGTATTTTGCTAGCCTAAGCTATAACAGGATAAAAACAGGTGAGATGAAGGGGGGTGCCCACCATATCAATAAACGCGGTCGAATAACGTAATTGTCCTACTTTGAAAGCCCGTGTTCGCTCTGTTTAGGGGATTTACAGTCTTCTGCTGCTCGCGTTGATTCCAAGTCAGTGACAATCCCCCACGACTTCTAGTGCCTCATTCTACTTCGTTATTTTCTCTAGGAATCAGTGCTATTTAGGCATCGCGCTCAGCCGTCAAGCCTCAAATCGATAACTAATTATTGTACGGGAAACTGTCAACGCATAAGTGCCTGCAGTGAGATCTCATCTCTCGTCTCATTTTAGGAGGCAACTTTGCCCGCCAAATTTCGAGCCGTAAGGCCAGCCTGTGTCGTCACAACTTGGCTAGCTCCTCCTTTTTTCCGAAATGTTAAAGGAATCTCACACTTCTGTTCCTTTCCCCAGCCACGCTACGAAGATTATCAGTGGATTCCTGTGAGGAGAATCCGTTAAGGGACAACGATGTACGTACACACTAGCAGTTTCCAGGCGCACTTGAGCAGTATGTACTACGGTGTAGCTATTAAAAGCGTGGGATGTTACTTTAATTTTAACAGTAGGCACTTTACAGCTGCAATTTTTCTGAATATATTAGAAAGCTTCTCTCATGCCTAGGCGCGAGCGACTTGATGATTGTGGAGAAACTCAGCCTCTTCTATCATCTCGCCTGTTTTGTCTGTGCACGGTGTGGGATGCAGTTGAGTGATGGCCAAAACGAGACAGCGGTGCGAGTCCGCAACGGCCTTATCTACTGCTACGTTTGCTACCACAAAACCAATGTCAAAGACAATCCAAAAAAGCACTCCAGGTCGCGACGAAAAGTCTCCGACTCCGAGCATCAAGGCCAGAGGGAACCACATCACCCTCATACAGTCGGCGGCCAAACAGTACACGACCCCCCTTGTAAGTATGGAAGTGAGTGTCGGAAGGCATTTAAACATCCCCTGTAAAGTTGGTGTTGGCGATTCAGTCTCTCAAGTCAACCAATAAGAGAAGAAATTGGACATGAACTGATTAAAATGAACCGCAGTACGCGTCCGATGGTCCAAAGAGGTTGTCATTTAGCTGGTTGAGACCCTGAGCAAAAAAATGCATGTTTTACAGCTCCTAGGAGGCAATCCAGTCATTACAAGGGTGCCGTATAAGAAACTCGCGGTTAGGTGCAAAAGTAAGTCACGCGTTTAAAGGGTCGAAGGGGTGTTGCCGATATTCAGTCTAGAATCTATCCAGAGAGCTGGCATAAGTGGAAAAGTTTTTTATAATGCAGGAGGAATACCGACAACGGCTAAAGAGCCACAAAGTACTTCTTCAGTCTCTTATTTTCGTCGGAATTTTTTACTGTACTATTGTCTTTCTGGACTGCCTCTAGATTGGACCCAAACAGACAACATATAGGGGCGTTCCATACCCTAACCAGATCCACAGACGCCTCCTCCACATTAAGGCAAATCGCCCGAGGAACGAACTGTCGACTCTGGCTATCGTCAATCATTTGCGTGTGCCATAAAATTTACAAAACACCTGATGGCGGGTCAACCGAGGGGGAAGCCGATAAAAAGGTAGCTTAGGCAACGGCATCTGGGACTTCATGTGCAAGCTTGTCAACGGGGAACCCATCGAAAGTCATCGTGGCGTTTGCAAGTTGGTTGGGACTAACCTAACAGCTGATGTTATGCCGTGCCACTTTTGGAAAAATTATTCTGAAGATGCAATCAATCCCAATTCATTTGTGGATTAGGGAACAGCCTGTGTACGATTGGCCTGTACATCTTATTTAGGTCTAGCCTATTTTCTACTGCCGTGGTGCCTGCTTGGAATTAGGCATATGGCCCTGAACTAGCATCCGGATAGCACCATACTTACTGCACGAACGACGTACTTGTTGTAGATCACTGATATTCGAAAAACATCGTCTGATCAAAGTGAGACGTTAGTAACGACCAAGTAAGGCATGGACAACAGTTACAAAATAGCCAACTAGGAATGTCCTTGCTCTCCCCTGTCCAATGACTTGCTTCGCACGTCTGAAGACCGATCGAATCAAGGTAGGGGGGAAGCGCGTAGCCTGACGGGAGTCCAGGCTTGGCGGCTTGACTAAGTCCGCTATCCCTTCTGTCGGCGCATTGGAAATTCATCGCACACTTGTTGCTGACAAAGCTGGTTCCAACCTTGTTTTACTTCGTTTATACTATACGGCGACCTTTATGGTCTTCATTTTTGAAAGGCTTTATTAGTCTTACTAGGCCCAGCAGTAAACTACACTACAGGGTCACGTTGAGTGACTCTCAAACAAATGACCTACCGCTTTACATAAGGAATTCGAAGAATTGTCTGGAACAATCTGCCTTTAGCTTTGTACGAATGAGCGAATCGTTTGGCCGATCGCACACTGGGATTACACACTACAAATAAACTCGGGAAGGACCCAGCCCCTGACCAACATGGGCAGTGCGGGTTATAAGTTCTATTCGAGCGCAATGGTTAATCACCAACCGTTGCGTTGTTTGGCCTCTACTTTTGTCTGACACTACTACTAATTTATTCCCAATTCTCCCTACCAAAAATTAAGCCCGAAGAACTACAAGGATTATTTTGGGTCGCTTTTGAAGGTGAGTGCGAGGAGTGCCTCCTTGATTACTCCCAACCAATCAAGCTCACCGGGCACATTCAACCATCAAAAACCTCGATCTTGTGCACAATGCTTAACGATGAAATTTTTCGCAGAATGCACGTGCTTTATGTAAATCGTTGTCCATTTTAGATGACTTACTGAATTCTTCACTCCAATGAGGTGAGATTTTTCAACGTTTCCACCTGGGTCTTCAGCATCTATTTTCCAGACCATCCGAGGGGTTCAATTAACAGTGAACAAAAAGTTGCTCTGTACATATATTTGCATTACAAAGTTTACAAACTTTGCTAATTTATATCATAGGTTATCCTACATGATTTTTGACGTCAGTCGTCATCAGAATTATTGAATTGCAAACGCAAATAAATTTACACTGTGATCTTACGCCTGTGCCTGAGTTTTAGGCCGTCCATCGAATATTATATCTGACTCCCCACAAAGAGTAACGGGCGAGTTACTGAATGTAAGCACAGCCAATTTGGGCTGAATCAATATCTGCATTCCTACACGTTAGAATCGGCTTGAGTCTATGAGGAAAATGTCATTCCATGCATGTCCGCATGTAAATTCTTCCGAGTCGTCGCCAAGCTGACAGCGTTTGCTAAGCTATCTATAGGCTACTAGAGGAAGCTCACTAAGGGGGGCTTCCACGTTGTTAATCCGCGTACGTCCTTGGGTTACCACATCTTAAATCGGAATTAGAACCAATGTAATGCGGGTACTCCGCCCAAACAGGAAAGCGCAAAGCGCGAGGGCTATGGGGCTCAGAGATAGGGTCCATAACAGTTTAGAGAGATTTGTAAGATGGTCAAGAAAACCAGCTGCTCTGATTCCACCATAAGGGTCATTGTGGAGATGGACAGCAGATCTGCGGACTTTAAGAGTACCTTCCTATCTAAAAGGCCGCGAAAATAGAGACAAGACTGTTAGAACGCCTGATGAAGATGACGTCAGGGTGCGTGGGGACGTTCGTTGCAGAAGAGTGCACATGGCGGATGGGACCGCCAATTATATGGACGACAGGGTTACCCAAACTTCAAATGTTCCGGTTGCGACCAGGGCAAAGAAAGGACCCACTTCTGACATATTTTGCTGCTTAATCACAACTGATGGCGAGGGAGATCTCAGCTCCATGCGGTTCTTAGGCGGACGCAGAGGAGTGCAATAAACTCGCGCAATTCTGAGTCATAATATCAGTCATCTGCAATCCCACTAACGCAAATGTGTGCGGACACTAATGAGTGAAAAAATTGCAGTTGTAGTACCTCAAGGTCCTTTCGCAAAAGACGGATGCCCTGGAGACTCGTGTGCGCCGTTCATATGGTCTAGAACAGCTGCATGGGCAGCAGTGAAAACATATCTGGCGGACGATACCGTACCGATTATTTCAGAAGCCACCACTTGTCTCTGCAACTCCGTCTAGTTAGCGGCGCGCGTAGGTCTCAAACAAAGTCCCATGTCGACTGATGACCTCATGCAAACCCCTCGCCCGAAAAATCAGATGTTGTATATCATCTATTGTACCCGGTAGTTTACAGCAAACACGATCTAGTACGCGGGTGAGTCACTTGTCAACGGCACTTCAACAACGGAATGCGGGCATCGAGCAAACATGTGACATGGGTCGTAATTTGAACGGATCATTGGAAACAGGCGTCGTTAGGGCGTCTGGAAGAAGGGAGTGTCATTGGTATGGTAGTCATAAAGGCCCTCCTCTAGAAAGGAGTCGCAGCGCACATGGGTGGTGATGTGTGAAAAGAGGGCCCGTCGCGACAGCAAACATCCTCCAGTGTTGGGGCGGATAACTTAATTGTGTTTGTTGATTCCGAGTGGTAAAAAAAAGACTCACTTACTCATATGACATTTTAAGGTCTTACGGAAGTACGAAGCAAGAATGTGAAATATATCAGAGATGAGATTCAAGGAGAAAAACTGGCTGAAAAGGCGGGGATAACAAACCCTCACAACGGAAATATACATTTCTTCGTTCTTGGCAACCTATAGTTTATGTGGGTGCATTGGGGTATGGCCGGAGGGACGTTATAGGCGTCGACGTGAGTTTAGGTCCTCCCAAAAGTATGGGTTGAACGCTCTTTCCTTTCGTCTACGAAAACAAATTTGAGAAGCGGCAAGTTACCTTGGTTTTAAGTTGCGAGTGGACTTTTGTAGGGCTTTGGCGATTTCCTGAATTGTTGGGTTCGGGCGATGCAGCTGGACTTTCAGTGGTGAGGCTGCTGTTCTAGTCATATCAATATTCCTTGGGATTTCCTAATAAACGCTGGACTATGAAAAGATCATCTTACTTTGGTCATTTCATAAGGAATGTCTTCTCGAGGATGCCAGCAGATAACCGTAGCTCCATCTTTCGATAAAGCAGCCGCACGTGCGGCCAGAGGGACGTTTGAAAAACCGTGACTGAGAATGGGGACATGTTTGTTGCTGACTAACCGACTGAAGACACACCTGGCAAAATTTAGTCTGAAAATGCAGAAGACGAACCCAGTAAAAAACAAGCTGAGTGAAACGATCGCGCTGTATCGAGTGATTTGAACTGGCCAACGTAATTGAGTTATTTAAACCCAAACTTATTCGAAAGCAGCGACTTCTGAGGGACAAGAAAGTTTGGATGACATGCATGACGTGGGCGACCTGCTGTGTGTGCCCAAAAGTGCAATAAACCTTGGAACTTAGTCCTTAGAAAGAAGGTATTATCAAATATATCCGAGTAATGAGGGCATTTCGGCCACCAGATCCGCTGAGGCATGACGAAAAACAGTCAGCGTCAGCTGATACAGTGGTTTGTCGTTGAGATCGATAGGGAAGACCACTGGTTGGGGGGAGGAATGGTTACTTGAGTGAGCTTCAATGCTAAGGAGGAAGTCTTGGGCATCATCAAAAGCACACTCTCCCTCGACATCAATCGCATGCTAATGTTAAGACTAGGTCAATACGATTGGGAGTGAACGTTGGTACAGAGGCTAGACACCCGCTCACTTCATCCCTTGCGTGTCACAAGTCATGCTCCCGCAAACGATGCAAGACTAAATTCATTAAATTTGAACAGTGGTATTTTAAGTCCCGTTTTCGCTTTAGAGCGGCAAAGACGATCGTTCTGGGGTTTCGCAGATACATGGGTCGACAATGACTGTCACATTACAACAGTTTTAAGACTGAAGTCGAAAATTACGATAAGATGTACTAACGTTCGCCTACGAAGTATGAGACACAAAACGCCAGATCTTTAAGAAACTCATGCGACAGGTAGGTTGGTGGCCTCTCTAAATAGGCCCTCTGTGCACCCAGTATAGCCCGAAAAAAGTAGTAATTTTAGCTAAATATGGCCGTAGTGCGTAAATTTACGCTCTGTAAGTTGACTAGAGGAGTAAAAGAAAGCTCTGAGAAGTACACTGTAGTCAACGGTCCGAGGGCGGCTGGAGAGTTCAAAAAGCGGAAAATTATGCGAAACACAGTGTCTTAATACTTAGCTGTCAAACAACTCGAACGTTAGTTCGATTCATTCGATGCAGTCGTCGTATGCAATGCCGCATAAGGGGCCTGATCAAGTGACTTGGTAGATATCACACTTTGTCGTGGAAATAAGCAAATGACAAGCCAAAACATCAGCGAAAGAATCAGTGTACTTCAGCATGACAATTCGTGTGGTAGATATTTACTGTCTTTCCCGCCTGAACTTCATAGCGTTAAAAGTCGAGAGACCTTCTCCACAATCTCACTTTCAAGCACTCGCTCACGTCGCGGTAAGCTCCTTATCTGTTTCAATTAGTGGAGATATATCATAACCTCGGAGGATGGAACACGCAGCAAGTACATAAAAATCTTCAGAACCCACTCAGGAATATAATGCAATAGGTTAGTCATAACACATCTTAGGCATCGACAGGCTCCTTAGGAAACGGAAGAAAGCTCAAAATAAGTTCATCAGTTCCGTTTGCACTTTGGCTTCATTTGTTTTGGGCTTCTGCTTGGCCAGTAGTGCGCGAATTCAGAGTATGTCCTAAGTAAAGCAATTTGTCACCATAGACCGACCAGATTTCCGAAGACACAGAGGCAATTTGGTTGACTATAAAGAGACGGGGGTCTCAGTTCTTGAAGCCGTAACTATCTACAGGCCCCGCAGGCGGATCCCGACCCAGATAATTGTCTACTTGAAAGACTAAAATATATTGGCAGTCGACCAGACGTTGTTCTCATGGGGGATTTTAATTCACCCTACGTTCAATGGATAAATATGCATGCGAAGTGCACGGAGTATGCCTTCGATTACCGTCTTCTAAGGACAGCCCTAGAAGTTCGTCTCACACAACATGTCCTGTTTACAACTAGAGCGCGTGGGGGGCAACATGCTAGTTGTTTGGACCTCGTGTTCACCAAAGATCCTGGCAGCATAGACGAGGTGTACTGCGTACCTCCGCTCAGTCGAAATGATCACAACTTTTATGGTATTACGAGCTGTATTCTGAACCGTATACAAAAGACGATACGAGGCCAAATATATAAAAAGGGGACTTTTGTCAAATGAGAGCTGAGGCATCACAAATAGACTAGGATTTTCTCTTCTCCGGAAACGTTAACGAGGATTAAAATTTGTTCAAGGATCGGTTGCTGCATTAAATGAAGAGCCACTGTCCCTTGTCAAAGCTTAGGACATCCAACCGACCTCAGTGGCTAAAGCTAGATCTCAAAAGGGAGATCAACAAGAAGGGAAATCTGTGGAAAAGCTTTGCGGGAACAACAACCATACAGCGTTTACAGAGTATAAAGCTCAAAGTAATAAGGTAAAGGGCTTGATTTTCAAGAGGCGACGGGATTTCGAGAGTAATTTGCTTCACAGAACCGTTAAAAATCCGAAATTGCTTTTTGTCCACCCGTAACAGGAATCCCATTCCTGTAATGAGGAATGATGACGGTTTGGTGCTATCGGACAGTACAAATAAGGCTGAGCATTTTTCTCAGTTTTTCTAATCTGTTTTCTGAAAAGAAGCAGACTTTATTCGATCTAGGCTTTTGAAGAAGCGGTTCTGGAAGAACTAAAAAGCTTGAAGAAATATAGATCTCCCGGCCGGGAGGACATCCAAGAAAAACTGCTCTTCGAGTTTGTCCGGCAACTGGCTAGACATTATCCTTTCTGTGCAAGAAATCGTTTGATGCTGGAGTCCTTCCCACAGACTGGAAGACGGCCCACATTACACCCGTTTAAAAAAGCGGTAGTCGTGCTTTTGCGACGAACTACAGACCCGTCAGCCTGACATCAATCTGCTGCAAAGTGATGAAGAAAACCATCAAAAAGGAGTTGATGACTTATTTGGAAACAAACAAACTCTTGTCCAATGCACAATACGGCTTTCGTAGGGAAACATCATGTGCAACGAGCTTGCTATATACAATGCAAAGTTAGACAAGAGCACTGGACGCAAAACACACTGTGCATGCGACCGATATTGATTTCCGGAAGGCGTTTGACAGTGTTCCGCACCAGCGTCTCCTGCACAAGTTGGCAGTAATGGACATCGGCGGCGAACTTCTCAAATGGGTCGAGAATTCCCTAGTCGGCCGTTCTCAAATTGCCTGCGTGGAGCCACAGTAGTCGAGGCGCACATTCATGGAGGGTGGAGTCCCACAAGGCTCAGTGCCCGGACCGACCCTTTTTCTCTTGTTCATCAATGATTATGTAGATGGGTTGAACTCTGATAGTGCCTAGTTTGCGGATGACATACAAGTCTGGCAAGTTATCCAGAATGCTGCCGATGAGACCAACTTCCAAGAAAATCTTTGTCAATTCGACGAGTGGCCCCACAGATGGCTCTTGTCCTTCAATTTGAACAAATGTACCATACTGCGACTCGGAAATCATGCCCTTAATACGCGGCAATACCATCTGAACGGAATGCCACTCCGAGAAGCAAAAACGCAGAAAGATCTCGGAGTCTGGGTTGCAGATAGCCTAAAGCCTTCTACACAATGTTGTAAGAAGGTCAAGGCCGCAACTTCAATGCTATATGCCATCAAGCTTTCATTAGCAGTTTCTGACGAAAACTTCTTCTCGAAAGTCTTCGGCACGTTTGTAAGGCCGCATCTCGAATATGCAATTCAGGCCTGGAGACCGTGGACGCAACAGGATTAAAATCTGCTCGAAAGGGTGCAGAGGCGAGCAACAAAATTAATAAGAGGTCGAAGTACACTATCAAACGAGATCCGCTTAACTAACCTTAATCTCTATCCTCTGAGTTATAGGCAGTTGCGCGGAGACTTGATACAAACTTTCCGTATCGTGCGTGGCTTGCACTGCACCCTTCGGTGGGACGACTTTTTTCAAATCGCCACTACAACTAACATCTGGGGACATCGCTTCAAGCTACGTGTGTTCCAAGGTAGAGTGAATGGGAGAAAGTATTTCTTCTCCATCCATGTCGTGGAACCGTGGAATAGCCTGCCCGAGACGATTGTTATGTCTCAATATGTGAAGACACTAAAATGTCGGTTTAACAGACATATGCTGTAGCAACAAGCGCAGTAGGTGACTTTGTAGCCATGAGACCAGTGACCTATGTAAATCAATGTCTATATTCACCTAATGCTGTAATTTCTTCGCATTTTTGCTTATTTTATCGGCTTTTATGTACAAATAGGGAGTTCCAAGACGTAAGCCTATTTCCCTCAACTAAACTGACTGGCTGACTGACTAACTAAATATCGATGTTGGCAAAGAAATGAGTCGTACTATACAGGAATATATGTTTATTATTGTACAATATTGCGGTCAAGAATAATCTATCCGATATGGCCTTTAGATCATGGTTATGTCGGCCAAAGGTAGAGTCGATTGAGTGTAGTCGAATTTGGCCTCTGCTTATTATCGTAGCATTGTGGCAAGCAGATATGGTGAGAGACCGAGCTTTTGTTCAACTAGCGAACAATGGACCTTCCGAAGATGACTAACTGAAGGTATATTAGCATATGCTGATGCAAGTTTTTGGTGACAAATAGATCAGTTTATTGAAATGGGAACTAGAGGACGACTAACTCTAGTCATATTTTGTTAAAGCTTTTATTCCTTTCATCTTGCATTTAAGTGTTTTTTTAGGTCTATAACTTGATACTGTTCCGGTAAATGGTGTCATAAGATCCCCTCCAGTCCAAATTCTGCTTTAAGGAACTTACTTGAAAATTGACAGAGAGAGACAGAGATCGTGTGCTCATCTTCTTTACAACAAGAACCCGAGATTCGCATAATCGCTTTCATTGACCTATTTTGTACAAAACGGAGACCTTTTACAGTCTGCAGGAAATTTTTGGTTTGTATTTTAAATTCTTCTAGGTTCGCGCTCTTTCGAATGTCACTAGGACAAAACGTAACCGGGACTCCTTTCCTTATCTGAAGGGTGGCTAGGGAAATAAGTTGTCTGATAACTCCGAGAAGACAAACCTCTAATCGTATCTGTTTTCACTGATGAAACGGACTTTGGCGAGGCTGGATTGCCTACCGGAACAACCGGCGAAATAATAGAAAACCTCGATTTCACGAAGAAGATATGAAGAAGGAACTTCTAGCGCTTAAGGAGGGTATGCCTTCGGGTCCAAACTAAATACCGGCAAAAATTCTGAGGGAGTTGGCTTGCGAACGCGTCAGACCGCTTTTGCATATTTTCCAGTCGTCCCTTGATCGAGGCATTCTCCCCTCTGTTTGGAGAGTGGTGAACATATAACCCATTCACACGGGCGGATCTAGAACATGTGCAAACAATTATCGGTCGGTGAGCCTAACGTGCATTTGTTGCAAAGTCATGGAGAGAATAGTGAAAAAAGCCATAATGAAGTTCCTTGAAGAAAATAATTTCATTGCAAGTTCCCAACATGGCTTTCGACGAAATCACTCCTGCCTAACTAATATGCTTTATTCAACGGAACAGTGGTCTCGCTCGTTAGATGCAGGAACAAAGGTCGATATCGTTTACATTGATTTCGAGAAAGCCTTTGATAGTGTTCCACATCACCGGTTACTTTACAAGGTCCGAGAGTCAGGGATAAGGGGAAACCTATTAAACTGGGTAAAGGACTTTCTGACTGGTCGATCACAACCTGTGTGTATTGGTAGTGCGAAGTCAACGCCCGTGCCAGTTGTGATTGGAGTTCCCCAGGGCTCTGTACTCGGACCAGTACTGATTTTACTTTATGTCAACGACTGTATGAATGGACTGGACTGCAATGGAGTGATGTTTGCCGATGACATCAGGTTATGGCGAGCGATCAACGGGGAAAATGATGAACGGGCCCTGCAGGAAGGACGGAACCGCCTATGCAAATGGTTTGACAAATGGCTGCTAAAGTTTAACCTTGGGAAGTACGTCGCGATGCGAGTCAAAATGAATGGAAGAGCCGATAGAGAGGATCACCATTACCTGCTTGGTGGAAGGTGCCTTTCAAATGTGACCTAGCATAAAGGTCTTGGGATCAACATTTTGTCGACCCTTAAGCCTTCCTCTCAGGCTTTAGGGCGCTCAAAAGGGCAACCGGTGTTCTATTTGCAATGAAACGAACTTTCATAGACATAGGCAAAGAGCTATTTGGAAACGTTTACGGAGCGTTCATTCATTTGCGTCTGCAATATGGAGTCCAAGCGTGGCGCCCGTGGCTAAAAAAGACGATAAGTTGCCAGAAAGAGTTCAGAGGGGAGCGAAAGTGTTGTGAAAGGCCTCAGGACTTTACCTTACAACTGCCGACTTAGTGAACTTAAACTATTTCCTCTTGAGTACAGGCAGATTCCAGGAGATCTCATACAGGCGTTTCGGATATTGAGGAACCGGGACTGTGCCCTAAACCTCGACGATTTCTTCACCCTGGCCACAACAACAAGCCTGCGTGGGAACTCTCTAAAACTTTGAGGATCCCGATGCCGCCTGGACGTTCGCAGATACTCTTTTTCACAGCGAGTCGTCGGTGTCTGGGACGGGCCTCCCGAGGACGTGATAATGGCGTATTCCACTGAGACATTCAAGCAAAGACTAGACGTATATTTGATTGGAAAATACCGCTTGTCTGGACAGAACAGCTATGTGGTGCCAAACCAACGCTTTGCATACACCTACCGCTAATGCGGATGATTGTCATTACATTTTACGGGTATCATCTATAACTGGCTGTTCTCGAGTTTCGGTCCTTCATTTTCAAAGAAAAATGTACTGTTATATATATATATTATTGACAGCATTTTAGTACCAATTTTTATTTAAAGTTGGATATTGCCTGTACCGTATTAAATAGGCTTTTCAAAGGCATTGCCTATTACCCTTAAAATATACTGACCTATACTGACCTCTCATCAGATTTCTTCATGTTCCTGTATGCCGAGGAGCCGGTTTTTAACGAGAGACCGTAGCCCCAGTCATCACATGTAGCCACATAAATAGCGCGTCGTTTTTAATTAGCTTCAGATTTCAAACTCTTCGAACTTACAAAGTTTACTTCCTACCCTAGTACGGAAGACATGTTGTTTTAAAATAATTCACGGGGAATTGTATATTCTGTAATTTTCGGAAATATCTGCTCAGATGGGACGATTCTGTGGCTTTCAAAATATTAACACATTGCGCATTCCATCCTTTTCCAGAGGTTATCGCTCTGAGAGGTACTCACTTCAACGCTCTTTCACTTCCAAAATTTACACCGGCGGTATGCCTCTTGAATATGCTTTCAATAGTTGAAACAGGCGTTGCAACAAGGGCCGAGTCGTTATCTGCCGCTTATAGGTCTGACTGCTGAATATAATTGTCGCGTCATACTCTTGCTTAAGAAGATTGACGAATTGAACACAGCCCCGTAGAACTCACAAAAGTATGGAAAACTCAGTCGTTCACTACCCGTCTCTACGGAAGAACTCTGACGTCATCGGTGGGATTCAAACATGTGACATCAGGACAGGCGACCGATGCTTCGGACCTCCCGCACACTGTCACACGGACGGTTGTTAAAAAAATAGTACACAATCAAAAAACCTCACGATATTTCCCTAGTAGCAATAGATATCGAGGGAATAGCGATTTATCGAGATATGTATGTCTGCCACGTAATTGGCTACCTCGTTTGTGCAATCTGCCATTTCATTGGTTGCCGTTCTTTAGTTGTATTTCGATTGCGCGCACACGCGGGCGCGCCATTATTTCGCGTGAGCGGCGTGGGACGCGTGACGGGACACTGCTTGCACTTACCTTACATTATTGATTTAAACCTGTTGTTTGCTGTTTTTATCTGTACCATGTTTGGGCTGGAATCACGGGGAACACGATTACGACGTATTAAGGGGTATGGAGACGAGGAGTTCCGAGAAATCGTGGAGGCTGTGAAACTTAGACGAAAATTGCAAAGTCGCTCTTTAAGCACGTTATGTGGCGGCTCAGAACTCTTAGGGCCTATGCAGGAGGACAGGACCACTTCGTCGGCCGAAAGCGCTGTCCTGAGGACGAATGCAGGATCGTCTTCGGACGCAGAAAACCGTGAGATCGTAGCCGCTGCCCCGGGCGACATATACGTCAAACGATTGCGTGAATGGGCGCTGGACTTCAAGATTGCACACGCTCCCATAAGAGCCCTGTTGGCTATTTCTAAGCCGATTGTGCTCCAACTACCGGCAGACCTCAGAACACTCTTGGGAGCAGCCTATGATCTAAAGGTTGCCCCAATGGGTAGCGGTGAGTATGTGCACGTCGGCTTAGAAAGGCAACTACGTACGCTTATAAGTAAGAATATAGTTGGCCATCGATGGTTGGCCATCGATGTTGCCCATCGATGGTCTCCCAGTATTTAGAAAATCAAACACCGAAATGTGGCCAATCTTAGGAAGAATGTCGCGGCCCATTGTCAGTAACGTTTTTCCAGTTGCCATTTATTGTGGTACTGGAAAACCGTCGGATGTCCGTGCATTCTGTAAGTTAGTAGTTATTGATTTAACATAATTAAGCGAACAAGGGATCAACAGCAGCGACAGCGTCGGACTGCAGACACGCGTTCGCGTAAGCTCTGTTATTTGTGACGCACATGCGAGGGCCTTCGTTAAGCAACTCAAGAACGTGAATGCGTATAATGGGGTGCGAATGTTGTACAGTAGGGGGCGTTTATATGGGGAAAGTAGTATACCTAAAGAAGGGAGAGAGGGATAGGACGGCTGAGGACTTCTTGCACTCCGCCGAGGACGAACACAGAGTCGGAGTGTCTCCATTCCTCTCTTGCAACCTAGGCCTTATTTCCCAATTTCCTCTAGATCCAATGCATCTAATCCTAGGTCCCCTTCTATCTATATATATATAAAAATGGAAGGGTTTTTTTCCTGTGTTATATCTAATCTGCGAAAGTACTGCACCGATTGCGCTGAAATTTGGACACAACCCGACCCGCGCATAGGGCCGGGTTTTTGTCTGTTCAGTTGTGTAAGTATGCCGATGGTACGCCTGTGATGGGTAAAAAACCGGATTTTTTCCGCCATAACAACCTCACCTGCTGCGGCCACTTGACCTACATCCGCGCGGACACATTTGCGCCCAGACTGTAGCCACTTGGCCGACATTCGCTCAAACGCACGTGCTCCACCCGATGGCCGCGCTCACCCCACCACCCGCCCTGCAGGCTCTTGAGCAGGTCCTCCACCCTCTCTGGGCCGATGCAATATGGGCCGCCAGAGCAAACCACCAACCCTGCAGCAAAAAAACACGCAACTCTTGGGCTCCACTTGAACTTTCCCCACACTACCCACATAACCGGGCTTTCACTGCTTCAGCTGGGATTCTCGAGGGGTGAGGACTGGATGCGGTTAACAAAGCCCCCTTCCCCCCCGCACAAAACCACATAAGGGTACTGTCACCCAATGTCAGCTCAGTGTTGTGCAGCTCGGCTTGCGGCGCCCGCTTGCAGTCACGGATACCGCGTTTTGCAGCTTCAGGTCTGCTTCGTTCAACAACGGAATGAACACTATCAACTGAGAGTGGCTGAAAGACGCCAGAGAGGAACAGCAGACCAGCGTCAAACACGACTCCGTGCCCAGCATTCACGCAGCCTGATGCTGTTGTGAACGTCGGTACGAAAACCCCCGTTGGAAGACTAATGATTTTAGTGTAAGGTGATATCATATATACCGGTTGTCGGAGACCAATTTCAACGCAGTATCCATTTACTTTTCGGGATTGTGCCGATGGATATCACTTCAACGTTAAGATGATGAATCCAGTCATTGACGAAGTAACGCACATAAGATGCAGCGCAATGAACCACTACTCCTACTGACTTATGATTCGGCAGAATGTAAGTGGTCCTCTTTTGAAATGCGGCCAATTGCTTCATCACTACATTGTGGATATGTATGCAAAAATCGGAATTGAACGCCTGCTTCTCATTCGTTTGAATCCGACCAAGCTGCGCTCTGAAGAATATATTCCTTTGCATGCTGCAGTTGTAAACGACGGTAATACACCTAACGTTGTAAGACAAATGATTTCTTCATCCACATCCGCAGACAGTCCACTCCACATGCTCGGGTACGATCAAGGTGCAATGCTTTATGTTTGTCAGTGCGGGATGTCCAGACCTACTCATTACATTCACATGCATTCCAGCTTGGGGGGATATTTATCGGATCTTACTTCCTAGGCCATCGCCGGTGAATTGGTATGACATCAAAGCACGTGTTTTTAAGAAAAAACTGAAATCGCTGATGAGCATCATGGTGAAACACGAGGTCTTAGGGTCTGTGCGCTGCTGGATGAATTAAGAGGACTGGCAAAAGCGGGGACTGCCCCACGCACATGTCTGGATCTGGCTCTGTAACAAGATCACCTTCAACGAAATCGCCGATGAAGTATGCGCTGAATTACCTGACGCCGACGTCGACAATGATTTGCCCGAAGTTGCGGCGAAGAATATTATAAATGGACTTTGCAGTGCCCCAAGTCCCAGTTCTAACACCCCCTCACCGCTCGCCACCTGGTATGAGAGACGGAAAACGCTCTAAGAGATATCCTCGGGCATTTGTATGCACCACAGTTACCGGTAACGACGGAAGTCCCCTTATACCGAAAACGATCAGCGGAAGACGTCGGCAACTTGGCAACCGTACGAATGCGAACCGCTGGGTTGTTTCGTATTCGACTTTGCTTTTAAAGGCAAGCTAAATTTGCATGAACGTGTAAAACTGCAATTCGGAGAAATGAATTTGGTACATTTGTAAGTACGTGAGCGAAGGCAGCGACATGGCTGGTTTGGCCTGCAACACGAAAGGAGGGGAAGGGATGTTGACATACAACTTGATGAAATCGCACAGTATTGGGCTGGAAGCTGCGTCAACAGCAACAGAGCCGTGTGGTGGATTCTTTATTTTCCCATCCATGAGCAAGTCCAGGTATTGTTTTCTTGCAGTACACTTAGTGAATGGGCAATGCGTTTACTATACCGATGCAAATGAGCAACAGGCCACCGGCAACACACATTAACTGCGTTTTTCCCGTTAGGCCAAACTGACGCGTTTGGGAAAACAGTGCCGTATTCGGAAGTACCTACGTATTACACAGGGAATGAGTGTAGAATATCTTTTGTACGACGCAAACTAGATCGAGTCGACGGACACCTTGACATCTTCAACGGAACTGCGATAGGCAGAGTGCACAGCGCGCATCCCAGTCGCAACGAATGCTTCTTACTCTGCACGGTGTTGGTGAATGTGTCCAGTTCAAAAGTCTTTCCAGCAATTGAAATCTGTCAACGGCGTTACGCATGTCACTTTCCTTTGTGCATGCCAGGCTATCAATTTATTGGAAAGCTACCGATACTGGGATGGATGCATTAGTGTTGTCTGCAACACGTCCCATCCACATCGAATTATCCAACAGAGATTTTGAATTCACCTGAGCCACAGCAACGCGTGGCCGGGCCCGGCTAGTTTCTTATACATATTCACGATTTATCGTCCATATCTGTCTCAGCTAAGACGTTTTTATATGCGGACGACCTTAAAATTGCATATGCATATAACGGGAATACAGTAGTCAATATTCATAGAACAATTGAAACTGATCTCAGAAAACTCAGCGAATGGAGTAGTCAGTGGCAGATGCCCTTTTCACCCGAAAAATGTCATCTCCTGATATTTGGCCCACAAAAAATTCCCCCCATAATATTCTAGGAAAATGAAATAACCGAGGCCCAATCGGTAAAAGATTTAGGTCTCGGCTGTACAAATACCCTTGATTTATCTCCCCACGTCCAACAAATATCACCGAAAGCCACTCGCCTGTGTGGATTCATATGTAAAAATTTCACCTTAAATGCACTAAGAATACAACTGTTAAAAATGTCTGTTTTACCTCTCCTAGATTACTGTTCAATTTTCTTCGGCATAATGCCATCAGACGGCCGAAAGAAACTAGAAGGCATTCAGAGACGTTTTACTAGATCTTTGTCTAGAAGTGATGACATCCAGGGTTCATACTTAGAACTATATCATAAATACGGTCTTCGACCACTCTGGATCAGAAGACTTCAAAATGGTCTAAACTTCCTATTCAAGGTCACCCACGACCAAGATATTCTCAAAATGAATTTACTTACAAACCAAAACGCCCCTAGAAACACCAGAAATAGCGAGGATATTATAAGGATTCCCAAATTCACAAAGCCCCAACGGTCAAATTTCTACACCATAAGATATGCGACTATCTGGAATTCTCTTCCAAGTTCTATCCGGAAAAGTCGAACCCTAATCGAATTTAAAATAAAAACTAAGAAATTCCTTTCAAATAACAATACACATTTATTTTTGAATAGGATAGGACATTTTTAAAGTCAATTCTTTGATATAGAATTTGGTCCGAAAGGGCTCTGATGATGCCAGCCGATTGAAAAATACCGGAACATAGCACTAAAAATAATCAAATTTATAAAAGATAGCATCATTGATAAACATAGAACAGATAATGATATTCTTCTATTTTCCTCCTTTTCTCGTTTTCATCAGCTATGCCACCTGACACTAAATATCCCTTATAAAGCTAATAAAAATATACCCTTCGATAAAACCCTGCATATTAGTCGTGGGTATGTCTATATTAAGGCCATATTAAACGTATATAGAACTATATTAACTCATAGTAAACAGTCGACCACTGCTCCTATAATTTCACATTAACAAGAACAATATGATACATGATTCAATAGTATTTTGACAGTTTTGATTGTGACTTACCATTGAATGCTTCTTACTCGTGATATATATTCATCTTTGCCAGCTCTTAGTCCAGACAACGATGGTAAGCCTCCTGAAAAACACGTAGGAACTGTGCGACCGCCCCCTTACAGCTGGCCAGATAGACTGACAACCAGCAACTATAGCACGCCGAAATTTACCCAACAGGAAAATAATTTCAAGGTCAGGCCGATATCAAAGTTCTTCAATTGCCATGAAGGACGTATTATTTATGCCCCCGAAGACTACAAAACTGCAAACTTCAATTTATATATAGTACACATCGTTATTTTTTGAAAATTTTGTTATTATTTTCCCTTAGAACTGAGGTTTTTTTTAACTTAAAACAAACTCTCAATTCGCGCTCTTTTGGCTAACCAGACACCCGAAGCAAATGAAGTCAAAGTGTAGTTGAAATTGACGAGTTTGTTTTAGGTTTTTTTCCTGAGTTCAAAGGGGACTGACAGTGCCCAGGGGGCGCTACAATAAACCTATTCTATTCTATTCTGATTTACTTGGGCGTAGTGAAACGCTTGCTAAGTTTGTGGGTTAGAAATCATCGTTCAAAGGACAGTGGTCGCACGACGCCGTCGGTACTGAAGGCAGTGCAGGTAAAGGCTATAGACGATTGGTTGCGTTCTTTAAACGCATGCCTTCCATCAGAATTTTCTCAAAAAGCTAGGTGTTTATGTGAGTTCGAGCGCTTGAAGGCTACGGAGTTTAGGCAGTTTGTATTGTATTGTATTTATTGGGTAATGAGATACCGACAACAGTGCTTAAGGAGAATGATAATGAAGACATTCTGCTGCTCATGTGTAAACACATGCGGGTACTGTCTTTGAAAATGGACATCCTGATGGAAACAAATCGCAAAGTCCTAGGCCGTCAGCAGCTATTGGAATCGATGATTCAAAAGTAAGCTAAAACTGAGGGACAGGTAGCTTCTCAGCTGCCCATGAACCCGCTAGACCACCAAGTACGTCCGGGTGCAGAATTTCGGAACTTCAATGTCCAATTACTGGACAACGTATTCAGAACCCAGCTGGTATGCAAAACATTAAATCAAACCCTATTGCCTTAGACTCCGTTTCTTACATGCCTTGGAGGGCATAATCTAGACGAATTCGTCAAGCGAATAGTCTTCGCTATCTTCGACGAGGAAATTAGCTTGTACGTCACTTTCAAGGGCAGAAAGACTAAAGAGCGCCTCAGCGGTTCAAAACTATATGAGATTATACTTGGTAAGTCTGCGGTTAACTTACAACTCTACAACATGCAGAAGTCTTCGGCGCATGGAATACCGATGGGAGCGTAAAGTTGTCTGAACTTGAGTCAGCAATAACCAAGCGCCTAAAAAGGTCGCTGGATAGCTACGTGCAACGAAAAAACAACTCACAAGTAAACCGAGATGAGAGTGGTAAATTGGTTGCCGTTTATCAAGAACTAATTCTGACTTGTAGACAATATCCCAGGACCATCTAATGATTCCCCGCCTGCGTGAACAAAGGGATCATAGAAGAGGTTCAGCAAGGCTATGTACATATTCAGTTATTTTGTTTGTAAATATAACTATTCGACAATAACCGTCTCCAAATTAACTCTTGGTAAACGGGGGTGGGGGCAAAGAAAAGAAAAGGAATGGATGGGGGTAGAAAAGGGCATTGGGTTAAGCAAACGATTCCACGCGTTGCACATTATCCCCCATTTTCGCCGACGGCGTAGTATCTCGATTAATCGATATCTATTAGACATCTATTTTTGAGACAAAATGGATGTCTAATCGATATATATATATCTCGATAAATAGATATGTAATAGATATCTACTCGATATAGTTTGCCACTAGGGTTCGAAATTATGCCAAATCCTCGTCATGAGCTGGGCTAGAACCCGTGCAAGTAAGCAGGAGGGTGAGAACAAATGCGCTTACGCCACCGCCTGGCAGCAGCACGACTATAAAGCATAGTTACCAAGAGGACTCCAGAGGTGGATACTTCGCTATTCGCCCATTCCCTGCTAAGCGGTCAAAAAGCCTGTTAATAGAATAGAATAGAATAAGTTTATTGTAGCGCCCCTTGGGCACTGTCAGTCCCCTTTGAACTCAGGAAAAAAAAACCTAAAACAAACTCGTCAGTTAACCTTAGTGGATGTCACCTACGGGGAGAAAATGTATGAGCTGTTAAAGTCTTCTTCGGATCTTCTTAGAAATGGGGAAGGAAATAGATAACTGGATAAGGAAATGACAAATCCGAGAAAGTCTGTTTGCTGTTCAGTTGGAAAAACAACAGTTTTGCCATTAACTCCAACGGGAGAACTAACGTATTCGAAGCTGGCTTCTCCAAACACATCTAGCGCTGAGGTAAAAAGCATCGCATCCACGTAACTTAGTACAATATTGGACATTTCTTTCGTTCGAAAGGAAGATCTAAATAATTTACGGACTTTTTCCTTGTCACTCAGTCCTGGAAATGTCAGCAGCATTCTGGGTACATAGCTAATCACCGCACCGTTGCTGGGTGCTTCACCAAGTAACGATATCAAAATTCGTGCCGAAGTGGAGGAGCCGGAGAGGAAGAAGCCGGAGAAGGTTTGTAAGATTATACAAAAGACGAAGTTTAAATAACGGCGAACCCCCTTCTTCAAAGTAGACGATCGAACGAAATCTGATGACAGTCGTACAGGAGTCTCTGAAAGATTAACCGCCGAAGTCCACAAAAAGAGTTCGCCCTTAAGTTTGGGAAGCGGCGTTGATAGTGACGCAAATGCACAGCCGACCAGAATAAAACTATCCCTGATATCAGAGTTCTAGAGCACAATATAACCAAACAGACATCTTGACGGAAAGCTAAATATCGTTATAAAAGGGGCTTAAAAATCCGGTTCTATTGCAAAGGAATAAGTCTAACGCAACTTCAAACTCTCTGGATCATATCCAAATGTCGTCCTTCAGGGTGGAAAGTGTACTACCATTCACAAAGCTTTCCGTCTGGGAAATGCAGATGCATTGCGTGATCTATCATCGCAAAGGCCTCTTAGAATCATTATCGAAATTGAAATCAAGGTTTTACATCGTAGAATTTGTTAAGAATATTGGGGGTCGAACAACTAAAACGAGCTTCAGTGGGGTCACCTATTTCTGGCTTTCTTAACGATGTGACAATTTACAAACTGAAATCGGCACCCCTTTCATTAGCTAACTCTAAGTCGTGTGAACGATATGTAGAGGACACAACTGTTGTCGTTAAAAAGGACCAATTTGGAACGCCTCACATCACCATCAACTCAACCATTCGGGGAACTAAATTCACACTAGAAAAAGAAGTTGACAATAATTCCGATTTCCGGATGCTCTCGTACAGCGAAAGACTGACGAAACATTGCACACGTCCTTTTACTCCAAAGAAACACATGATAAGTTATTCTACATTGTGAGAGCAACAGACCAATCTCGCACAAGCAGAGTACGGTCAAAATTCTGCTACATCCAACAACAACACATTGTTCTGAAGAAAAAAGCCACGAAGTTGAGATAAATTACCTGTTCGAATTATTGACTTATATCCCAAGAAAGGTTACCCTGGAGATTTCGTACGCCGATGCACGAGACTGCAAGATTTAAACGCATAGGGACTAAGCGGTTCTAGTCAAGTGCCCCAAGCACTTACTTGGCAAATACTTCCTTGCATCATTGATTTGTCTGTACTCGTTGAAAGACACTTGAGGAAACACCAAATCGAAGTAGCGCATATGCCGAAGGCTATTTTACGCACGTAGCTTGTACGCCCTAAGACTAGGTTTGACTATCTCGATAAGAAGGAGGTCGTCTATAAGATCGCAGGCGATGCTTGTAATGCCATATATTTTGGACAAACGGGAAAATCTGCCTCCACACGCATCTATGGACACCTGCTTGCAGTCAAGAGGCGAGACCGCCTGTCCATATGGCCATGCACACTCTCGATACTGGGCACACCTTCGCATGGGGTAAAATACACATCTTCGGATTTTACCTCTCCAAAATGCTGGCAGCTTCTTGAAGCCATGCGATCTGCTATGACGATTCAGTATAATTCAGTGTATATGAGGGATATAGGCAGAGTCTTGGAAAACCCTATTTTCAGATAGACGCATGAAAAAACATGCAGATGTTTACATAACAGTTATGCCAGTCATTGATATCGTGTAAATGTTTGACCATTAAGCATTAATTTATCTAGTCTTTTTTTGAAGGTCTCGACGTTTTTCGCTAAGACAACGGAGTTCAGCAATTTGTTCCATTCTTCAACCAGTCGGTGGGAGAAGAATTTTGCCCGCAATTCAAGTTTGGCATATTGTATCTTCAAGTTGTAGTGGTGTCCTCGAAGATTGTCGTCCGCGCCAGTTCGAAGAAATCGTCAAACTGATGAGCACGGTCTAGCCCTCTGACGACCCTGAAGGTCATGATCATATCCCCTCTGTATTGCCTGTAAGAGAGTGGAAGTATTATGATGGTAAAGGTCGCTCACCGATCGTTCTTACGGAACTCACTCGTTCCGTTGTGCCTTACGGGATCTCTCTCGAGCCCAACCAACATCCGCACAGCGGCGCATGATATGGGCAATATTTTACTACCGACAAAGACAAGGGACACTGGAATGGCCATTTCTGGCTTATTAAAAGTTGTCAGCCAGTCATACCCAACCCCGAAGTGTGGAATGCCCGAGGCTCAAACTCGCGACCTGTTAGTTAGAAGTCCAACGCCTCTAATCACTGGGTCACGAGCCCGTTGTCCTGTCGCTTCCGATCGGGAATATGCAATGGCTAATAAGCCAGAAATGGCCATTCCAGTCTCCCTTATCTTTGTCGGTAACAACATACTGCCTATATAATGCGTCGCTGTGCGGC
This sequence comes from Spirometra erinaceieuropaei, assembly GCA_902702965.1. Lineage (NCBI taxonomy): Eukaryota > Metazoa > Platyhelminthes > Cestoda > Diphyllobothriidea > Diphyllobothriidae > Spirometra > Spirometra erinaceieuropaei. The sequence goes on from CACRXP010000073.1 coordinate 913,538, forward strand.
TGCTGGTTGGGCTCGAGAGATAGAGTCCGTAAGGCACAACGGAACGAGTGATTTCCGTAAGAACGATCGGTGAGCGACCCTCTAGCATTGTATATTCCCGATCAAAACCGACAGGGCAACCGGCCCGTTGCCCAGTGGTTAGAGGCGTGGACTTCAAACTACCAGGTTCGAGTCTCGGACGTTCCACACTTCGGGGTTCGGTATGACTGGCTGACGACGGACACACGCAGCTGTGCCACTGGTCTCCTTCGACAAAAGAAGCACCACCAAGTCTTGCCCATCGATGAAGAAAAGGGGTTACAGTCTCTCAAGACAGATGACAGTATAGTGATTGTGTCTGCTGGCAAAGGTGGCGCGACAATCATCATGGAAAAGAGTGATTACGTCAACAAGGCGAACCAAGCCCTTAACGACAGGGAAGCCCACGCACCACTTGCGGAGGGCCCGACTCAAAAGCAAGCCGCAGCTGTAAAAAAGAAGGTGAATGAGCTCACTCGACTGAAAATCGTAACCCCCGATGACTCCGGATGTATGACTCTCAACGACCCCCGAATAGCCCATGCATATGGCCTCTCAACGGTGCACAAAGAAGATGCGTCATTGAGGATCATGGTACAGCTTATTGGATCGCCCACCTACAAACTCGCTAAATGCTTATACAGGCACCTAAAGCACCTCACCAATGGATCACAATATAGCATCAAAAACTCTCAGGCATTCCTTTAGAAGATCCAAGGCCTCACCGTAAGTCCTGATAAGTGTATTCTATCGTTTGATGTGGTTGCACTGTTTTCCTCAATACCGCATAATCTGGCGATTGAGAGCGTAACCCAACGCCTGCAAGAGAATCCAACCAACATTCCAATAGAACACATTCCAGAACTCCTTAGACGCTGTCTCAAGAACTACTGCCAATTCGATGGAAAGTTTTATCAACAGGTTAGGGGTGCATCAGTGGGCTCGCTAATAAATAAACAAATAAATTTTAATTTAATGCCAGTTTACAGGCATTGTCAAGGGAAGCGATTAAACACAAATCCGACCAGCAGTGAAAAAAAAACTCCTGAGCTTAAGGCATAAAAATATAGTTGATGGTGGTTTTTGTGGTTTGGAGGGCTCAGGAGAAAAAAACTGTCGGCGGTGGTGGAATATCGACCGTCAAGAAGGGGGGAGGTTGCACGGTATCGGAGATTATCGGACGTCAAATCCCTTTCATGAAGTTGGGGAAAGTCAAAGTAGAGGCGTTGAGGAACAGCTGGTGAGACCGGCCATAGTGTTCAGAGACCACAAACGCCATCGCTACGGTACAGTCGATCAGTAGATTCAGCACCCAAAATTTGTGGGAGCTTTTCTGAATGCAAAAATCGAGTAATAGTTCTCTTAAATAAAGGAAAATTTTGCAGAGTTTTCACACTCATGGGTAGTTTATTCCAAATAGCAATTGCTGAACTGGTACTACAACAACTAGAAGAGGAAGCTATGCGAACCTTTAAACCAAAAATGTGCCTCCGATACGTAGATTATACGTTTGTTATCATGAAGACCTGCGAAATTGAGCAATTGCATCTGAGTCTGAATAGCGTCTTCCCAGCTATCCAGTTTACTCGCGAAGAGGCAACCGGAGGCATTCTCACGTTTCTAGACGTTAGTATCCATACGCTAAGTCTTGGCGGTCTTGCAACGAGCGTCTACCGAAAATACTCCAGTGCGGACGTCATTGTTAATTATGAAAGCAACCATCCTGAGATTCATAAAAGGAGCTGTGTCCGAACTCTTTTCCACCGGGCCTATCGTTGCTGCAGCAGCGATTATCTACTTAAGAAAGGACTCGCTTATTTGTATCGGTTAATCCGGCTCAACGGATATCCGGTCAGCTTTGTAAAAATTTGTCTCAGACATCGGGGACAACCACAAGGCGCCGGCTCTAATGAGGGACCAGAACTACGGAAATTCTTCTCTCTTCCCTACATGCAGGGCATTTTCGAAGCGGTCGCCCGACAACTAACTCGGTTTGGCATCTTCATTGCCCACAAGCCGGCGTCCTCCCTGCGCGCAACACTGTCCCGTTTGAAAGATCCTATGCCCAAAGAGCAGCAAACCAATGTCATCTGCCGCATTCTGTGTGCTAACTGCTCTTGCGACTAGGTTGGTCATACAGGCCGACGAGTCGGGACGCGTATAAACGAACATAAACTAGCCATCCCCCGATGTGACCCTTTGCCACTCGTGTTTGCGCACGCCCCTGAATGCGACCATTGTTTCAATTGGGAAGGAACTAAAATTATTGCCATGACAAACACCAAACAGGCCCGAGACTTCCTCGAAGCCTGGCATTCTAACACAACAAGCATCAGTCGCCATGTCGATCTGGATGCTCATTAAGAAGGTCTGAGTGCCCGGCTCACTGACTTGCGCCCACGACCTAACAACATCCGTTAATCTATACTGGACCCTGTATAATCGCACAATTTCGCCGCCCCCTACACCAGACCCAGCAAACCGCAACTGCAAACCCTAACACATCTACGTTGGCTCACTGACCTCTGCCTGCATGCCGAATCGACGAACATTAAGTCTACTGTTAGTAATCCCATTCAACAGACATCCCCCTACCCTCCAACACAGGGAGCATCAACAGTTCTCCCTCCCCACCCCTCCACAGATCCTAGCCTAATTATGTGTCCACCCACAATTCATACATTAGTTGCTTGCCTGTCAGAGGCTGCCATGTCAAGCCAAACAACTCAGTTTGATCATTTCACTTTCTCATCCGTTTATTTCGTCTGACAACGGGTTGGAGTCACCAGCTCGAAAATTCACGAGTAACACTCGCTTTATCCCGACTAGCCTTCAATCTTCACACACACATATATATATAAATGGGAAAGGTATTATAACGTACTCCAGACATAGATATTTGCTAAAAGCCGGGAGTACGGTATAATACCTTAACTATTTGGATTTCATACTACGCGTAGTACTACTTGTATGTAGAATGGGCATTACGCGGTTATTCCACAGTAGTTGATTGTCTTCGACTAGAATGCTCATTGAAATTTCGGCTCTGACCC
>CACRXP010000073.1:951729-966228 GCA_902702965.1 Spirometra erinaceieuropaei
ATAGTTGGGGTTGCGTTCCAGAACCCTCGGGAGAAGTGAAAATCCGCGAAGCAGAAATAATGTGCTGTGTATACATGTTGAGCCCTTATAACATCATTACAAACATTTCCCACAGTTATGCAGCATAAACCCTTTATATTCCATTGGATATTAAGTAAGGCTCATTGAAATTATGTATGTAAACACTGTATCTACAACGCACAGGTATAGTGTCGTAACACTTACAACTGGCAACAGTTGGCGATGTTATCAACCGAAATCAGCTGAGAATGTGAACATCACCGGAACACAATTGGCGCGTGACTGCGGTGTTCGTATTTTAGACATATGATACTGATAGTAATGGAATAATAATAATACACCTAACATGACTGTCTAAGTAAGCAAAGCGGTTGCAATGCTGTATACTACAGTAGACGTAATTAATTTTGCTAAAATATTATTATTAGAGCCTGTTCAAGGCTGTGTTACGCAATTATTTAAAACAGTGGATATCGCGCAAGTCTCCCCCACTGTATGAACATTCATGGGCGGTCTACTACTGTTCCCTCTCCCGAACGATGACGATCCTCTTCTCTCATGACAGACGAACTTCATATTATATAGCTCATCAGAACCAGCTTGCTTTTTGCGTCTGCCTTTGCCGTTTTTTTAATGTTCCCATGCTACCTAATGATCACTCGGGCTTTCTATTACCTGTGCCCAGTCTCAGTCCGGCTGCGGCACGGATGCCCCAGATTACGATGTACGTAGCTTTGTGAATAGAACTCTAACGTCGCAGAGTATCGGTCGATAGTGAACCGTAACAAGAAACTGTCGTAACTCATAATGGGGGCACGTTCATTTACTTGACGAAACCGAAAAGAGGGCAAGGCGACATTTGGGTCGCTCACACCACATAGTATACAAGTCGCTGAGTCCAAGACGCCCTCTCGCCGCGGGTAAGCTTGTAAGCTACTAAAGCGAAACCGCTCATAGAGGTAGGTTGGACGGCATGTGGACAAAAAGTTGCAAGCGTATGCGTGCAGTCTTTGGAATTGATTAAGAAGGAACCAGTCAATGAGCAAAGTCGATTGTTCCGCAGATGTGACAGTTCGATCGTCGTTTCTGACGATGTATACCGCGTGCTCCACAGCAGGGTGGGAGCAGAGACGATGACTTGCGCGTGAACTCGTTTATTGTGATAGCAGACATGTACAGCATCTGCCACCCTCTCCTCCCCCACCTGGGCCCAGTGTCGAGACAGAATCAGGACGAACGGAGGCAGGAGAGGGCGCAGGGGACTGACACGGCCGGATCCGCACCTAGGCTTATCACCACGTCCCCTATTCGATAACAAACACGACCAGGATTTTGACCAATAATAAAATAAACGGATCAGAAAGAGGTGGATGAAACAAGTCATTGGGCAAACACGCACGCGATCTGTATACGACAGGGAACCAGACGCCAGAGAGCCGCCAGCGCACACCAGGCTGCGAGAGCCATAGTTTGCTGAATCATGGTATAGCGGACGCATACAATCCTTAGTACCCAAAATGGTGAGACGCAGCCCAGCATTTAGCCTAGGTCATCATCCTTCAAAGGCCGGGTAAACAACCAGTCATCGACTGAGAGACACCACCCGTATACACACACGCTCCTCACATGCGTGAGTGCCAGAGGTCACGTTAATAAGGGGCCATTGCAGCCTGACTCCTAGCCCATCAGTCCGCCACTGCACACAAACACGTACAACTTGGCTTATTGCGCGGACTGGGTTGAGGTGTCAATCGGCAACCTTCCAAGCCACGGCGCTTGGCGCACCGTGATAGTTCTTGACTCGGAATACACATGCAGTAGAGGAGCCACATGGAGAAGGAATCAAGAAGCACACTTCCCGCTTAAGTGAGAGGTGTCAGTTGAGTGCTTGCGTTGTGAGGCGATGGGTGATGTTGATGTGTGGTTCAGGTGCTGGTGGGGAAGGTGTAGTGGTATGGTATAGTCGGCAGTGGTCTATCGCAGGTTTTTATATATACTCACGTGGCCTAGTAGACCCATGTGGTGGCTGAATGCGCGAGAACAGTGACAGAAGCCGGGGCGGACGTGGCGAGTGTATGTTGGTGCTCCAGGCACTGGCTCACCAGTCCCTTCAATGGATCCGAAAGTGACCGACCAGGCCGGTGTGCGAGGTGAATGTGCGGAGACAGTGTGGGCAAGATAGGTCGGGAGCGTCAGAGTCGGTTTCTGTGCTGCTGGTGGTGGTGGAGTTGCTGGCGGTGGGCGCGCTGGGCGACGGGGCGTGGATTGAGCTAGGCATCGTGGGCGTGCAAGGTGTGCTAGGTGTGTCGATAGTGCGGTGCATTCCGCTGTCGTGGATACGCATATGACCGAGAAGCCCATGCGGTGAGTGGATGTGCGTGGGTAGTATGGACGGTGGAGGCGGATGCGGTGAGTGCATGTGGGTCCTCTAGGCACTGGTTCGCTAATCTCTGTGCGATGGATTCGCAAATGACCGACCAGGCGATGTGTGGGGTGAATGTGCGACCGCAATGAAAACAGATTTGGACCGAATCCACATCACTGGAGGTTGGGGTGCTGGTGGTCATGGTAGCAGGACGTTAGGCGTCGTCCCGTCGGTGGGGAAAATGCGTGATGTCGTGGTGTTGGCAAAGCTGGTCGCTGTGGTCGATACAGTGCTTGGGCCAGGGCGGGTGCTTTCAGTGATTGATGGCGGCAGGACGGCAACAGTGTGATCAGCAGTGACGGGGGTGGTTGTCGTCGCGGAATTTGCGGCAGGGGGAAGAATGGGAGGAGTTGGCGTTGTCGGGTTGGCGCATTTCGTTCGAAGGTGTCCGACGAGGCCGATTCGCGCGCGGAATGTGCGTTGGCAACGCGGGCATGTTGAAATCGGCTGACAGTTGACATTGAGGAGTCGAGGCACTTTTGACTTACGAGCCTCCCTTTTGATTTTGACGACGACAACCTGATTTGCTTCGTATATGGCTGCGCAGGCTTTCACTTCCCTTCTCATGCCGGTCTGTTCTTGGCAAGGTCTTCCCAGGTCTCTGAGTTGATCTGCAGTCGTTTCAGAGAGTTCATCAGTGTCCTTGTAGCGTCGTTTCCGTCCTCCCTTTCGATGAGTACCAGTAGTGACATCTTGGTAGAAGAGTTGTTTCAGTAGACGTGTGTCATCCATCCTCACGAGCTGGCCGCTTTAGCGTAGCTGCAGTTGCTTCAACGTGGCATGGCTGCCGAGGACTCAGGTCAGTTCCAGGACTTCCTTGTCGGGGATCCTGTCTTGCCATCTCAGCTTTAGTATGCTGCGAAGGTAGCAGAGATGAAAGTGGGTGAACTTTCTGGCATAGCTGGAGTAGACGGTCCAGGTTTCCGCTCCGTACAGAAGTGTCGTCAGGACGACGGCCTTATCTTCAGATTGATGTTCATTTGAAGGCCGTGACGATTCCACACGAAGGCTTGCAGCCGGCCGAAGGCTGGGCTGACTTTGCAGATCCGGTAGGTTATCTCGTCTTCGATTCTTGTGTTGCGGAAAAGTATGCTTCCCAGGTAAGCGAAGTTGTCCAAGGTTTTGTGTTGGTTGTTACCGACATTGATTCGAGGGGTAATGCCGTGTTGCGCGCTGGGTGATGGTTGGTGCATGATCGCCGTTTTGTCCGTGTTGATTGTCAGGGCGAAGTCGGCACGGCCGGCGACTAAGAGGTCCATGCTCTGTTACATGTCCTCGGTCGTGTTGTGGAGCGCGCAGACGTCGGCGAGGAGTAGATTATGGTTTAGTAGGCGTGGAGAGGCGCACCGGGGCCTGCATTCGCTGACTGTTGATGTGCTCGTCGGTCCTGCAGGCGATGCGTATCCCGGGGTGCTCATCACGGTAAACGTCCATCAGCATGGCGGAGACAATAAGACTGAAGAGGATAGGCTCGAGGACGCAGTTCTGTTTCACTCCATTGGCCGCTGCGAATGCCTCAGAGATTGCGCCGCTGTCTGTGACGCGCGCCATAATCCCGTCGTGGAGCTGTCGTATCATGTGCGTGAATAATTCAGGACAGCCGAATTTCTGCATGATTTTCCACAGTCCCTAGCGATCCTCCGTATCGAAGGCTTTCGTCAAGTCTACGAAAGTAGTATAGAGGTGGGTTAGCTGGCGACCGGCAAGGGCCATGTCGGTGGTGCCTCAGTGTCGTCGGAAGCCACATTGACTTTCTGGCAGTGGCCCTTGCTCAAGGTGGCCGTTGAGACGACTGAGGAGAAGGCGAGCGGAGATCTTCTCAGCGATGTTGAGCAGCGGTGGTTATCGCAGAGTTGCCGGTTCCATTTGCGCTGGTGGAGATGGACGATGGTCGCGCCTCTGGAGTCCTGAGGGATCTGTTCCTGCCGCCACATCCCCTAAAATGGCGCCCTGAATTGGTCCATTTATCGGTGACCGCTGTGCTTGTAGATTTCAGTCGGAATCGCATCGGAGCCTGGTGCTTTCCCGCAGGAGAGTTTTGGCACGGCGCGAGTGGTTTCTGGAAGGGAGGGCGGGAGATTCAGGTCGATGTTGATTTCCTCTTAGGGGAGCCGGTCGATGGCGGCGTCGGAGATTGTAAAGGAGCAGTTGAGGACGCTTCTGAAGTACCTCGGCCCAGCGCTTCAGAAGCTGCGACTGCTCCGTCAGGAGTGTTGATCCATCGGAGCTGAGAAGCGGCGCGGTTCCTTTTGCTAGGGGGGCGTAGATCGCCTCGATTACAGCGGAGAAATTCGTTGCGGTCGGCAGATCTCTGGATTTCCTCGACCTTGCGAACCATCCAGGCGTCCTGTATTTCTCACAACCGTTGCTGTGCAAGGCGGCGACGTCGGTAGAAGGCCGCTTTGTGTGCATCGGTTGGACGGTCGTGATGGGCTCTATGCAACCTGTTCTCTTCGGCGATCAGGTTGCCTATGGCTGCGTCGTCTTCGTCGAACCAACTTACCTATACTTGTACTTAGTACGGCTGCGATCATGCCCGATCTAGCCGTCCTCGTTGATGTCCCGAACTGTACCTCTCCACGCGTGACGATCCTCGGCAGCAGACCTGGACAGTTCAACCCATTCTCTTCGCCAGCGACGAAGACAAAATACGGAAGGTCCAATAACCACCTCCATGTCCTGACGGCCTGTATTGATCCAGGTTTTGAGTTGACCCCCGTCTTCGACGGTGCCGGATCAAGGGCAGTAACACTGAGCTGCTAAGGTGGACGACGAAGAACATGTCCAAATCACCTCAGTTGTCTTTCTTGGATAGCCTGGGGTATCCTTGCCATGCTGTCGCAGCGAGTGCGGACTGTCTCATTTGAGACGAAGTCAGTGCACTTCACTTGAAGGATAATCCTCAAGCATTGATGGCCAAATACCTCCAGTTTTCGCACGTCCTCCACGCGCACAGCCCGGCATTCATAACCATAGAGAAGAGCAGATCGGACAGATGCACTATGCACGCGAACCTTAGTGGCGATGGACATGTCGCGTGGGATCCATAGGCATTTTCTAAGGCTTGAGAAGACCCGGGCAGGCAGAATCAATTCGACAGACAATGTCCATACTCTGCCCATTCGACAGCAGCCTCACCCCAAGGTTTTTCAAACTCTACCTCTTTAGTTTGGCATCCATCAATCCTCAGAGGCGCCTTCTCCTGGTCACGGATGCCACGTGAAAGCATCTTAGTCTTCCCAGCGTACATGGATAAACCTTCCGATCTAGCGACCTCATTCACCCGTCACACTATAGGCCTAAGATCCCTAAAATTTGAAGCACGTATGGCAATATCTTCGGCATAGTCGAGATCAGTCAGTTGGTGTCGGGCTGCAAACTCGACACTGTCACCTTTATATAGGGCCCTCAGAGAATCCTGTCATTAGCGTAGTTGGACAGAATGGGCGACAGGATACAACCTTATCGAACGCCAGACCGGATACCGGACGGTTGGGATTGTCGCAGACCGGGAGTCGCGCTGTGGTGGAGCGATAATAGGCCTTGGTGTTACTCCATCTAGTACCATTTTCCGTCACAGGGACGGAATCGAACGCGACAGCAGTCAACAAAGCAGACGACCGTCGGTTGCTGGTAGGTACGGAGGAATTCGAGAATGTGCCTCAGTGGCAATACCTGGTCCACACATCCACGTCCAGCACGAAATCCGGCTTGGTTGATTCTCGTGCTAGAATCACGCACAGAACAATTGCGGAAATCTTCCAAACAACGTCCATGAGGCTTATAGCGCGGTAGTTCTCGCATTTTGTCTTACCTGCCTTCTTGAGGATAGGTACAAGGGTGCCTGAACCCCAGTCATCAGGAGCGATCTCGTCTCTCCATGCTTGTTCAGTCATCTCATAGAGCCTGAGCACCAGAGTGTTGACTCAAGACTTGTAAATTTCAGCGGGTATGCCGTCCTATCCGTGTGCCTCGTTTCGTAGACTTCGTATGGCATCAGCGACATCTCCTTTAGAAGGGGAGTCGCATGGCACTGCGTAGGCTTGAGGGATGGGGGAGAAAAAACTCCGCTGCAGGGAAGTGGAAAGCAAGGGCGTGGTGGGTTGGACATCGAAGTTGAGATGGTGCTCGAAGTGCTCACGCCAGCGCTCGACTTTGGTCGAGTTGTCAGCAGTAAAGCCTCCATTCACGTTTCGAGCAGAGTCACTCAATGCAGAGGGCCTACAGTTAACGTGGTGGATAAGTTGGTAGAGTTTTCGAGTGTCACCAACGTTCGACGCCTGTTCCATGGAGGTCGCTATTTCAGCCCGATAATGTTTCCGGTCATCCCTGACTGCCTTTGCCGTCATCTTCCGATGTTGGCGGAGGGGATCACCATTACGGGACCTAGCTCGAGCCGTACGAATGGACAGCTCCAGGGTTTTTCCGCTGATTCAGTCACTGCGGTGTCGCTGGGTATATTCAAGAATTTTCTCAGTTGCCCCAGAGACTGACGTTTTCAGTGACGGCCACTGGTTACTGCCTTCCCTGTCGGCTTGGATCGTGAAACGGGACCGGATTTCTCTGCCCAAGGCCTCAGCAGGGCTGGTTTGTTAGATTTTTGCGACATAGAGGCGTCTAGGACGTGACATTTTTGACGCGGATAAGAGTTGAATTTTCAAGTATGTACGAACCAGGACATGGTCCGATTCATGGGTATTACCAGTTTCACCGCCACGCATCGATCTGCTGTCGTAAACCCAGCTGCAGAACCTTGAATTGACTAAAATATAGTCGGTCAAACTGGCTGTATGACCGTAGTTTGACTACCAGGTTAGCAGATGTTTGTTGCGATGTTGGAAGCACGTGTTGGTGACCAACAGCCGGTTCCCATCAGCGAAGTTCAGCAATATCTCGCCATTTCCATATCGAGAAGCATGCCCGAAGCGGCCAATAAGACGACTGATTGTTGAGTCGTCAGGTCCAGTACGGCCATTCCAAACCTCGGCAACAATCGGCAGATCGCGGCGAGGGAGTCTTTCAGCTAACGCTTGCAGCTGCGAGTAAGACGTCTCTTTATCGCGCTGTTCGACAGCTGAAGTTGGTGCGTACACAGAGACGAAACAGTTGTTCGTGAAGTGACCCTTCAGTCGCATGTAGGCCATCCGATCATTGACTGGTTCCCAAGCAAGTTAGGCGAGGTCCGCATGTTGCGACAGGTTGATCGCCACACCGTGTCGACCAGAAGAGTCGCGTAAGTGGTAAGTTTGCTTGAACCGGCAGTATGCAAAGAGGCCTCCAGATGTTAACGTATTCTGTTCTTTGCAGGGCAGACCTACCACTCTGGGACTTACTGGGCACGCAGAAATCTGACTTAATTTCTTCTCGATTAATGATTTATAGTTTGTGAAGCATAATTCGTAAAAACACTTTCCACCGAATGAAGAAGGCAAGATAAATTTTTCCCTTTACAGTGAATGGTCCACCACCAGCCGACGCAGCTGCTCTTTCCAGGCTTCCGAAAAGGACTCTTACCAGTGCTGACATAGTAAAGAGCGAGAGCTGTCCAATCTGCTTTGATGATTATGCTGCCGGCAATGTTGTCATCACCCTTCCATGCGAGCACTTCTTCCACGACAGCTGCATCACGCGGTGGTTAAAGGAGGTATGTCACCTTACTGTCACTTTTTCCCTTTTCACCATTGCACAAGTGCAGCTTTATTTTTGACTCCTTGCCTGCCTGTTTATGTTTCTCTGTCGTCAATCAGCGTCAGGTCGGATGTACAACCCAGTCCACCCTCATGTTGGGTGGTCTTGCATAAGATCCTCCAGACAGGGAAACGAGCGCGTGGCTCAGCAGTTAGGACGTTCGGCGTTTAACCAACAGGTCGCGGGGTCGAGATTAAGCAGTTACACACGCCGGCGATGGGTACGGCTGGCTAAGGATAGCTAATAGGCCAGAAGTGAACATCTCAGTCTCCCATGTCTTTGTCGGTAATGCTGTTCTGCCTATATTACGCGTCGCTGTGCCGGCTGCTGATGGGGCTTGACAGAGAGTCCCAAGGCATAACGGGGCGGGTGTTTCGTAACACGGTCGGTGAGCGCCCCTCTAATAGTATAAGATCTTTCTGTTTCCCTGTCGAAAATAGACACCCGTTCGTACGACGCATGGACGGCGAGCAGTTTTTTGCTGTCAGAATTGTGCTGTCTTATGTTGCCAAGCGATATATTTACTCAGGGTCCATAAGAGTTAGCGCCACTGTTACATACAGCCCGAGTTGAAGTAAGCTTGTCGTTTGTGATACAGTGGAGTACTGTCTCCTATCTCATTATGTCATGTGGACGAAGGGAATTCTGTAGACCGAGCCTATTCTACCGAATAAGTTGGCCAAGCGCGTTCATAAACGACCACTTGCCAGGTTTGCTTAATTTCACGGTCCCGGTCGCCGCAAATTGTCTGATGTGGGTGACCCTCCCGTCATCGTTGCTCGCCGCTTTGACGGTAGGCCGCCATCCGTTGCTGAAATTTGGGCGGTTACTAGTCTTCCTCTGAATAAGTTGTATTTCCACAAAGCATAATACTGGCTGGGAGGTTCGCTGGTTGCACTGGCCTTTTTGTCTGAATGGTTCTGTTAGCCGTCCAGACTGTCAGACCGAAACGGTTGTCCAAGGTTTTATTGACATTTCGGCAAGACATGGGAGAAGGAACTCCCCTATTCCGGGAACCTTGCGTTAATTTCCAGGGGGATTAGGGTTAGTGTTAAGGATGGGGTCAGGGTTAAGGTTAGGGTTAGAGTCAAAGTCAGGGTTAGGGCGTGGGGATTTTTGCTTTTCCTGGAATTTTGCACAAGGTCACCTTCATTGGGGGGATTCCTTTTTCTGTGTCTTACCGACATATCTTCTCTCACTGCTTAAGAGGACTAGCAAATCAACCTGCTCAGATCACATCGGCGTTCATTTAGCCTTCGTTATCCTAAAACGCCTCTCATCTGTTCCTCTAAACCTCATCCGCTTGGTCTGAGGCGCCGTACTCAGCAGGATATACATAGAATGGTTCCTACAGTGGGAACGGACTCATTGGCCAACCGTGCAAATTACAGCAAACCCTCGCACGACATTATGCTTTTTCAGAAAGGTCTCTTACCTTTTCAACATGACTACTACAGTCGCTTTAGTTGATCTTGGTCCTTTAAAGAATGTGGTTGAAATTTACCCTACGTCTGCAGGATTCCCAAAATGCAACCTCTACGAAGTGAAGTTATTTTAGATGGAAGCTGTTGTTTGTCAAGTCTGCGTCTTTTTGCTGCTTGCAAAATTGATACGAACATGGCACCTCAGCCCCTTAATCGCCCTAACGAATTGAAATACGATATCGCAGTCATCGACTGCACCGAAGACACCATTCTCATTTGGAAAATCAATTTAGTCCTCAAACAACACTGCTAGTAAGGCACGAAAGTTCGCTTTCTAGACAAAAAATGACTCTTGTTTCGCTTTACAACAGAGTTTGTCCTGTTTATTCGTGACCCAGGTTGGTTAAGTGTTTGTTTCCTCCAAATGTAGCCCATTGGGTAAGGCCAGGAGGAGAAAAATGTCACACCCAAGTTGCCCGTGGCATGTTTTGCAAACTCCATGCAGGCTGTTACTTGCGCTATAAGATTAAGCAAGGATTAATGTACTTATACGGTCGCACGAACTCTGTTCCGTCGATGCAACTCTGCTCCACAGATATCAATTCGGATACGGAAGTCCGCAAGAAGTCATACGAATAAGCCATAAATGCTGTTGTTGCTACTACCTGCTGACTGCAGACCGAACTTGATTTGTTCATGCCTCTGTCCCTCCTGTATTTTTCGTCCAGTGGTGGTTATAAATTACATACTATAGGAGGGATTGGTCCAATGACTTCGGAAGTTTGAAATATCAACTTCGTTTCTATCGCAGGTGTTATTGCCTTGGCAAGAACATCATGCGGTGCTGTTAGTTATGTCAGAAGACGTTCATTTAAACAAGTGACTGCGGAAGTCATGCTGGTTTTTGTATTGTCAGAACTAACTTTGCGTCAATTATAGCCTGTTTTCAAGATTATTGTTCAGCAAAAGGCTCAGACTCGCAACGTTATCCCTTATTTAGCACGGAACCTGCCCTATCTGCCGGAAGAACCTTGCAGGGCGTGACACTTCGGATGGCAGCTCCTCCAGCGGGTTTGAGGGTTTTTTTGGAGCCTCCGTTTTTTAGTTGCCGATCTCTGGCAACTTGTTTCTCCGAAATAGGGAGGTCTCCTGTCCTCTCGGTTTCTTGCATGTGCCTACTCAGCTGGCCAGTTGCAAAATTGAACAAACCCCCCATACACACACACACACACACAGAGACAAACAACACTTCTGTCTGATGCATGACCAAGTGTTGTAATCCTGTATACACTGAGACACCCCAAAAACGTCTTCGTCCTCCTATTCGTTGGACTTCTTTTATTCTTTGAACGCATCTCTCTTGATGCCCCTGTCTCACCGTGAACCAGAGGATTGTTTCCAGATAAGTTTACCTGTTTTGTCCTTACAGGCACATGTTGCCGACAGAAAAAGAGTGGTGTATTTCGGCCCTATTACTGGTGATGGCAGAGGTGGTAGAAGCCATGCTTGATGGCTACAGCAGGGCTGCAACTTTGCACTTGTTGACCACACCTCGCCTCCTTGCGTGTTCTTGGGCCTTCCAACAGTTCACTGCCCGTATAGACTCGTTGCTGCGGCCTGTTTCAGCATTTGCCTCCTTTTTCCTCCCTTTCTCCACGTTGAGTGCGTAAACACGTGGGACACCCTAGTCTGTGTGAGTACACCGCATTTTCATTCACCTTCCCTCTTCAGGCCGACTTTTCCCTTTACTCATCTCGGCAACTTCTCCACACATCGACTGCTGTTACACGAAAGAGGCTCTGCCAGGAGGCTCCTTCTCAGATCGAAAGTGCAGCTGCTTTGTCATGTGCTTCCCCTCACTCCCCAGCCTGCGGGCATATTTAGTTGTCTTTCTCTTGATCGACTCTCGCCTAGTGGTTTGCTCTGAACACTCTGTTTTGTCTCTATGGACAATAGGCGCCAGAAATCGTTGAAATTGACCGCATCTCTTGAATAGGCGTGATAAAACCTGAAGTTAGCTCATCCATCTCAGAGAAATGGCTTTCTGTCGTGCACCTCTGCGACCACCTATGACGATTCTGTTTGGAAAATAACTAATTGCTTCGGTACTAGACGTTTTTAAGGTTCTTGTGGTTTTTAATTCTTTCGAAAAAAGGCTGAAATGATTTTGTAGAAGTTTGTTACTCCAGAGGGCCTAATTGTGAGGCTTGCCTGGCAATCTGCGCAGTCTAATATTCGCCATTTTTTGAACCTGCTCACGAGAGACCCTACTTCGAAACTTTCATGGCGTTGTTTTATCGCAAAATGGCAAGAGTTCGAACATTGGTTTTTGGATAATGTAAATTGCCAGCAGTCTGGTAGCCTATGGCCAGTCTAAGGTTGGGACCCGTTTAAAGCTAGGGAAATTACCACACTCTTAAACAGTAACTTCAGCGATGACCTGTCCCAAAAAACAACTATATGAAATCAGTGTTCTGTTAGTTCAGACTGAGGGGTTTACTAGTCTATGCATGGACATTTAAGAGTGACGAGGTTTACTTCAACAGTCACCTTATCGAATTGAATTTTCGCGGTTGGCCGAAAAGGTTCTTAGTGAAAGGCCGTCGTGTCATGGTAAATGAACAAACTTGAATTTGCAGTTGATGTTTACCACCGTCACTGTCCCTTTTGAGTAATATTTCTATCCCTGCTGCGTATGTAAGATTCCACTTCTTTTCAACGGCTCTTTGTTTGTAATGGATAGTTGCGGGGTTCCCCATTTCACCACGGCCGGCGTATTCTCGGATCTTTTTTATCTTTTGAGCTTGCGTGCGATTCTATCTTCCGTGGCCTCTGATGCAGTGAGCGTCTAGCTCAAGAGAATGAGACTGCCATCAACGGTTCACTTTCGGCGTAGCCCTTGTGAAGCTGGTCTTTTTAAGACATCAGACACTGACTTTCCTCGCCACTGCCGTCAAACCCATCTGAATGTATGAGTGAGCGTACGAGAACCTCCACGGCAGTGGGTTAAATAGCCTCTTTCTGTCTCTTCCATTCTCACTCTATCGGCTAGGATCTACAATTACTCCAGGTCGGAGTTAACTCTGCCTGTGCTATCTTGTCTTCTTTCAGCGTGGTCCAGTATTGCAGTCTTCAGCTTCTTCGTGACTTCCTTCTCCTGGAAGTGTATTCATTGTTTTATTTGCAGTCCCACCTAGGCAGTGCTCGGTCCAGTACCCGGCACCACACGTTGTCCTTGTCAGATGCACGCCACTCACCCCTCACGAGGCACCACAGCAACTGCCAATGACATGAGCGGGAGCACCCAACTGGTCTTTTTGTATTTGGAAGGACAAAGAACTGCACTGGCGATTAGCTTATCTTGTTCTGCCCAGGTCTTTAGCGTTTGAAGGCTGTTGCTGTTTCAGCTTCCTCTTCCATGGCGAACAATCACCCACTTTGAGGTAGCACGGTCTGTGCCTAAACACACTGACGTTTTCGTGAAAAAACGGCTTGTCCGCCTCCGGCACAAACACGGGCGGATCGTTTAGATACAATTCGAGTGCCCTTTTGACGCCAGGACTTGGCATCGTCAGAGCCGATTCCTTCCTGTTGAGCGGGGGCTTTACTGTGATAAGGCGATCGTCGGTGCCCCGTGGGAAGTAGGACAATTCTCTGAAGGTGTCCTATTTAATGGCCCGGTTGACTTCGGCTAGTCGTCATTCTATTAGTGACCCTGTTTCGAATACCTCGTCTTGCTCTTCACCTCATATCGAGCTAGTTTTAAGGCGATTCGAATCGCCCCATCTGGCCGGTTGGTCATTGGTTTGCCCTAAACGGAGCAGATACTCCAAGTGACCGGAGCGATCTCGTAAGCTCGGAAGTGCGGACTCCACCGAAAAATTGGCAGATGATTTTGAAAAGTCAATGCCACCCACGATTCATGTCTGCCCTGCGGGAGTCGGCACTTTGGTCCACTTGTTATTACGTCTTTTGTAGGCGACGCTACCACAGATTTACAGAGTGGAGGTAGTTGTCATTACAAAAGTTAGACTTAGTTGTCTGAGCAGATAGCTGAAGTTCATGCAACAGTCTACTAATTGGGGTTTCGCTGGATGAATCTAAGGAGTTCAGGTACTATGCCAACTGTAGCCTTGGTCGTCGACCCCTGTATTTTCTGTTTGTTCGGAATGCAGAGGGAGCCTGGGTGTTCGCTTTTGGTTGGGGGCAGTCAGACTAACATTCCAAGACAGGGGCTTTATAGCACCATCGCACAGGAGTTGTCCGGAACCCAGCGTCTTTTGTAACTTGAATTTTTAGGTGCACTTAGTACTTAGAATGGCCGAACTTCTGTTAACTCCAGCTGTCATCGATATTCGTCAGGAGCTACTTAGAAGTGAGGTGCTTCGACTTGCTGTTCAGTTAATTTAGGCATCTATAATTTCTATCATCTGAACGTCAGGCCCTACGGCGTCGTTTAATGGACTGTACGAATGCCAAGTCTAGAAGTATGGTGGCCACTGACTTTTCTTCCCGACAGTGTCGCGACCTTGGCCTCGAAATGAAACAGCAGTCTCTTGATGGCTTTGAAGTAGTTTGTCCCGATTTTATCTGTCTCACGTCATCGACACTCAGATTTCTTTTGAGCAAGCTGCGAGCTTTTTATTTATGAAGGCGGGCGTAGTCTAATGAGCTTTTAAATTAAACTAATAACACCTGAAATGCCCATAATACCGAATGTCTGGATTTACTGCCATATTCGGCGTTATCCGTTTTTGCTTTGTACGTAATGCTTGCTAAATCCGTTGTCTTCGGGATTGCTTCTGAAAAAGTTGAACTACAAGTTGTTTCGGTCGAAAAATGGAGCTTGCTCGTCAATCAAGTTTATACAGGATCTCTCATTCCGAGGTGTTGTTTTAGTTATGGGACTTGGTGGTACAACTCGAGAGAGGACTTGGTCTT
>CACRXP010000073.1:972101-993082 GCA_902702965.1 Spirometra erinaceieuropaei
AAATTACCACTTCCTGATTGTTTTTAACCTAATTTTACTCAAGTAAGGTCACCCAGCCCGGCAGCAGCGAGCCTACCCCGAATCAAAGCAGCACAAACCGCAGTGGGCTGCCTTTCGAGCATCCTTCCACTTGCATATGTGAATAGTTCGCAAAATGTTCACAGTTCGATCAGTACGCATTTTTCCGCTAATTTTCCTCACCTGTATAAATGGTGTGTCATGTTTTGCGCGAAGGATAAACAGGGCTTTTCTCTCCTGCGTATTCGTCATAAAGGATTGTGTCCTTTAAAATATGCTCTTTAAAGGAGTTTTCCGGTTTTTAAGGCGCTTTTGAAGGCATTTAGCGTTATGATAAATTGCTTCAGAAAAAATACGACCTATGGCTATGAAGCCTTAATAGCAGTTGAAAAAGTCGTCATAGTTTCAAAATGTGCAGGCATCAGCAGTTTTCTTTTGCTAACCAAGGAAGGACCTCTTTAATAGTAAAATGCAGGGGGCGTAAAATGCAAATAGCAATTGGATTTGTTGTGCAGTCCTTGTAAAAAAATGTGAAATTAAGTATCGACATCCAAAATCGGTTGAAAAATGCATGATGTCTAGTTATTAAGTCTATTTCAAGTGGGTGGAGAGATTTGTAACACAAAGCTAGTGCTCTACTGCATAGAGCCTCGTTCGGGGATATGTTCCCTGTCAATAAGCCTCCAAGCCTGTTTGAGTGGTATCAATTCAACGTCGCCATTTAATGTGAAACAGTCTGGTAAATCAGCCGAGGAATGAAATCCAGAAAGCTGTCAGCAACGCCCGTTTGTTTTCGAGGTAAGGACTGAATCAAAAGCGTTCATAACATGTGATAAAGCTGACACTCGGAGCCTCTCTAACCGGAGATTTGGGAGCGCATCATCGTTCTGTGCAGCACTATTTTCTGGCCCACAGTCACTCCAGAACAGTGAAAGTGTGCGTTTTGAAGTGTATAGTGCATAATTCAGGCGCCCTGTTTATGCCATGAAATACTCCGAAATTAACTGATTCAGTAGTCACACGTCTAAGCAAACCATGAGCTTAGTAAGTTAATTTACCACAGAAAACTTCCCTCATCATACGGACTTGATTTGTGGACGTCCAGAGGTCGAATCGTTAATCGGTCCGCGTGAACAAAGGGATGAGACGCTGAACAAGGGAAACTTGCGGCCAGTCGACGATTCACAAGTCTTCCTTGGAGGACTGACTTAGCGAGCTTCGGTCTATTTCATCGGTCTCTGTCTGCCAGAACAGCCACTAAGGGACGTTTCTAAAACTTTGCAGATTACCCACATCAGGTGATTTTTTGACATCGGAAACAGAAGTACTTGAAACATCAGACTGGCTTACATGGAGAGTAATTTTAATAAAAGTAATCAGCAAAGTTCTTCTGGACGAGCCGAATGTTTCAAAAAGTGTATATTTTACACTTTGCGTAATATGGCAGTTTAAACCTCAAAGTAGTATGTCCCATACATCTAGATTTCCCGATTCACTTCGTCGCCGTCTACCCGCATCTTTTACCTGTCTGAACCAACAGAGTTATACCAAGCCTTTTTCGAAGCTTCCGGATGTAAGGAAAATCATGTACTGTGGTGTTCCGGCGCCTGCATATGTTTGAAAACGTTACAATGAAGAATTATATCATTTCCCCAGATGTTCGTTTGCGTTCTGATACGTTACGTGTTCCTCAAAAATCGTCACCTGGATCACCGACAAACAGTTGTCCGATACCAGCCTGGTATCTTACTGCCACAAACGGTCATTTCGTAAACGCGGCATGCACATCCACATACTATCCCCTGGAATATGTCATTAATCACGTAAGTGATCCGTCCTGAAACAGATCCACTTCTTAAATCAAAGCAGTATCTTAGGCGTTCTGTCGTGGCCTCTTTTGGAGAAGGATTGTATCTAGCCAACAAAATAAGGCTGATCGACCGACTCGGTCTTACCTTCGTGTGTAGAAGAAGTTTCTGCAGTCTTCGCTCATCGTCAGTACACCGTATGCTGCTCGTACTGTCTGGACATCACGCCACGTGATAACACGCGAACGGTCAGGGTCACGGACGGGTGTTTTGACCTCTCATGTGCTGACTGACCACTCTTCAGTCTATAACACTGCCCCCATTCCCTATACCCCGCCGTGTGTCCTAAGACTCTCCACTTGTGCTGTCGCTTTTGTTCATTATGCGTCTTGCCTGCAACCGGTTCCTTCTTTTCCATGCCTAACATTGGTGACGCATTCAAACGAACCCGGCTTCATTGTTATGTACATCGTTACCCTTCTGGCCGAAAATGCGCTAAAAAGCTCAACTGACTCTTGATTGCAATGGAGAAAGACTTGAGAGGATTATATTTAACCGATTCCGATGTCACCCACGATTACACCAGACGTTACCTCTAAATTTAAACTCCTCGGACCACTCTCGGAGAGTCGAGCCAACGGTATTTCGACTGCCTTAATTTGCAGGACATCACTGATCGCCGAACAGCATTTAGCAAGCTGGAGTCAGCGTGAGGCGGAACACACAACGTCTTCCCGAGCTGTTATGGGTTTTGTCAGATGCGTTAGGAATTCAGTCAAAGAATCGGCGATTTTAATACAAATTTGACACTCCATCCAGGGCTGTCGGTACATAGAGATCAAGGCAGAAAAATTCGAGCATGCAGTGTTCGCCAACAGCTGACTGCTGGTCGACGAGGAAGCTCGAGCAACTGTCCTATACAAGAAAAGGGATTTGCCATGGGAGTGAGCCTGTGATATCGCCAGTCACCTGGAGTGCTGAGGAAGAAACCACCAGCATCTGAACCAGTCAACCGCTGGAGTGGCATCAACTCTGGAACGCGAGTTGGCGCTCTCTCTGGCCAACAGTGTGGGGTTTTCACCTAAACAGCAACCGTCAGCTCCCCCAACACAACTATCATCCCTCTACATTTGTGGTCAGTATCATATCCATTGATCAGACTGTAGACGCCAGAAGGCAGTTTGACGGTTTTGCAAGAGAACTGGTCACATCGAAGAGTATGGTTCTTCAAAAGACGGAAGAACACTAGCACGCGTGCCACCCATCTTAATTCGGCTGGGAAAGGCGAAGCGATAATCCGACTGTTTTCACCCGCCACGCCTTTCCAATCACACGACTTTACCATACCTCAGGTTCATCGTCATCCTGTGGACTTAAAAATCGACTCTAGTTCAGCTGTTACTCTCATCAATGTGGGCTCTCTTCAGAAATTCCTCTATCTCCTTTCGGCTAGCCCAACGTTTCTTAATTACGCTGAACAAAGCGTATAAGACAGAAGAGTCTTTACGACCGACGTCGTGCATGATGGAGAACTCCATTAATTGCCTATTCATGTGGTCAGAGGGAGCCAATAGCCAAATCTACTTGGAAGGAAGTGGGTAAAATGCGCGCCTTCTGTGCCACCCCATATAAATCAGATTAGTGTTAACCCGGATCTAGATTCCCTGTTGGTAAATCCCACTACCGCGGTTCGCCCATTGAAATTTCAATTTAAGTCGGAATTTCAGCTCCGGTTCTTCAGAGCTCGTTCAGTCCACTATGCAGTTGCACTGGAGGTCCAAGAAAAACTGAATCACCTACAGAAAACGTACATTACCGAGTCCATGCAGCATTCGGCATGGCGACCTTGATAGTCTCTGTTCCCAGATCCGATGTG
This sequence comes from Spirometra erinaceieuropaei, assembly GCA_902702965.1. Lineage (NCBI taxonomy): Eukaryota > Metazoa > Platyhelminthes > Cestoda > Diphyllobothriidea > Diphyllobothriidae > Spirometra > Spirometra erinaceieuropaei. Next base: position 975,804 of record CACRXP010000073.1, read on the forward strand.
TCCGTGTGTTATCTACGGCGACTGCAAGCTTACGACCAACTCAATGACAAAGCTAAAGCGTTTATCCTCTCCGCGAGTCGAGGATCTATATGCCTCTGTCTCTACAGAAGTCACCAGTCTACAACTTCGAATCTGAAACATGCTTACAACCAAGCCGTCCTAGATACAAACTACCGAGACGTTACCACGATCAAAATGCAGGGGGGTATGTTTTGTCACAAAAGAATGCCCTTTGGAATAAGTTCTGCTCCCGATTTATTTTAGCGCCTGATTGGTAGGTTTGTGAATGACATATCCCACGTTTGCGCATATCTTGACGATATATTAGTAACCGGCCCATCTGAACGTAATCTTCGAGGGATTCCGAACAATGGTGACATGATCAGAAGAGGCCGATTCCAAACTCATAAAGGATAATTGCACGTCACTTACTGACTCGATGGAATACCTTGGCTTTATGGTGGATAAAGCTGCCCCCATCCATTCGAACATCAGCCCACAATCCCGTGGACGGCGTCGCGCCCCAGCAATATCCGCCAATTATGTTCATTCCTCGGGTGGGTTACTCTCTCTAGTTGCTTTATGAGTCGACCGGCTACAACTGCGAGGTCCCTTTATCGACTGTTTGAAGGGCATCGTCGCTGGAGGTCGAACCGAATGCTTTGAGACAGGCAAAAAGGACTCTTACCTCCTCATCTGTCCTGATTCACTATGATTCAGAAAAGCGTATCATACTGAAATGCGATGCGTCCTCTTACGGCATGGGCTCTGTTCCCAGGCACTAAATATCTGTTGCTGGGATGTCAACCGCCTTCGCATCTAGGACTAGGCCCCAGGCGGAAACCACCTATTCGTTCCCAGTTAAAGAAGCCTTAGCAATAATGTTTGGCCGACAACGTTCCCTTCTGCATCTTTTTGACCGACTCACAGAGATTCAAACTAATCAAATGTACACGTTGTGAATGCAAAGATGGCACTCGTTATTTCCGCTTAGACGCATGCAATGAAATACATTACGGGTAGTTCAGACGCAGTGGCTGACGTCTTGAGTAGGCTTCCTACTGTAGACGGAGCCGTTAGAAGAGCACCTGTTTTCGAGGTCGTAAGTCTTTTGCGGGACTTAGAGAACACGCCCGTAATCTGTCAACGAATTAGACAGTAGACATTGACAGACCCTATTTTAAGTCGGGCAAAAGGATCGTTAAAATGTATCTGGCAGCCCTCTGCTTCTCTTGAGTTTCAGCCATCGGAACGAAATGAGCCTTCAACACTGGTGCGTACTGTGGGACAATCGCGTAGTTGTATCACTGAAAGATAGATAGGACATTCTCAAAGACTTAAATAACGCCCATCCCTACACAGTTATGTTTTGTAGGCCAAAACTGACGCAGATATCGAAGCAATGGTAAAAGCCTGCCTCGTATGTCAAATAACACACGACTTTACCAAGGGTGTCTCTGACGTCGTGGGCCTGTCGACACTCGCCGTAGAAGAGGGTGCGTATGAATTATTTTGGACCATTCCTGGGCCAGATGGTTTTGTTGGTGGTCGACACCTACACTAAATGCACTGAAGCGATCCCTGTTATTTACTAACTTCAATCACAAGTTACGATCCGTCTTCTCTACCTTTGAAATTCTTGAAATGGTCCCTTCAGACAATGGCTTGGCCTTTACTAGTGAACAAATTAAATAATTTATGGGGGAAGACGGAATCAAGCATTTTACCACTGTTTCATACCCTGCTGCTTCAAACAGCCTTGCAGAGTGAGCAGTTCAGACAGACAAACACGGGTTGGCGAAACGGACGAAGGCGGACTTAACCACTTAGCTTTCACGCTTTTTATTCAGCTACTGCATAAAACCAAACGACTCAACTTATTTATAGCTTACAGGATTGATGTTCAGGCGGCGGTTGCGCACACGACGCGATCTGCCTAGTCCTTCAACGAACGATAAACTTAGCGAAAAACAGGCAGAGATTAGGGCGCGCTATAACGTGCGACCGACCTAGAACCTGTCCGCCTAGCGAAGATGTCTGTACGCGACTGGAACGCGAAGAAAACTGGAGTTCGGCGGTCGTTCTATGAGACGGGGACAAGTACTAGAATTAGCGCTCAATGGGAGGACTGTGCGCCGATATCTGCACCAGATCCGCAGCCACGCCGACACAGGATGTGAAGAATTCGAGAAGTCCGAACAGGTAGCAACTTCCTAGTGTCGATTTGGGTATCCCGATGACAGAAGACCAACTGCCTAGACAAAACACCATGCCAACGGTCGAGGTGTATTTTACCCATCATCCTACTATCCCGTCTCTAACTGCAAAACGGCTCAGAAGTCTAAATTGCCGCTCTGAGAAGTTCGAACTGAATCTGCAAACCCGTTCAACGTTTTCGGACCAAAATCCATTACAACATTTGTTAACTGTCCATTGTTGCCCTTACTGTCTCCGCCCCCTTCCAGATGCTGTCGGCTTCAGGGTTAAGGGATGCACTGTATGCTGCCTATACTATCTATACATCACTCCAGATGCGCATAACGAACGAAAGGTCAAGGTCACGGACGCATGTTAGGACCTATGTGCTGACTGGTCACCCTTCAGCCTATAACCTTGCCCCCATTTCATATTCCCCGCCGTGTTTCCGAAGACCCTCCACTTGTGCTGTCGCCTGTGCTCACTATACGCCCTGCCTACAACCGGTCTTCTGTTTTTGCATACATATCAGTCAGCAAGACTCCTGGTAAACGTTGCCCATCGTCCAATCTCTCCTGTGCCGAGTGGACGCACAGCCGCCTTCTGGTTTGTCTAGCGAAGGTCTACGGTCCAAAAAGTTGTCACATAGCAGCCAACGATCAGTGGTCAGTAACCTTTAGCGAAGCATCAGAAGGTTATTTGTCAATTTGCCTTTCCTCCGATGACTGACCATTGCGAGTGGTACGACCGGTCGCGTGAGCTCAAGACCAAGAGGTTACAAGGCAAGGCGAGAGTACGAGTGACCTACCATAATGTCCACATGACTTCGCTAATTGCTTTTTTGTAGATTAGTTTGGTGAACGATAGAAATAATAACAGCGAAATCCCCGAAGGTCGGCGTGCAAAGATGCTTTTTAAAAGACTACTGCCAAAAATGTAGACAAGTCAGTACTCTCGAATTGCGATGCGCATGGACAAGAATTCGTTCACATCACCTACTCCGGAATGGTCAGCAATCGTGAAGCGCTTTAGATGAGTGCTCGATGAAAAACGTACCTAGATTGGAAGCTCAGGTCAGCCGGCCGCAGTCGTGGTATGACTGGCTGGTGACAATATATCAGAGATGGCCACCCTGGTCTTCCCCGTCTTTGCTATTAACGGTTTCCAATGAGCGTTTGTTTAGAGATGATTACTTGTCGTAATAGTGCGATCGACACCCGGTAATCCACCCAAACGGCAAATCAGTGCATTTCCTCGCTACGAGAAATCTGACGCGCTTGAATTTATCGTCAGCGCGAAAAGTCCTGGGTTCGAAGTTTTCCAGCTGACAAGTTAACCTTGTTCCGCCAGTCGGTACCGTGCGCGGCTTTAGAGTAACTGGTCAGCGGACTTAGAGTCAGTCTCGGTGGTCTCTTACGACACTCTCACGAACATGGAAACCGAGCCCTCTTTCTGTGGTACATCTTTGGCTATCGGATTGTTTGTGGCACACGTAGACGGGCCGGCGGTCACTGCGTCCGAGCCGATCTCTGGTCATCTTGACAGTGTCTCGCCATTGTAGTCGGGTGGCTGAAGGGGGAAAGAGTGCGGTAGATGCTGCGCAAATCTGCCCAACCAACTCGCCGATGCTACGCTCACTCCGTGGGACACATGGTGGACGTCGTGGCTTGCAACGCCCGGTCTCTCATCACAGGTCATTCGATTTGTCGTTCATAAAAGCTGCAACCAAACTAACATATATGAAACAGCAGCTTCTACATGACGCCACTTCTATACCAAAATTTTCGTAGAATCGTAAGGGATTCACTTTTGAATACACGCTGAAGATTTCCCCGTCTTGCAAATCTGTCATATAGAAATTTGTGGCGTTTGCTTACCTATACTTGGCACAGTTTTGATTTCTCCTGATATCAGTTATCAGGGGACTGTGGTCGGAAGCCCTCAAATGTCGTTCGTCTCCCACGTGCACCACGCGACATTTACAACCGTACAGGAGGAGTGACCAGACGGATATCGAGTTCACACACAGTTTGGTCGTGCGTAAAACATCATGACGGGTCTAAAAGCCCCTTTTAAGAGCCTGCAAATCCCTGTCAGCAGCCTTTATTTGATTGATGACGTCATCGTTCTTCAATCTGTTTGACAAAAACGTGACTCGAAGGCGCTCATCTCAGTTTATCTCTTCCAGGAAGTGGGAAGTTGTCACGAACGAAGTCTCCTGCTGGGAAGGGATGCAATGTGGGATTACTTCGCTCTTCGCAGTAAAAATGAATAAACTGATTGACTTAGCGATCTCTTCGGTTCGTGACATTACACTCTGCAGGCCACCACAACTTGACGCTAGCAGGAGAATGCTGTCAACGTGATCAAGACCAGGCATCCAACGGGTTGATAGCAATTGATGGTAGGGTTTTCATTAAAGCTCGGACTTCTCAGCCTACAGTGACCTACAGTAAGACATTACTCAGTAAATTAGTGTTTTTGATATCACCCATGAATGCGCTCACTTAAGCAGCTTAAACGCCATCAAGATTCACCGGAACAACAGTGTATCTTTCACGTCTCCAAGTTGAGCAGGGGCATGAGTGCATATTTTATGTAACCTAGTGGGCCTGTATGGCAGTTCACTTACGTGGGATTCCAGATCTCCCCGAGCCTAGCCTAACACACATGGAGCAGTGACCGGGTCGTGTGTGGCACGTGTGGACGGACTGCTTAAATTTGTCGGTCATTGCGTCCGGGTCCAACTGTGGTCGTCTTGTCTACGTCTCGCCATAAGAAGTTGGATGAGAAAGGATAGAGTGAAGTAGATGAAAATAGTTCTGCTTCATGGACGGGTCAGCACGCAAGCCACACTTGCGCCCATCTCCTGGGGCAGTGGTGGAAACCATTACTTGCGGCGACCGAATCGTCGTCGTCGTAAGTAGGCCAACAAAAGTACCAACAGGGACACTAGTTAAAGGCCTAGGTAAGCGTCTAGTCAGCTTTGCATTGTTATTTGACGAAATTGAGGAGGGTTTAGCACGTCAATGAGTCCGTCAGTGGTCTTCATGCGGTCTCTTTTTTATATTCCATATTTCGGATTGAGGTTTATAATTCCACCGGGAATCTATGTATAAACTTGAAGCAAAGTCGCCGTGACGAGACTTTTCTGGTTCGGCCCAGCGATAATATCAGGCACTATGAAATATTTGATTTATTGACTCCAAAAATAGAGTGTTAACCACGACTTTTTGGAAGGATGCCGATATTCTCTGTAAACATAATGCCACATAGCTAGCCACACCCCAGCTCGAAAGTAAATTCCGCGGGAAATCATAGACCTCTGGCTGGATGCCCTGAGCCTAAGAAACTATTAAAGTTTGAGATTGGCAGCAGCCAGATGAGAACGGAACTACTCTACGAGAGGATCAGCGAGAATGCAAGCAGTCGCTGGAAATTTCGGTGGCAGATCTGCAACAACAATATATCTGACCACCCTATTAGACTTTCAGAGAACGAGTCTGTCTGTTATGCACACAAACTGAGGCGGGCTTTGCGCTGATTTCTGTTCAGTCAGGGTCAAGTGACTTCGTGGCTTACTCACCTACGTGAGTACTACTTCGCGGAACAGGAAAACGTACAAAGAGCGCTCTGCTTTTATGTATGGCCTACTAACGAACTTTCTGAGCCGAAGTTAATGGTTAAAATGCACCTCATAGAAAAGCGGTACATGGAAATGGCAGGTGAACAGCTCTTGTTCCCATTAGGTATTGGTTATAAATCGCAGAAAACGCAATAAACAATTATTGGCGCAAAACAGTTACATCTGAGGAGTTTGTGCAACGCAGTCAGCCACCGTACATGAATGATACTTGGCACAATTGGGTAGGTTAAAGAAATATGAAAATTAGTGGACAGCTCAAAATGTGGGAACGAATTTTGAAGCTTCAATCATGCAGGCAACCGGTGTGATTTATCATCTGGCTCACCATAAAACTCCGGAAGACGATATCTCACAAGGCAATGGACGTTAACACAGTCGAAGGCGGACCTCTCAAAACGGTTATCATATGCGGCATGACCCACAGTGCTGTTAACCATTTAAAAATCGGACCAATTCTTATCTCGTGATATTTTAGTCTGTTTATCTTAGTACATTGTCGCAACACATTTTCAGGGCCAAAAAGTCAAATATGAACAAATACTGACAGAGAAGTTATAAAATGCTTAATTTATGCATAGAGCTGTGAGCTGCTTCATGTATTTCAAAATCATTTTTTGAAATAGATGCTCAAACAAACAAGAGAATACGGACAAGATCATGAAGTTACCGGCGGTTAAAGACATAATGCACGTTTCAAGTAAAGATCACTAGTTCAGTCGAATCAAACGAGCTTAAAATGACCTGCAGGTCCTGTCCAGACTTACGTATTACGCAAATAATGAGCAATAACAAACATAAAATTACGTGTTTGAATGACAAAATGTGTTCTCGAAATGCGTATTTCGGTATGAAGCGAAATCTCCGAAATGTAAGCGCCGAAAAGCAAGTTGCGATGAAAAAATTACTGTCATTTCAAACGACACGGTGTTTTGTGGATAAGTTGTCATCAGGAGTGGATATCCAAATCCAGTTCGTTATGGGTTTCTGTTATCTAGATTTTTAAGGTCAAATAGAGTGCACATCTTCACGACTCAGAGTCGAACTTGTGAACTCGCCTCAATAAAACTAAGCAATCCCGTTCGAAATTGAACTTTTCAGCGGTTGTTATGTTTCGTTCGCATATTCTGATTTCTTATTTACCGGAAGCTTCAATTACGGCGTGGACTAACCTTCTGTCATACGGACGAAGTAGATGCCTGTTTATAAGGACCGGTAAGTGGAATCCCACTGTCGTAATTAGAGAAAAGTTTATTCTCTCATGACAGGCTACGGACTAGCCACTTGGAAACCAAATCAAAGTTTTTTTGCCTATGGGCAGCAAACTTACAGCACGCGGGAGTCCTTTTCTCGGGTAGTCATGCGTATAGGTAGATTCGTATACTCCATTAGAATGAGATGGGGGAGGTCTTCGTTCCTTCAAGTAAAGAAAGATTACTAGAGTCTAAAATATTAATTCACCTAGAACTCTGGCACGGCATTATGCAGCATTTCAACCGTTTGTGGTATATATTATTAGGAAGTCGACTGAAAAAAAACGAGCTCGAACTGCGACTGACAGTTATGCTACAGATGTGTCTTATCCAGCGAGTACAGTCTAATTGAATTCCCTTTCTTAAAGATGGAAAGTTACAGTTGAAATCCTTTCTAAAAAAGGATAAAGATATCTTATAAAAATTTCCTGATATACCTGAAATATCCACGTACCAATGCCGTTTAGGACATAGTAAGAATACATTATCTTTTTCTAGATTAATTTCTGTCAGTGGTGATTGTATATAAGAACTGTAGTCTGTCAGAAGATACCCCTACGGTGTGAATCTGATTCGCTTCTAGTTGGGGCATAAAGAGAGAACCTTCAAAGCAACTTCTGATCTGCCATGAATATCCAATTACTCGAAACTTTGAGGGATTCCCGTTGAAGATGTTGACAATAACATATAATAGCCTGCTAAAAAAAAGCGAAACGCTGCTTTTCTCGACTTTGGTTTCATCAATAAACATTGAATTAAATTGCGCTATTTAGCATAGATGCAAGTAACAAAGAGCGAATGACCGGCAATTCAGTCATGGAAACCGAATTCTTCGCTGGCTCGTCATTATTTTAAGTGAGTTCAGTAGAAAAATAAGTACAATATGAGCTTGGTTTTGTTCCACTCTCAAATTAAGTGGGCTTCCGACCGAACATCCAATCATCTTAAGGCAATCATCTAAGGGAAGAACACTTTAAGCGTTACTGTTGTTTTAATGACATACTTACCAGTTTGGGCAGTTGAAATTTGCCGTAGTCATGACGGTAAGTAGTCTCGAGGAACCGAGGGTAAGTCAGCATTTTCGGATCATGTAATTTCAATTTACGCGTAACAAAAGACAGCGCAACCGGTGTCATAACCTCAATGCTGGGTTCTTTACCTTCGGCCGCCATCATCTTCTCGAGGACACCTTTGCACATGGCACCATATGACGTACCGAAATGCCTCTGAATGATATATAAGAATTACTAAGTGTATCGAGGAGAGGAACCTGCGTATCGGTGCTAAACTGTCGGTAAGTTGACTGGATAAGTGTTCGCTTCGGTGCGTGACGAAAGTCAAAGTCAAATGGTTCCGATTCGCGTGCTCCGCTCCTGTCATCTTAATCAAAACTTACGGGAGCAGGCTTTATTACCAGGTTCCGGTCTTAACAGCTCGCGAGTATTGCGACTTGTTCGCCTCCATCATCTTCTGAAATAAAGGATGTTTTCTGATAAATAAAAATAACAGTAAAATGATTCGCTATAAAGATGGTTCGTTTTCAGCTCACACATTCACTTCTCATGTAGGGAGCCGTGGGTCAGCACGGTGTAGTGAAGAGCTCTCTGAGATAAAATGTATCGAAACAGTGAACTGAGGGGCACTGTAAAAGCAATCGTTGCGAATGGAACTGTAAGTGTGACGGCGCTGTAAAAATCTTTTTGAATGGTGAGGATATGTGAATTTCAAAAAAGTAAATTTTAAGTTAACAACTATTGCATTTTAAGTATTCTGCAGAGGTTTAATGCGGAAATACTTAAGGAATACCCACGTTGGCCATGCGGGAGCATTTACTGAGTACTGTTGAAGAGATTGGTGGAAAATATTTCCTTGAAGCAAGTGCTATAAGTAAACTCACAAGTGAAAACTTGCCGTGTTTTCCTATCAAGCAAGAAACGTTCGATACAAATAGCTACTTGAAATTTCAGGCCGAAACACTGATAATAGATTTAATTAGTTTAATTCCGAGTTTTTTGTCAATTTTCGACAAAGGTCACCCATTCGTGTGCCAAAACGATCCACTCTTTTTTATTTTCATTCAGACAATGGAATTTAGACTTTGTCTACCCTCCCGTGATATCTAGAATCAACACTGTTGCAAATCAAAGGGCTAAATTGTTTGTTTGTTTCGAAGGTAAATTTGACTACCTCACAAAAGGCATTTCGACAAACAATAGGAACTGAAGTTGACCTGCCAAGTAAAACCAGACGAAAGGGGAGTAAGTTAAGAAAATAGCTGTACTATGTGCTAAGGTCTTAGGCCGATATTTTTTAATGATATTAAGGCTGTTTAGCATAGGGAGAAATGCATCCGGCCCCATCGAAGGAAGGAAGAAATATGACGCTGGTGCAACTTCCGAGGTCGCAAAATTACTATAACACTAGCGAATTTAAAGTTGTTCATAAACCTGAGCGGACGTTTGGTGGTTATTATGCTGGAAAAACTTGTTGAGGAATTTTCAAACCTTTGCTATTATACTTTGAAGGATGTCTGATAGAGGTAGAAAGACTGACTTGCAACGTCTGTAGCCTACCGCCACCATATATATCCAAACGCTGTCCCACGGAACTATGTATGAACATGGACACTCTTTATGTGAACCAAAATATTTTAAATAACAACGCAGGGTTTATTTACCACTCCCATCGGTTTGTTAATTAATACACAGCACCTTCCGTAGTTGGGTGTTATATTACGACATTTGTTTGTCGTCCAGTTTTTACATTTTTGAAAAATATCTTCAGCCAGTGGGTAAACCTAAGTAAATCTATCGACGAGAATGCAGTATACACATCATGTTTTTCCATAACCAGCACCACTGTTGGCGTTCGTTCGCAAGGGGTTCGGTGGCCGATAAGATCCATACTTAGAGCACCCTAATACGTCATGTGAGTTAAAGAAATTGAAAATCAGACTGGCTAATTTTTATCATTCCCTCGCTGGAGTATATAACTCCGGTTTCTACGGGCGCCCCTACGTTGAGTCTTGGTCACTCTTTTTGAACACAACAAATACGTATTTCCCAAAACAGGTAGTGATTAAACTGTGCAGTTATGTAGACTTTAAGATGTGATTTGTTATTGAATGTGGCATTTACAGAGTATACATAACCCCCGACACACGGGATAATGCCTATTTTGATGAAATGACAGAGAAACAAATGCAAGATGTGCATGCACATTTTGTACAAAAATTTAAGACTGCGTTTTTTTGACGAAATGGTGACGTTATGCACTAACTAATTATTCCACTACTTTGTTCTAGATGATCGGTCGATCTACATCCGTTATTCGAGGTAGGACACAAAGTAGAATAAACGGGCTGAACACATTATCTATGAGAAATCAAAATTCACAGACAGACCAAATGAACGAAAAGTCGACAAGTGTATTTACGGCCTCTGGCTACCCTTTAAACAAGCCCACTATTATTGACAAATAATGTCGACGCGTTTTCAGAGCTCGAAATATTTTTTGAACATATCAATATTCGATGAAACTTCCACCATATCTAGTTAATAATTGAAAAATAAAACACCAAAGTCTCCGATAAAAACACCCATCTGTTCTTCTTTTAGCGTCAATATCCCGCCTCGGTCCTCCTTGATCATATAACATCGTAAATAACAAAAAATAGAAACACTCGGTAAATATGCAGTTCTCTATAGACGAATACTGTCGGGAATGTAAACTTTTACCTAATGTTTCTCATCGCGACTGCATATATTAATGTCATAGTGACTTAATTGATCACTAAGGTGAAAAGTGACCACAGTGACAGATGAGCCATCACCTGGGCACCGGTCGATATCGGTCACGCAGGCCCTTCTTGCTTGCATATATGCCCGCACATTCAGTCACCACACGGATATGCGCAGTCAAAAACGCATTTGAGTCAGTGAGTTCTTGAATTTTATTCATAAAGACGTGCAAAAATCTACCTAAAAATAGAAAAATGTTCGATGATAAAGAGATATTTCTAATTCGCCGATTAAATGGCAACCGCGGTGGAATTATAATCCACGGAAACAAGAGAAAGGCTTCAGAACAGCTAAGGTTCTAGCGACCTGAGTTACGAAGCCCACCAAAAGGCGTAAGTGTAATCACATTTAGATCAACTTACCCGCCCAGCCTATTGCAGCATATTTATATCAAACTGACTTTCTAAGCAGGACTTTCTAAGAAACCAACCTAGAATTCATCAGATGACTACCAGGCTCGCTCAATCAGCAGATGTTATTGCGATTTTTGGATAATTTATTTCGACCCAATCGGCGTCGTGGGTTCGACTGTCACTGATATCGGTGGGAACATATATATGTGTGGTTGGAAGTCTGTCAAAACGCACACTTAAATCCGATTGTTGGCTAGATATTTTTCTACTAGTCTTTCTCTGTGTGGTGTTCAATAACAACCAAATTTCTTATGTGTTAAAATATATGATAGAGGAGGCTGGTGTGGAGACCCTGGATAAATGACTCCAATCCTCCCTTTACAAATTAAAGCAATGTTTGATTATAGTCAGAAAACAAGTTTCGCATATGCGATGAGTGAGCTAGGGCACACACAGTTGGCTTTTTAAGTGTGTCACTTTTTCAAGTAACTTCAATTTTGCACGTTTTGTTACGATGACAACTAGTAAACAGTCATAAATTCAAAGTCCAAGGCTCGTGATGGAGCCAAGTGGTAAAAGGAAAGATCGGTACAGTTTCATAATTAGTGATTTGCGCCTATTAGAGCGGATAACGTCGAAATTGTGAAATGCATGTGGCGGACAAAGAAACCTGAATATTTTTCTCTTTTATAATTGGATGCGCTAATGCATACAGTTCATGCAGCCGTACAGACCGTAGAAGAAATATGAAAGTAGTTAGTTGGTGGCACAGCAGCCTGTAAACGGACAACGCACAAAATCCAGAAAGAGGACGACAGATGAGAAAATTTCAATTCAGGCGAAGAGCAAAAAAGAAATCGAAATATCGTATAAAACACAGTGACAAGGGCATGGATGCACAGAAGACGAGAAGTTTTTTTATGCACTTCGCGTCATAGCTGTAACTTACACTCTGTACTTGTTGAACGGACTCCCGTGAAAAATACTCGGCTTGAACATGTCCCGGTCCTAGGTCGGGGAGCAAATAAGATATTTAAGTCCGTGACGCGAAGCATTCGTTATGACCGGAAATACTTATTGTTAATGAACGGTTGCTTCGTTTAAGGGAAAAATCAAGGTGGCGTGTTTTCAAAATTTTTGCGTTGTATTTCTATCGTCTGAACTGCTTATGTGAGGCGATTATTTTGGATTCAATAGGATAGTTTGTTTCACAGGCTTTCGACACTGCGCCACACCAAAGGCTCTTACATAAGCTGAAAAAAATAGGGATCGGTGGCAACTTCCTTAAATGGATCGACAACTTCCTTGTGGGTCGACACCAGGTTGTGTGCGTCGGTCGGGGAAAATCAGATCCGGCTGTGGTCGATAGTGGTGTCCCCCAGGGTTCAGTTCTGGGACCCATTTTGTTCCTTATCTACGTGGACGATGCCGCAAGAGATTTAGACTGTGAAGTAGCAATGTTTGCCGATGACATGAAGATATGGAGTGTAATTCGGGGTCCTGCCAATGAAGACAGACTGCAGATGAACCTGAATCGGTTGGAGGAGTGGTCAAACCGTTGGCTCCTGCGGTTCAACGTTGCCAAATGTAGCATACTTCGCCTAGGCAACACAGCCAGGTCCGCCAACACAAGAGGCTACTTTTTGGGCGGTGCAGCCCTACAAGAGGTCGAAGCCCAAAGGGACCTCGGTGTGCTTACGACGAGTTCCCTAAAACCATCCGCCCACTGTTCGAGGGTGGCAAAAAGCGCAATGTCCGTACTGTACGCCATCAAGCGAGCGTTTATGGACTTTGACTAAGAAGCTTTCTCTAAGACATTCGGAACATTCGTCCGGCCGCATTTAGAGTACGGCATACAAGCTTGGAGGCCGTGGGCTGTTGTGGATCAAAATTGCCTCGAAAGAGTCCAGAGGAGAGCCACGAAGATGGTTAGAGGTCAAAGCTCCTTTCCTTATGCAACCCGCCTAGTAAATCTAAATCTCTTTCCTTTGAGTTACAGGCAACTTCGCGGAGATCTCTTGCAAGCCCTCCGCATTGTAAAGAAGTTGGATTGCAGTCTGGCCTTCGAGGACTTTTTTGAATTTGCTACCACGACCAACCTCCGAGGTCACCCGTTAAAACTGCGCACTCAGCAGGCACGGTTGGATGTGCGGAAGTTCTCCTTCTCGGATCGGGTGGTCAAACCATGGAATGAGCTTCCCGCAGATGTTGTGATGTCACCATCTATACAAAGTTTTAAGAAGAATCTGGACATATTTATGTTCCGAAATGACCAAGAGCGATGAGAAGTCGAGCTCACCCCCTGTAACTCCTTCTCATTTTGTCCCACCATTATGGGCGTGTTCGAACTATTTCAGCCCAGAACATCTATCTGTACACCACACATTTTTTACGTTGCAAATAGGGTACTCAAAGGCTTACGCCTATTTCCCTCAATAAACTGAACTGAACTGAACTGAATATCTTGGAGATCTGCCATATGTTTCGCGGAATCGTTGTATGTACTGAAGTCGCCAAACGGTCCTGTTAATTTTCGGCCTCCTAAATGTCGTGGTCATCGTCCACAACGCCTTGTATCCCCACAGACGGCTAGATGGGCGCAGATCTATCTGGAACCTGGAATGTTCGTCCTTCTGTAGAAAAACCTGTAATCGACCGACTGGGAAGGAAAACGGATGTGGACTAGCTATATGCTGGGCATCGCGACTCGACGCGTACCCGATTCTTTGAAGACGTGCAGTTGTAAAAAATGGGTGCTGAATACATCTTTTTCTAGCTCACATGTCCAAGGTCAGAGCTATGTGACACTGAAGTCGCCTTTGCCAAAAAACGTCGTCGGCGGACAACTTTTATACCTTCCACCGGACGTTTAATACCTCCTAAAATTCTCAAGTGACCAAATCTGAAGACGTGAAAATCGAGTTCACGAATGCCTGCATGCCCTTCTTGTGACACTGACGAAGACGAACAAATGTGTTTTCCTTATTGCCTTAGCACACTTGTCAGCAAAGATCACACTGTCTAAGTGAGACTAAATCGTCATGGGTTCGCAGCTGCAAATACGATGCCTATTTCTGCCGCTGGCCTGCGTGAAGCACGGTCTTCTTCTGACCGACGCTTCCCTCATTATCCTAATTCGTGAGAAGACGACGTGGATGTATCCTTTCTCACAGCATTGTCTGCTGCCGAACTACGTACTCAGACGAAGGCGTCAGCAACATAACGTGTTACTGATAAAGGGAATGCTTGATGCCGACTGCTGGGCGGAGCCTTGTCTTGTCTTCTTTGAAATGCGGTTGCGATCATAATCACCCAAATGTCCACATAGTGAGATAAATAATGCATTAATTGGTAGGTTGAAGACCGCTTAGATCTTAGTGGCCGCCCACATCACTGTCATGAAAAGCGTAAGTGTAGGAACCGAAATCGATGATTAGACACAATGGGCTCAACGTCGGAACAACATCCATCCAAATCTCCTAGAAGTCTTGAGTCATGCATATTGGCAGGACCAGGATTACAAGGCTCAAAAAGTCAAATAGTAGTAGACATTGACTACTTAACAACGCATACAAACCAAAAACCTCATAAGGTACACCAGCAAAACATGGAAGCTACAAAAATGTAGACCAAAAGTAAAAACTCTGTAAACTCTTACCAGAAGAGAAAAAGCTTCTATAATTGTACCTCAACTTCCAAAAATCCACCTGCATCGCATAGGAATAAGTCAAACCACTCTAACAGATATACTGAATTATAACATTTCAAAGTCCTTAGCACCTACTGACAACCCAACATATTACTTAAGCTAACAGCCTTCCCCAAATGAAACCTCACTTCGATAAACTGCCTCCTTTTATGCATATATTTCCTTTTTATTTGCGTCAGAATCTTTTCCTGCCTCATAATGTTCTGCAGAACCGGATGGGTGCAGCTATATCGTGCCTTCCGCGGGCAACCAAACACTGGACGATATAGTCCACCTTCCTCAGAAACAAACAGCCTTTCCGCTCAAACTTTTTGTCCTAAATGACAGAACTTGATAAATAAGATGTCTTTTTCTCAGACACCGGTATTCGTCCATTGCCCAGGTATTGTTTTAGTAACTGAGACATGGGATCAGCTTCTGTAGCTGTTATAATTGCATCCGAAATGATCGTCAAGACAGCCGTGGTGGCGGCCGTTGCATCTACGTTAAGCAACGACTTACATTTCTGCCGCTGCACCTCCCACATTGTTCAGCGGTAGAAGGCAGCTGCTGGCTCCAGGCTGCACTAAAAAAGTTCTCCTTACTCGTTGGCTGTGTCCATCTCCCTCTCAACGTCAACGAGAATTTTGATCGTTTACTTTCACAGGCGATTCATGCTGCAGTCGAATTAAGCTTTAAGTGTCAACTGGCTGCAAGTGACTTTAATCTCCCTGATGTCAGCTGGTGTCCGCCTTCCGGTCACAGAAGTGTCGAAGAGTTCCTTGAGACTGTGGATGTTGGGATGTGGAGTCAGGTTGTCGATTTTTCAACCCGAGGATCAATCATACATGACCTAATTTTCTGTAGAAGATGCCTGACTTTGGTTTCGTGACATTTACTGGACGGTTTTTAATGAATTGGACTTCTTCGGCTAGCTGCTTTTCTTCGGACAATCACTAAGTCCGCTCAAAGACACCGTACATATAAGGCAGAACAGAATTCTCGTTCAGAAGATGGAATCGAAGTGAAAGTCTGCACAGCTTGCGGCGAAAGGACAAGGGTAAGAAAATCTCATCTCTGACATTAGTTATTTTGAAGCAATGTTTTCCCGGAATAAATTTGAATAAGGCAAAAGCGGCAAAGAATGCGGCATGCAGAATTTACTGACGTCATGATTTTCGAAACCTCCCATTCAGCTGCACACGGTCATTGCATACTATTCAAACAGCGATCGGCCTAGAGAGATAAAACTTGATAGGTAACGTGAAACATGGGTCTAGTATACGGGTGCGCATGGCGAGAGGAGAGGGGGAGAGGAGTTATTTAAGCATACGAGTTGGGATAACAGTGAGAACTTATCTGGCGTGATTAAAAAGTCAACGCACGGGCAGCATTCAGTCATGTCGGGGGGGGGGAGGGAAAGAGGGATTGGGACGAAATGAGAGGGCGGATATAGAAAGAGGGCTCCGTCCATTATCGGTCCTTGCCATGACAATGCCAGGTTTATCACATGGTTCAGCTGCTTAAAAAGTTCTGATTTCCTTATCCATTTTGCAGCGGCCTCTGCAACGCGCAAGAAACGCCTGCTCCTCGCCCGAAACTGGACCTTGAATGCAAGCACTGGGTCCACGATATGGCCCGTGTCCACTAGATGTATTGTAATTGACCCCCTGGGTATCTTATTTTCCGCCTTAACAGCCGCTTCGGCGTGTGCTCAGCTGACCGAGCTACCAGCTGGCTTTGCGTGAGCCCAATGTACTTGCATGCGCAATTACAAGCAAACTCATAAATGGAGTTTGATATGGTGTGATAGGAAAATGTCTTTAGCTGGTCTAACTGCAAAGGCCGCTGTGGTGCTTATGCCTATACTCCCCTCCAGAATGTAGTAATAATGACGCAGGCCTCAACCATCTGATAGATATTATACCCTACATTAAAACTAAATATGAGATAGTTGCGGAGGACCTGAGCCGCCCAGAAATAATCTGGGACGAATTGTCAGCACCCACTAGGCACCACTAGGTCTTCTTATTTCTTGCTCTGGCACGTTTCGCCAAATATCCTCAGTCCTTGCCTGTGAACACAATTGTTATTTGGGACAAATTGCTAATTAATGCGTTCAAAAATCTCCCATATATTTTGGGAGCTGAATCCACTGATTCAGTGCGTCGTAGTGATAGAGTTCTTGGTCACTGATCCCCCTGACCAGTAAAAATATGGACAATTTCTTCAGCCGACAGCGAGCAACGGTTATTAAATGTCTCTGCTTGGCTCGGTGCCAATTCCATGAGAAGGAATGGAGACTAAAAATATTCAGCACAGTGTTGGCCATCACATTCTGGACTG
>CACRXP010000073.1:1062204-1100561 GCA_902702965.1 Spirometra erinaceieuropaei
TAGTGTGTTTAACTCTAAAGTAAATCGCAACAAGTCGAGTCAAGTATTCGAGTACTTGCAGCGTGCAGACGAAGTCAAGAAAATAAAACGCGACGGATGCGCCCTTTTATGTGAGCATCGTCCACCCAAATAAATGCAAACGTTCGGTCCTGTATCTAAAGCCCTCTGAAATCATAGGGTTTGAGTAGAAATATTTTACGTTCGTAGACGCTATCCGCGTATCTGGACTCCTATGTCCCCTTTTATTACTACTAGATGGTGCCGCAGGGAATTCTGGCAGTTCGAAACATTTGACAATCAGGCAGTAAGATTTGCTCAACATGCGTACGCTGGCTGATGTTTAGCAGGTGTATTTTGGAGACGTTTGCCATATTGTCTGCTCAGGTGAAAGGATTAATTAGTTTCCCCTTAGTCCATCCCCACTTGCATATTTCATTATTTCGATAGAACCCTTAGATTAACTGATAGTTTCAAATGGCCACCAGAAGGGAAGCAGTCTAGGGCATGATAGTGTTCGCGTATCTATTTTGAAAGGCCCTCGGAGTTCACTTTCAGAGTAACCCTCAATGGGGAAAAGGAAATCACCACCTTTTTCCCATAGAGCCTTCACTAGAGATTTTATTTATTGTTTATCTGGTTTCCTCCTGAAAGTTTAACTGGTAAAGAAGATTACAACTGATTAATGCATATTGACGCAAACCTTTAACTAATTAACTTACTGTGGCTGACCTGTTCATCTCAATGGGAAAAATTCTCTCGGGTGTCTTGTCCTATATCTTGGAAAAAGCAGAATGGTGCTTCTCTTAAAGCATAAATAAAAAATTTACAAGTTAGGTTAATATGATGTCAAGACAAGAAATAAAATATATCAGAAAATAAGGCAACCAGTAATGTACTTGGCTGAGAAACTAGAAGACGTGCATCGGCCCTACCTGGCAACAAGTATGAAGGCAAATCAACAAATTAAAGAAAGTAATTGGAAGGTGTGTAAAGAGAAGAGTCGACCTTTTGGAACGACAACAGCCGCGCTGCTTAACGATGTAGGCAGGAAAGTGAATTAAACGCTGTGTTCTAAGGGGAAAACAATGTCAGGAAAACCAGAGTGTTTCATGGGTGTAATGGCTGACAAGTCAGAACATTTAATCTGCTCATGTCGCACACGATTTCGTCCCTAAATCCAAATGTTTCAGGATTCATTCACGGATGGGGTTCTCGAATCTCAACTAACTGAGAATAGCTTAACGGCCAAACTTACAAGGAGCACTTGAAACCTGGCTCTCAATCCGATGTAGGGCTGAGTAACCTAGTTAGATGGCAACCTTACAATTCACAACCAATAACGCTTTTGATTGTTCGATGTGACAAGTGGTGCTGATAGGCCATGATAAGGGACAAATAATTTTTGTCGCAATCAAAAATGCGAGCATACATCTAACTTAGAAAAGGCGTAGTCTACTGCAAATTTTGTGTGAGGAACGAATGTGGCATATATATATAATGGTAGGGGGCGCTCACCGATCGTTCATACGGAACTCATTCGTTCCGTTGTGCCTTAAGGGCTCTCTCTCGAGCCCAACCAGCTGCCACACAGCAGCGCATGATACATAGGCAGAATAGCATTACCGACAAAGACAAGGGCAGCGGGTTCGTGACCCGGTGGGTAGAGGCGTGGACTTCTAAACCAACAGATCGCGAGTTCGAGGCTCGGGTGTTCCACACTTCGGGCTTTGGTATGGCTGGCTGACGACGGCTAATAAGCCAGAAATGGCCATTCCAGTCCCCCTTGCCTTTGTCGGTAATGCTATTCTGCCTATGTATCATGCGCCGCTGTGTGGCAGCTGGTTGGGCTCGAGAGAGAGCCCTTAAGGCACAACGGAACGAGTGAGTTCCGTATGAACGATCGGTGAGCGCCCCCCATACCATTGTATATTCCCGATCGAAAACCGACAGGGCAACGGGTTCGTGGCCCGGTGGGTAGAGGCGTGGACTTCTAAACCAACAGGTCGAGAGTTCGAGGCTCGGGTGTTCCACACTTCGGGCTTGGGTATGGCTGGCTGACGACGGCTAATAAGCCAGAAATGGCCATTCCAGTCTCCCTTGTCTTTGTCGGTAATGCTATTCTGCCTATATATATCACCCGCAAAAAGTATTTAATTATCGGATGTGTCGTATCCGATTCAAATAAGGCACAATAAATGGGTAGCGTCAAAACTAATTCAGAACAATTCAAACATACCATCGTTCGCGAAGGGAATCTTAATTTTGTTCGATCACAGCCCTTATTGCTGACCGACTGAATGTCTCTTCTTCCTTTAGGTATATCTCTGATCTTCAGCCAACGTTTTATGATATTTTGGGCCGCATTGGTGGTCGGCGAAATAAGCGAACGAGAAAGTATTCCCAGTTCATTCTTGTTTTCAAAGACGGACATGTAGTCGGAGGTAGAATATAAGACTTGATAGAAACGCAGCCCGTGCTAACCAAGCCAATAAAGTGTTATGTAGAGATATTTACGCTTAAAATTATCGTAGAAACACTGGTGCCCTTTCACTGATAGCATTCACCAATAAGAAACGAGTACCGATTTTCCAGATGTACAATATGAGCATGAACGCGGGTACCCATATGTGATGAAACACGGAACAACCGCATCTTAAATTGTTGGATGAACGAATTTATAATGGTCTGATATGTGGAGCAGTCCTCATTAAGAAACAAGACAACAGCCATCCTTTTAAATGGGCTTTAAGATCACGCAGACCTAAAGGCCTTGTAACATGCTACGATGCACAATAACTTTGGCGTATGACGACGTAAAATACAGATGAATAAGCATTAGTAAAGTTAGTTTAACAGTAGAACTTCCGAATGATATTCGGCTAATAAGTAAACCTATTCCTATAAAACCATTAAATTTCGTGTCCTCAAATAGGTGCTTCCTTCCATTCGCTTTTTAAGGAGTGGTCATGGAATCAACTAATAAAAGGCGTGGTGTCTCAAAGCTAAATTATCAATGTATTAAGTCAGCTGTTCCTTGCCATTCTGTCGTCTGGGGATTCCAAACAACAGCGTTTTTCCTTGAAACGACTTCATTTTTTCACCTGAATAACACACGCCGACAAAAAAATTCGGCACTTTTGACGCATTTGCCAAATGTTTGTATCTCAGGAGGCCCGTTATTAAATCCTTCCTAGTGCCCGCGCTTGTTTAGAAGATGACCTTGCAAACCTTGTAAATGTGAAAGTGTCGTCCTACTGATTCAGATAACTGTGTAAACCAAGACGCAGTTTACATTTTTAATCGAAATAAACAGGATAAACTCCCTAGCAGAAATATTAAATTATTTTAAAGCAGCAAGTTGACTGTTGATCGCCATCATACACCGCCCAAATTTCAAGAAAATAGGCTATTTCATTATATGCGATACTTGGGAATTTAAATGGAAGAAGCATTTCAACCCCATTCTCTGTGGTAGTCGGAAGGAAGCACTGGAGTACTAGGCTGAATATGCATGAAATTCACCCCATGTTGTCTCATTCGTTTCCGACATGTTGCTCAAATTGAATTTCAAAGTGACCTCACTCGAATATATTTCTTTGGCTTACACATAACCCAATAATGCTTTGACGCGTTTCTGGCTTTTTTCCATCCTTTCCCATCATTTGCTCGTATATAAATAGGGTTAGTTTAGAGAAAAAGTGATAGCATAGCAAAATGATTTTTTAATTGGCAAGATAGGTTTAGCAGTCAGAAAAGGCTATCTACAAAGTACCAGTAACTTCTCTATTCTTCATACTATTTACAGATCATGGTACCGAAATTCTTCATTAAGAATGAACTATGCTAAATATAGGCTCGATGAAACCTTAACATCTTGGACCCTAAATGATTGATGGTTTGATGTTAATTATATTTAAACAAACTCACTCATTAAAGTAGCATAAAGATTCCCGTTAATACCCAGATTATATCGGTTCGGACAGTCGACTAGTGTCCGTCATAGGGTAGAGCAATTGGGGTCGACTCTCAACGCATAATTTCCCACTGGAAACAGTCTGACGGGCTTTAGATTATCGTGGTGCGCTAAAAGCCGTGGCCCGGAAGTTTTTCAACCGACGCTTCCACTCAGACGACACAGTGGTATCAATCGGGAGATGGCACCCAAATATCCGTTGCCTATAAATAGTACCTACTTTATCTATTTCAGTAGGTTACAGCCCTACATGTCTGTTGTCTCATCCGACCTCCGGCCACATACGTCATTTAGTGCTCCGCGATCGGACGGTTTCCCCTATGGATACACCAGCCAAATTGTTTTGGCCTTTGGAAGGAAGCATCGTGGTTGCAGACATAATTTCACGCATTATTTGGACTTTTCGCGACGGCCTAACATGGGCAGACCCGACGATCATTGCGTACTTCATTAATTAAAAACGATACATATGTTATCTCCTTGAGGCATTGTAGCGGAAGTGCAGGAGGTTACAAAAACGGACGTTCCAGTACCCTAACATTCACCCCTGTTTCAAACGTATACCGAAATATACCGCATAAATTTGCAGTATTGCGGTTTATTCTAATACAGATTTAATATTAAATAGGATAAGTGGTTTACACCAATGTTTTTTGCGCATTCTCAAACAAGACTTCCTTTCAACAAACCCAGCCAAATTTGAGGATAGCGGTTATTATTAGGCGGCTATTTTCAAAAATGGCTCCAGCTCTTAACAACTTCCCCTTCCGGCATCGAGGACACTGATAAGCAAAACCTTCCGAATATCGACTGCGTACTTGCAATTTCATCCATTGCTTGCCCTTGGACGTCTCTTGTCTGGACAACAGTTTACTTAGTTGACAATACTCGATCACATGTTCCGAATTTATATCATCTAAGATTTGTTTTTATGGGTCACCGTAGTACGACGATTCGGTTTGGCGATTGCGTCTACCGATCTACAAGAGTATCATATATTTCCTATCCCTATAACTACAATTTCTGGATATTTATTGCTATGGATATATACTGACTCTGCATCAAATTAGGAACATACTATTATACAGTTACCTATTTTTTAAAAAAACACATGGTCATTAGCCTTTCATTTACTTACTCGCTTACTGTAGTAATTTCCTTATTTCGATAATTGTTCGCGAGGGATTAGGCAGCATAGCGTTCGTAGACATGACACGCGTGGACTAAATTTCAGTATCAGCGGCCCACACACCTACCCTACCACCCTTCCATTGGCGGGGGATGCCTTGGGCGTCTGAACAGACGTGCTCAAATGCCTCGCGGGCTGCTTAAAATAGTTTACGTTCACAGTACTGCTAATTGTTTAATTTTCATTCACCGCGCGCATTTTTGTCGCTATATACCAATGAAGTAAAACTTTATCGTTCAAAATGCAATTTCTGAAAAAATTCTTACTATTCTGGAGTATTATCCACGCATCCGAAGGTCCCACACATTAAACCCCTATTACCACCTATCCCGTAAGAAAGGCTGCTTTGGTTGGCCGGATATTTTGGAGGCCATCTCCCGATTGTTACCGACACAGTTAACCCAGTCGTGTGTTTGTGTTTTTAATAGACCACTGGTGGATTGAGAGTCAGGTTGCGACGGTCCCCCTTAATGGCATTTTCTCACACATGTGAAGTCCGGATTTCCTACCACATTTCGTATGTAATCCTGGTGTGGGCGTTCTCGAGGGCGAGTCTTGCGTGTGGCGCATGAAGACAGGTTCTCCATCCCCGTCAGATCATGCGCCCACTCGTCTAGCCAGACAACTGACCAGTTTTGACAGTGGACTGGTGTCTCGGTATGGTAAGAGAGAATGAGGGCGACGACCCCAACGCATATTCCTCACTATAAACAATCTGAGGTGCTTCGAAACTATCAGGCTGCGCTATAAAAAGGGGCTTGAAAGGCTGCCAACTGACGACGTAATTCTGACCTTGCGGTCAGCCCAGCGCGTGCTTGTGTGGAGTGGCCGACTGGTGGACTGAGAATCAGGCTGCAACTGCTCATTATTAATGTGGCCTCTATGGCACTCCGAGCCGGTTGGGTGGCGCGAGCTTAGGTGTGTGTTTTCGCCCTGTCAGCCAGCTTGCCCAGGTTGGGGAGGAAGAGAGAGCGCAGTGGATGCTGTGCAAGTGGAGGACTAGGCTGAATATGCTTGAAATTCACCCCACGTTGTCTCATTAGTTTCCGACTTGTTGCTCAAATTGAATTTCAAAGTGACCTCACTGGAATATATTTCCTTGGCTTACACATAACCCAATAATGCTTTGACGCGTTTCTGGCTTTATTCCATCCTTTACCATCATTTGCTCGTATATAAATAGGGTTAGTTTAGGGAAAAAGTGATAGCGTAGCAGGTTTCCGTCTCTGCTCCCAACCTCCCATGGAGCACAGGGTGGGCATCGCCGAAAACGTCGGTTGAACTGTCACCAGTCATGTGCGAAATAAATGGCGGAAGTACAAATGTATGCAATTGTCTTGGTCAATTTAACAGTATAATAGGTTTTTTAATCGTGCCTGACGACGTGCTACGAACATTTAGCAAACTTATAATTTGCCTACTCGATCATTTGGACGGTGACCAAAAGCCACTTAAAATTAGTAAATCTTTTTTGCTCGTCAAGGGGAGCACCCAATTCTGATGGAGATCGCATTAAGTTCATTATTTTGGGCTCGAACTTGCAGGCACCAGGTCGTGGTGAGGTAAACGCAAAACAACCAAAACATGGATTTTATATCATCCGTTCTTTTGAGATATCATTTCATCCCCAGCAGCCATTACTGTGTATCCTATAAATAATCAAACTGGAATTTAATTTGGTGCTTTATTACATCAGGCGTCTTTCTTTGCAGAATGCAATGATCCCTCTTCGCTCGCGGTGGTTACGTTCCAGAGCCCTCGAAAAAGCGAAAATTCGCAACGTGGTTATTTTTCATATTACAGTTTCAAACACATTGTAATAAAACATAGTTAAACAAACAAAATACGCACGATTTACTTATTTACTCAGTTATATTGAGGATATTATGATTATGTCCTGAATATTAATATCATATATATGGTGCCGATCAGAGGTGGTCTGCATTCCGAGTTGACATAATGAAAACTGGAAGAGGTTCTTCGGAAAAATGGAGCTGTACCTGTGAAGTTTCTAACTGGTGAACCAATCCGTCATCAGACGAAATCAAACAGGGGCGAAAGTTAAGTTGTCACAGTAGACCAGTTGGGGCGGCAGGACAGACAGACCACTGGCGTATGAGGAGGTGGTGTTCCCGAAGTCACGGTAGGTCTCTGCGTAAGATGAGAGTGGAAGGGAGAGGAGGCGGAAGAACTATAGAACCCTGTGCTGGAGGTGGAGGAGGAGGAGGAGGAGGAGGGTGGATGGTGGATCAGTTGAACTGCGGGCGGTTGTATTCGTGGTTGTTGATGCGTGATTAGAGCAGGGGTCAGTCAATCGTAGACGTAGACCCTCGTAATTGGCATCCAAGTCAACATGGTGGTGGATACTACCTGCATTGGAGTACCAAGTCTCGAGAAATTCCCTCTCTCGCTTTGTGTTAGCCATGGCGACGACCTCAGTGCCATCCCTATTGAATCTGTGGTGGTATTCGAGTGCATGGGCGTGTGAAATCCGCGATTGAGCGAACCCGAAAAGGGCAAAACGCAATGTAGTGAGG
This sequence comes from Spirometra erinaceieuropaei, assembly GCA_902702965.1. NCBI lineage: Eukaryota > Metazoa > Platyhelminthes > Cestoda > Diphyllobothriidea > Diphyllobothriidae > Spirometra > Spirometra erinaceieuropaei. The sequence continues at coordinate 1,069,904 of CACRXP010000073.1, forward strand.
GATTACTGTACGCGGAAGATTTGATGCTTTTTTATGGACTCCGTCAATACTACAATTATAATTTACAACTCAGAACATATCAACGAATTATGCTACTTGTATATTGCAGAGTACAGACACGTGCATTTTGTTTTATCCTCTGTTAATGGTTTCGCTATGAAGGATTACATATGAACAGGAACTGTGGGCATTGCTTTCAAACTACATACGTCGACTCAAGACCAAGGAAACTGCCTGAGAATAATGTATTGATTCGCATATGTGGAAACATATCCACAATTGCAACGTTACACATCGAAAGAAATTGGCTCTGTGAACAAGCAGCGTTCAAGTGGACTTTCGTGATACGATATTTCCCGCCCTTATTTGCCCTGTCGGTTTTCATAATATTGAATATGTGCTGTCGTACTGCATGACTCTAATTTTGGCTCGTATGATTGCCCTTTTTCGTTCCAGACCTCCCCCCTCTACCACAACCAGAGGAACTAAAACATCCGTAGGAAAAAACACGCGTGAAATTCTTTCAAATTATTAAATGTGGTTGTGCGACGCCACATTAAATCTATTAAAGACAAAAGTTAAGTAAAACTGTCAGTACATGTCCCATCAGGTCTCCGTTATCCTGATATACACTTTCACATGTATCTTCCTGTGCAAATTAGTAGTTAGGCTAAACACGTTTCGCGACTTTATGCATCTTATTATAGTCCAACCTTTTTTCTGGCGTTTTGAAGATCGCGTTTTCCATGTTGTTTTTGCTAAAATTGCCTGATTCACGGAAGTTCTTCAATGTCCAGTCACTGAAGTTTTCGCGACTTATGAAACTTCTTCCGGCACCGACAACGCATTCCTGGATTTCTAAATAGAATTTTTTGAAAGTTACCTATTCATCGGTCCTGCTAGCCTGCCGGCTCTATAGCTTTTTCACGGCCAATTTGTCTAGTCGTGTACTGGATCTGTTTACATCGCCTGAAATTGCGAGAAATTGCTGAATACTTAAATGCTTATCAACCACCATTCATCAAGTAAACCCATGAAGGCCTTTATAAATGAATATCTGAACCTCTATACTTGATGTTGGAACAGTGAAAAAATCAAGGAATGCTAAGAGGTCGAGATTACAATTAAACGTTTATGAAATCATATAATGTGTATGTTATTGTAGTGCTGAAAGTGATTTTGGCTTAATTTCCTGCGTTCTCCGTAGAGATCAATTATGAGCATAGATTATTCTTTCTTTATTTTCCTTTGTCCTAGGACGACTGATCACAACTGCTATGGTTAACTGCAAGCATATACTCATGGCACTGTTCATCGCTCCCAGTATTCATCACATTCAGCACAACAAAAAGACACGCACGACGCACGTGTCAAACGTTATCAGTCCCTATTGGCATTTCGTCGGTTCTTTTCTGTAAGCACAATTGTAATTTAGGACAAATTATCAAGAAATGCAGAAATTCTCCAAAATTCTTTCCTGTTTGCCAGAACCACTACTAGATTTTAGCGTGCATAAAAACTCCCACGTATTTTGGGTTCTAAATCCACTGATTCAGTCCGTCGTAGTGATGTAGTTCATGGTCCCTGACCCCCCTGACCGGTAACAGTATGGACCATTTCTTCAACCGACAGCGAGCAACCGTTATTAAATGCCTCTGTTTGGCTCAGTTCGAATTTCATGAGAAGGAATGGACACTAAAAATATCCGACGCAGCGTTAACCATCACTTTCTGCACTGATATCAATCAAGGAGGGCAGTTTTTTCTCATGAACCATACTAACTATACAAAAACGACATACTCTGTATTTACTCATCAGGAGATTTCTTCAGTGTTAGCCCGATGCGGGATTTATATTTCCTTGAAAACAATCGCAAACTGGCGTTAAATACAAATGCTATTATTATTATTACACTCACGAAAATTCTTATTGAAACATTCAAAAGGCAATTTGACGAGCATACGTCTGCCTTCGATAAATTCTCTTCAGGACTGTACATTTATATGGGCATTGCAGTAACGAATTAAAAAATACGGGCAAGTAGATAAGTAGACTGTAGCTTCGGTTTGGGGAGGGGTTTGGTAAAACACCACAATTCCAGCTAACGCTAGGGAGAAAATGGGTCCCCGTGAAGGTAAGTATATCGGTGTAGCTGGCCTCGGAGCTTTGACTCACGGCAAGTTTGGGACCTGTATGAAATTTTTTGTGCGCGTAGGATCGGACCGCTGCAGCCGCCTCTACCGTAGTCAACAAGCGCTGCCCAAGTAGTTTTGGATAGCATGACAGGACCCTGTAAATCACTCTAAACGCCCCCTGGCGTCTACACGGTGGTCTGTGTCTAACATGTGCACGAGGATTGAACTATTGATGTTCTTAATATGGCCCTTTCCTAACCATACTGGAAGATGTCCACGTTTTCTGACGATAGACTACGTCGAATGTTGCCGTCAGTTCTTACGTTTAGAAACACATTCCATAATGAACGCTATTGATGAGTGTGCCTGAATTATATCATCCAGTAGAATTGAGATATCACTTTGTTTCGGCGCAATTGCGAATATATCATCCACATGCATCCCATAGTATCTTAACCCGTTGATCTGAAGAAGTAGCTGGAAAGCTTCTAGGTTTCCCATGAATATATTTGCCAAAAGAGGGCAAATGGACCAGCACATGGCTAAGCCGTCCATCTGTCTATGTGGATGGTTGTGAAATAGGAATTGCACGTTCAAGGTACACCTCAATAACAATTCCTTGAGGGTTTTCACCGGCATTCATCTATTCTGTTGATTGTGAGGCGGGCTTTTGAATTTGAGCCGCCATTTTTGTAGCTCTCCATTCACGTGTGGATTTTTACTTATTGTACATTATTTTGCCTTTTCTCTTCGATATATTGACCTGTTTTGCATCATTTGTTTGTCTGAGCTAAGATTATGAGGTCGTCTCTACAGTACGCTAGCACCCTTTTGAACGGAATTAAATTGTCAATTTCACTTACGAACGACCATGATGCAAACTGTTGTACTTTACGACCAATATGTCGTATTTGTGATCGTTCTGTGTTGACTTTATCAAATATCCGTCAACAACGGCCTATGCATCGGAGAAAACACCGTTGTGGCTGGCAATTCGCATTCAAACGTCAGCCGAATCACAAATTGTCAATCCCTGCCTTCTTGTCGACAAACTGTCGTTCTATTTTCAACAAAACCCATGATTTGGAGCTACTTTTGTCGAAAAAAGAACACAGCAAAACTGAAGTTGTTTGCCTTCAAGAGACGTGGCTTAATAGTGACATTGATTCTCAGCTTATTACTCCCCCATCCTTCTACTGCTTTCGAACAGATAGAAAATCTTTATCTTGTGGCAGAGGTGGAGGCGTTGCCATTTTCGTTAATCAAAATTGGTGCAGAGACGGTAAGTCCCTTTTTTTTACTCTGATGATTTAATAGATGTAATCGCTGTTTTATGTAAGCCCCGTTTGTTAAGTAATTTTAAAGACATCATATTTGTTAGTATTTACATTCCCCCCTCTTCCTGTGAAGGCGCATTAACCCGTTTTTTCGACTTCCTCTCACAAAAACTTGCTTTATTATCCTGCGACTATCTTACTCTCTTATGCGGCGATTTTAATCGCGTGGATTTACGTCCCCTTACACTTTTAGGCTTCGATGATCTTGTCTCCTTTAATACTCGCGCAAATGCCCCTCTTGATCATATTCTGACTAACCATAGCAAGCTTTTTTGCGTAAAAAACAGGGCTCCATTGTCAGGTTCTGACCATTCCACTTTATTGTGCCTTCCAAAAATCTATTCCACTTCAAAACGTGCACTGCTTGCCAAGCCTGAGAGAAAGGTTAAGGTTCGCAACACGTCCGCCCAAAACATTCTCATGCTTCAGACTTGCATTTCTCTTACTATCCCCACTTTCCTTGAACATTCAAATGTTGAATCCTGTTCTTCCAACCTGACAGCGTTTTTAAAGGAAATTTTCGATATTTGCTGCCCTTGTGATACTGTTATGGTACGACCGGATAGAATTTCTTCCTCCTATCTGAAATCGTTAAGACGTAAAAAAGAACTCCTTTACAAGCTAGGCTTACGTGATAACCTTAAGGACGTTACCGTCTTAATAAAAACAGAGATTGACAGGCTAAATAGCCTGTTTGTCAGCCAATTTTTTCCTCTTCTTACTCCCCCCCTTTCCCCCCTTCCTCAGCTGAGATTTGGAAAAATCTTAAGCGTCTCACTGGTCATCGCAACACGCTGGTGCATGTGGATGCAGACTTAGACTCCCTAAATAAAAATTTTATATTTAGTCACAATGACTCCCATCTTCCCTTAGAAGACATTCCCCTATCACCGAGTGCATTCCAACCCGTGTCTTTGGCAACAGTAGAGAAACACCTTAAAAAGGTCCGTGGATCAACAGCTGCCGGACCGGATGGTGGCTCGCCTTTTCTTCTTAAATCTTGCAGTTCTCAGATAGCCCCTATTTTAACGCACCTAATCAATATGTCTTTCATGGAGTTCAAGATTCCCGACGCCTGGCGTACAGTGAGAATCACTCCCATCCCTAAAAAGCCTGCTAACTTTGGTCCTAAATCTTTTCGCCCAATTGCCTGCTCCTCTGCAATACTAAAGCTTGCTGAAAGAGTTGCCCTAGATATCATAAAGCCTTTTTCTTCCAGTTTTTCCGACCCCTTACAATTTGCATACAAAGCTAAACGGAGTACTTTAGATGCTGTCGCTCTTGTGGTCCACTCTGCTCTAAAAGCATTAGACAAGGGTTGCCGCGAATATGCGTGCGCTTTTCTTGATTACTCCTCCGCCTTCAATACCGTCCCGCGTCCTCTTCTTCTTTCCAAAACCTCCGCATGTGGCTCTCCAGGCTGGGTCGTCTCTTGGCTGAGCGATTATTTTAGCTTCCGCACCCAATTTGTCCAATCTGGCAAGCGAAAATCTTCGACCCTTCCCAATGACTGCGGTGTTCTTCAAGGTTCTATTCTATCCCCTCACCTTTTCTCCCTCCACACTGATGATCTCAGGTCCCCTAATGACTGTCTTCTGATCAAGTATGCTGACGATGTGGTTGTTGGACACCCTCTCAAAAGTCAGACACACCTCCGGTCTCTAAAGGATGGCCTAAACCATGTCCTAGTGTGGTCGGAGGAAAATGGTCTCCTAATTAACAACCAAAAATGCGTTCAGTGTATTTTTCGACTGCGACCCTCTCCTAATCCTGATTCCTCTGATATTCTTCCTAATGAGGTATCCTCTTTTAGGTATCTCGGAGTTACTTTGTCCTCAAATCTTTCTTTTTCCCTCCATATTGAGTCCATATTTATTAAAGTTCGTAAACTCCTTTACTACATTCGTCGTTTGCGTTCCTACTACACACCTCAACCCTTAGTCTGGCGATTCATTGATGCCTGCATTCTTCCTCTTATCCTATACTGTTCTCCTGTCGTTTTTCCTGCTCTGTTAAAAAAGGATCTTTTAAGTTTGAAACGAATCCTCCGCATGCTCTCTTCTGCTGCTGGCGTTTCTTATATTTTTTTAGTTGACACAATCTTACAACGACACTTCAATGCGGTCAAGCAATTTGCTGGTCGAATTATAGATGACGTTGCCCATCTCCTACATTCCGATCTTATGGCTGCCAAGTCTTCCCGCCCGATGCGCCGCAACTTCCGTCTTATACCCTGTCGCACATCGGCTTTTCGAGCCTCTGTATTGCCATTCCTAGCGCGCTATCTTACGTGCGAAGAGACAGAAATACAGAAGCTCAGACTTGAACTATCCCCATAATAATCGTTTCTTTGACTGTTGAATAATCTCTTAACTTATTTACTACCCACAGTGAATGGAGCCAATTTTTTGCTGAAAATTTTGAACTTACGATTTCAAAATAAAGCGCATTTCCTCTCCTCTCTCTCTCTCTCATTGTCGGCAATGGAATCACAAAGATGTTTGACCGACTCCGTTACCCGTGCGTTCTTATAAAGTAATGAGACATCTAACGAAAACATGACCAATTCGTTCAGATCGAGGTTCATCATGCCGTTAATAAATTCAAAGATATCTTGATAGCAATGTGGCGCTATTTGATACTGCAGATGCCTACGTTTCTCCGCCAGTCATTTCGCTATTGCGTAGTATGGCGAGTTCCTCATATCGTTGACCGGACGAACCGGTGTGTCATTTTTGTGAATCTTCGGCAAGCCATACAGCCGCGGTTAAGTATTTCCTGCAAATTTTTATCACAGGAAATAGACAACTGTTAACAAATAAGTGATAGATCGCCTTTTCCTGAGTCTATATTATTTTCGTGGGCGTCCGGCCGTCCGGACCTGGCCCAGTGGTTAAGGGCGTCGGTTCTTGCATGAGTGGTCCGTGCTAGCAAGATCTCCTTGAGATTGCATTACATTATAACGGGCGACTTCAATTACTAAGTGGCTACTTTACTGAGCACAAAGTAAAGCTTTTTTCTAAACGGAATTCAGTATTAAATGTCAATGGAAAACAAAGAACGACTTACACTTCACAGACCGGTTCTAAGTTGTCTTCGCTTTCTGCCGCTTTTCGAGCAATTCGTCGAGGGAAGATTAACTTAGGAAGCACGATGGAGCCGGTATTCGTAGGAATCTGAAGTAAACCGAGCTAGATGCTTCGTGAAACTCCGGATTATGGTCTTCTGAGAGCCTGAGTGAAGGATGAAGATATCGCCGATAACAGGATTAGTGAAAGCGGAGGTTACTCGCACTTTCAAACTGATTTCTCGATTTATTTCGACAAGGCGTAACTCTGGGCAGAGACGGGTGATGGAAATGTCAAAACTTGGGAAGACGAGTAAAGTCCAGTCGAATTCCTCATATCGTTGGTCGGACGAACCGGTGTGCCATCTTTGTGGATCTTCGGTAGGCCATACAGCCGCCGTATATGCGTGCCGACGGGTAGGAGGCGCTCTGCGTCGTGTTCGTTTATGCATCCTTTCACCTAAAGTCTTTTCAAACAGTCACTTAGTCGTGGTTTAATCTCATCTGTACGATTCTTTTCCCTTTCCGTCTTTCTGAACTTTTCCTGATCCGACAGAGCTGACTGTATTTGTGTAGTACAGTCTACTTTGCCCATCAAAACTACGCCAGTTTCCTTATCTGACCTAATTATCAGAATGTCTTTGTTCTGCCGGAGTTGCTATAACTTCTCAATGTGTAACTTTGTCATCAAGCCCCGATATTTCTGACGGCTGTTTAGATATTGATAAGAGCGACTGGCTAACATGGACGAAGGATATTGTACACTATCTGTTGAAACTGGCTGAAGGTCATGTGTTTAATCCAAGAGGTTCTCGAATTGTGTTTCTAACTCTAGCTAGTTGGGCTTCTGGCGAGGGCAACAAAACGTATGACCAAACGATAAGGCTTCAATCGGTGTTTTATCGAGAGACATATTATTATAATATTTGAAGTCAAATTGCGGCCGAAATATACTAGTTTATTTTCGTCTTTTACCTGTCTGAATGAAATCTTATGGTGTCTAATCGAGGTTAGTATAATCCTATTCTATTCTGCCCTAGAAGTGTGCTTCTCTGAAACCAGACTGCCAGTACGCTCATAACTAGTAAGTTATAAGTATCAGCCCAATATTGCCACAATTCAATTGAATTGGGTTTCCTTCTTGGTTATAATCAAATTGAATGCGTTCAAAGTTTGCTAAAATAAATATATTATATTTCCTTTGCGAATTTTCGACAATCTCGGCGTCTTTTCGGATTTTATTGTCAGTTTTTTATTTTTTTCATTTTTACGCGCTCTGACGGCAGGATCTAGACAAGATTGTCGCTGAATTAATCGCTGAAGTAATATGATGCAGACAGTAATGATCTGCCTGAGCTGTCGGATTAACGATGAAATCTAGTTATCGCGAACTTTTTAACTTCTGCCGACGATCTGTCCTTTCAGACATGACATTACCAAATTCTAAACTACGACTTTCATAAAAATTCGTTGGTTGCGAAAGAATCATGAAGAAATCGGCCGACTCTCAAAAGAACATTTAGAAACAAAAAGTGCTTCGCGAAGGTATATGGATGGAAGAAGGGTAGCTTCTTTCTGAAGGCAGGACGAGACTGTAGATGCGGCTCAGCAAGCGAGATCCAGACGTCATTTTAGTGCATCTGCAGATGCTAGATAGTGGCAGACCCAGAATGTGAACGACAAATGGGACGAGACTCAGACGTTCCAGTGGGCTGAAGGATCCTGATAAGGATTAGCGGTTAGCGAAGCTGAAATGGTTTAGAGCGCACGCGTCAGTAGGTTCCCCCTTCACGTCTCTAGGAGGTTGGTTAGGGAGGGCATCTCACTTTCTGCAACACTCAATGCATGAGCCGAAAGAAATTGAAATTTCTGCTGAGGCATCCTAAACAGCGAAAACGCAAGCGAGGAGGAAAATGTGAACGGGTAAGTTAATTTGGCGGCGGCGTCCTAAATACACAATGCCTCCTCGTCAAACTCAGGTAGAAAGCTGATTTTTAAGGATGAGGAAAAAAAGTTTAATTGTGTCAGTGGTAAGATAAAAACGCGGTCTTTCCTTAAATTCATGCAAACTGATTAGCAGCTTATTCTGGAGAAATGTATACTTGAGAGCCAAGAGGTGAGATCGTCTAGTTTATGCATACTGACGGTAGAATTCACGTAGGAAACTTGGATCTTAATTTTGTTCAAATTTCGACGACTGTTTGTTTGACGTTTCGAATTAAAAAAGTCAAACAGGAGACTATCAATGTTGTAGTTTAGCTCTGAATTACCGAAATTGTAGCCGGTGGGGAAGTTGAATGGGACTTTATGAATAACATAGTTATAATGATCATATCTACAAGGCGTAGAAAATGCTAATGTATGAAAATTTATCTCTTGATGAAATCTAAGAATTAGGCTGTGCATGGAGGAATCTTTCGATAAGTTATTAATATCGATAGAGGAATTGACACCGACAGTGGTCGATGCAGGCGATTTATCGTCAAAAATTAACGATTGTCCAAAATCTCCGAGAAAAATTCCTACGTATACGGATACACCCTAACGGGGATGAGGTTAAGCAAGGTAAACAATTGTGATACGGTGTATTTCAGCCTGATGATAAAAGCCGAACGCAATGGTAAAAGCAAGCGATTTATGGATAAAAATGAAAAAAATACCAAAAATTTACTTCCTCAACTCCTCCATCCTTTTGAACTGCAGACCGATTCCTCTTCCCATTTTCTTCGCCATTCGCTTGCGCATTAGGCGCTTAGTCTTATTTTAAGCAGGTTCGACATCTGTCGACTGTGCGGATTTTTGTCATCCTGCGTAGTTTATTTCATTCTATTGAGGGGAATATGTGCGAGTCTTCAAATATCCTATTTGCGACGTAAGAATGGGACGCAGTGCACAGAGAAAATATGCGGGACAGAATAATTCAACTGGACTCGTAGCAGCATGACAATGTGGGCATGAGCCTCAAGGGTTAAACTCGATCTCGTATCACTTTCGTTCCTTTCAAAATGTGAATCTGTCAAGGTTTCTTTTGAGGCCTTCGATCAAAGGTTATGGAGTAACATATGCAGGGAGAGTTCTCCATATTTTAATCACTTTGACAGAGAATGAGAAATTCCACAAATCCGGTCTTGCCTACTGAACGCCAAGTTCTAATGAATGAGCTCGGAAGTGAGTTGGGGCAATGATTTAAAAAAATTCCCCAAAAACCAGGTTGCAATCCAGTGCCTTCACGATGCGAAATGCTTGTGAGGGATCCTACGTATTTGCCTACTACCCAAAGGGAAGTGGTTCGGGTTTGTTAGGTTAGGTGAATAGGGCAAGAAGCTTGGTTTCCTAGGTACTTTGGTGGCTCCCCATTAAACCCTTTCAAGTCTGTTTTGATCTTAATCCTCCCACGGTCTCCAGGCTTGTTTGTCATATTAGACACCTGGTTCCACAGCTGTTCCGGCGATGTTAGAGCAGAGGTCTTCATCGAAAGCCATAAATGCTCGCTCTATGGCGTGCAACATGGGCATTGTTTATTTGCCACTCTCGAAAAACAAACGCATGGTTCGCAGGAGTCTGCTGCCTGGTTTCCGAGGACTGTTTGGGCTTCCACCTCCTATGAAAAAAGTAACTTCTTATGATGGCGCATATGGCTGGGTTGTCCAGGCAAAGTGTGGTGCATTTAGCGACGTCGAACCACATGAAACAACAGTATGATCAATTCTTCAATTGATTTGGGCTTTTCAGTCGCCTATCTTCGTAAGCGGGGCTCCAGTAAAACTTCATATTTTCATGCCGTCAACAAACATTGCTGCTCTACCGTTCGGATCTCTCGCTAAACGCCCACATATGTTGGGAAGAAAGTGGATCCCACTGCTGAGTTACAGATAACACCACCCTAGACCGTAGCAGGACCTGGTTTCTCTTGGCCGATGCGCAAAACCCGGTGCGGACCCATAACGAAGTACCCTAAGTTACCACTTATCCCTATTCTTTCCTTACGATGTCTCTTCTATTCTTATACTAAGCAGTGTATTGCGTAGTTTGTGTCCCATTTCTAAGCGGTCTGTAAGAAAGAAACAAGGGTGTTTCCAGTGGCCTTCGTTTTTATTGTAATTTGATGCCTTTGCTTCCTAGTCTGAATCTTGGCCAAATGTGTTTAAATGTACTACACGTGGTATGTTTTGTGACCAAGAAAATAGGATAATTTAAGTTACTGGTTATATTTATAAAGGCAAGGAAAAACAAAGACTGGGCACTTTTACATCTGCGACGACGCTTGTGTTCTTTGACTTTCTGAGTGTCGTTGTGCATTAAAAGTGGTCTAAACGCTTACTTCTGGTGTACTTGTATTTTTGAATTGTGGCTAGTTATTGATATCTCTTTCCGTAAAATTAAATGAGAAGTCGACGACGTGTCAAATGACATAATTACCTACCTCGATAAGAAATTCCAGTAAAGCCTGCTGGCAGAAGTCTGATCGCCCATGTGAAAGCGGCCGAATTAAGCTAAACGTTCAAACGCTGTCACTAAAATTTTCACAATTTGCTGGTTGATGCATTAGCAGTTTATTGGCGACAAGTGTTTGTCTTTGAGGTTACTTAAACGTAAAGCCTATGTTTATACGCGTATAACACGTCAAGTGTTTGTTAAAAATTTTTTCTTGTAGAAGCACTTTTGTCATTATTATTTCTTTTCGTTTTCTTCTGATTCACAGCTGTAATAATGAAACGGAAAGAACTGTTGATTTTGATTGGCTCGCTACTTGGGGTGACGCTGGCCGTGACAATTGTCCTTGTAGTGCTTTACGTAATCGCTATTAACGTTGGCTATGCTGTAAGTCGCTTTTGAAATTTCGGGATTTTGCTTTCGGCAATGCGTAAACTTATTTATTGGTTAATGTCCATTCGCAATAATACGCTTTGCAATTTTCACCATTACTTAAAATATCAAGTTTTTTGCCTAGATGTGTCTATGGTCGCAGATTCGCCTAAAAGCTCAGAGAACATTTGACTACTCGGTCTATCTTCTGGATTCGAATGCATTATTTAGATTGCAGATGCTACTCTGTGCTAACTGTTTTTAGACCCTGTTTAGCTTTGGACGACCCAAAACTAACGCGAGTAATGGAGGTTATTAAACTCTCGACAATTTATATCGGAATAAACGTTTTTATGATTTGTTTAAGGAAGCAACATTGCACAGACCTCCATGAAATTAAATCAATTTTTCATAGTATGCTATCATGATCGACGCCGGATCAACATCTTCAAAACTTTCTGTTATGCGTTGGCGGGACTGGCCTTTTCGATCAAATGGATATACGGAAGAAGTTACACTGTTAAAAGTTGGTGTGTACACTGATTTTAACACTTTTTTATTCTATTTGAAAACTTATCAATGACTACTGGCCAATCATCCTTTGCTCTTAAATAATAATAATTAGTTGAATTGTATATGGAGGTGCAAGCTATATAATTTGGCACACAATTAATCTTATTAGGACTTTTTGATTTTTTCATTTCTGGGCAGAAGTAAGTGCAGAAAACACTTGCAAATGTTAACGTCAAAAGTTCGATAACCTCTTAAATTGTAGATCCGGGAATTTCATCTTCAAAGGACGCTCCACATGAGGCCTATAATACTCTCAAACCCTATTTGACAAAACTTTTGTCTGAACATATTCCAAAAGACAAACGCAAATCAACGATGTTGTACTTAGGAGCAACTGCTGGTATGCGGCTCGTAAAGTAAGTAGCCAAAATACTTTTGAAGCAATCGCCATTTAAAAAGACCCCGCTGTGCTAAAGTTCCTTACCTGTGTAGCATGAGCGGTGTGTTGGAAAATATATTTTTGTAGGCACTTTCTAAGCAAGATATATGCCGAAATATATGTGGCACATTTTTGCTTATGAGGTTTATATACAGAAAATACCAGCGATGGTGATGCTAACTCCTGTTTACTTCTTTTAGTTTGGAATCACCTCTGAAGGCAGACGCAATCATTGAGGATTTGCGAAGAGCTTTGCCAGACTTGGGGGTCACTGTTTACAATCCATATTCTGATATACGGATTATCAGTGGAAGCGACGAGGGAACCTACGCCTGGATGACAGTTAATTATTTGTTAAAGAAGCTTGGGGATGTAAGTTCGCAAATTCGATTTTCAAGTCGTTCAGTTTATGGCTTATTATTTTTGTATGTTTTTTGGCTGTTTGAATAAAATCATGAGTTCCCTTGATATTTGGCATTTAAGCAACATTTATCTGTTGTTTACACAAGTCAATCAATTTCTTCGATGAGCATTCTAAGAACTAGACGTAAATTTCGAGGCGGTCACGTCCGCAGTCTACACTATTGCCACTTTCGCTTATTTTTTCTTAAACTAAGTCAACAGTTTTGTTTAGAAATTTCACCCATAAAATTGGGAAGACTCAAACAAAACACTTAATTTTTGCAAACACAGTATCATTCTAAATCCCTCAAATTTGTTTGACTAACAACATGAACTTACAAAATTTCGTTATTCTTCGTAAAACGCGGGTCATTTGAGAGTAGTACAAATGAGTATACTGAAGTACTTGAACCACGGGAATGCTCTAAAAGCAACTTAACATGTAGATAAACTTGTGTTTTACAGAAAGATGGAAGGCGTCCCGAGCCGGCTGATCAAATGATGGGTGCTCTTGATCTAGGCGGTGCCAGTACGCAAATTACATTTGTCTCCGAAAACGCAAACTCAGCGTTACATACCGGAAGGCATCAGCTATTTGGAAACGTGTATAATGTGTACAGCTATAGCTATTTGTGCTATGGAAAAAGCGCTAGTCAGCAACGCATCTGGGCTGAAATAATAGGCCAACAAACCAGTGTACGTTTTGATTTATTTTTATTTGTATATATATGGTTTGTAACTCTTTATATTCGTTAATAAAAATGCCTGATCTCGAGCACTGCCTCCTTTAGAAAGCAAAGATTTGTATCATAAATAATATGCTAACAATAAATTGTAGTGCCGTTTACATTCCTCCGCGTGTAAGAGTATATCATATAGCAAACAATACCGCGACAAGAATTATTTGGACATAGAAACGGCAAAGGGGATGTTATTCTCAGGCGGTTGTTTAGTAATACTATAGGACGGATGCTGTTGTTTTCATTTTAAGAATAGTACGGTTCAGAAAGATCTCTTTGCTGAACTTTAAAATCATATCTGACCATTTTACGTAATTGAGTTAATCCTACTCAGGAAATTGAAAAATGCTAAACGACTTTTACGCAAAGTAGGCAGCGCCCAGTGGCCAAGCTGTCAGTTTTATCAAAAGTAGTTTACTCTAAATTTTTATAGCATATCGAATACCACTTCCACAGGTCTTAATAAATGGACAATAATTTTGTAAACGATCAAGATATAGAAGGAATGTATTTTTGGAAACTAAATTATTTTAAACAAAACCTTTAAAATAGTGTTTTCCTATTGTAAATTAATTAAAATACTTGGTGGAGTAAGTTTAAGTCTACGAAAGGAACTAACTTGTCCTACACAACGTTGTATGTTTCAGACGTATACTAAAGTATCTCTGATGCTTTCATTTCAGAAGAGAATAAACAACCCGTGTTTGCTGAAGAATTATGAGCTGACGGTGAAAAAGTCAAAACTTTTTACTGAACCTTGCGTAATTTCAAAGTTTGCAGTGGAAATTTTTGGAAATGAAATAATTCCAGACCCGGTAAGTTGGGTGTAGTCGTCTTCACAGTATTGCACTATTCGTAGTTTTCAAATGCAAATGACGATTGTGAGGAATAGTTCTACAGCTTGGAGGGATGTCTTACGTTTGGCATGTTAGGAGGTTCCGTATGAGTATTTAAGATGCAAACATCTTCCAGATTTTTATGCAAAATGTCTAAAGCCACATGACAGATATTTGCGTTGACTGTTAGAACTATCACTCATGTTAAAATATTAGAATTTAATTCGACGCACATCCTGCTAAATGTTAGTCTAACCAAGTTCTATTATATGAGGAAGTGCGTACTTTTACGAAGGTATTAATACGCATTTTGACCACGCGATTTTTAATAATCAAGGCTCTTGACGAAGAAATAACTTTTGTTGGGACGGGTGAACCTATGCAGTGTCGGACAATTGTTCAACGCCTATTCCGATCTACGAACTGTACGACAGCACCTTGCTCGTTCAATGGTGTTTATCAGCCTCCACCGAAGGGCAACTTTTTGGTATGCTTTAATGTCAATTGTACGGGCTTTGATTATAATGGGGAGCCATCGTATAATAGTTTTTATTACAGAACTCCCTTTCTACTCAACATAATCCATTTAATTTACGTACCAGCGTTGACGGTCAGCTGCTGGCCTTACCTCACACATATATGATCCAAAATATAAAACAGAATTTAAGGTAATTGATTATGGCAAATGTCGCAAGACTCAAACGTTTGCAAACTAAATATATATAATTCATTTGTATATAAGTTTACAAAGTTCTACTCAGCCGTCTGCCGGACAAAAGATATTTAAAGCTTTTTGTTAGACGTAGTATGAGGGAAACGGTTGCAGGCAATTGACCGTTTATGTTCTTGGAATTCAGGTTATATATGAAGTACAGATTAAAGCAAATGGAGAAAACTTCATCTGTAAGACGTAACGACCGTCCATTTCTCACTTTCTTTTTCAGGCTTTTGCTGGATTCTACTATGTCATCAATTTTCTATTTCCTTCGGGCGGGAAAGGACTTACACGAGACGAAGTGAAGATAAAAGTTGACGAATTCTGCACAATGGATTGGAATACGGTAAGGTAACTTTAAAGACTTAATGGACAGCCAGATGTAATAAGTGAAATGTTGATGTTGAAATGCAATTAGACACACCGAACAACGTAATTCGGGGAAGAGTGCTGACTCTCTGGGAGCCTCTAGTTATCCATTAATATACTCCACGCACAATGCTTCTATAGACCTGCAAGTTCATCTTACTGGGTATAACGTCATGAAGTCGGACTGTTTGGAAGCTGGTTTAGTACGCAATCACATGTATACTTAATGAAGTGAAATAAGCATTTGGCGGTAATGGTCCTACCCTATATATTTCAAAAAGTTTTTACTCACTGTTTGCCAGTTAATGTCTGAGCAGTACATCCCCATCTTAAGCCCACTTATTTTTGGAGGAGCGGGTTCTCTTATCTAGCAGTTTATGAATGTTTTCAGTGTACTGCTCTGCGTATATCGAGGTGTTTCTGAAAATGGTTTTTAACTATTTCCCGGGAATTGAACTTGTGACCTTGTGCGTGTTTGTGTGGTCTGCGTAACCATCTGTTACCTTATCGTTAGGAATCGGCCAAACATCCCGTAGACCAACATGCAAACGTTGCTGGATATTGTCTGGATGGAATATACATTGACAACCTCCTTGATGGGTACGGCTTCAAGACCAATGAACTTTGGCAGAAAATAGAATTTGTGTCAAAGGTAAGTTTCCAATTCACTGAATGGTTAATTTTGCCAAAAACGTTTATATATTCATACGTTCACAAATATAGCAAGGCAAGGTCTACCCTCTTTTCGTCGCCTTGCCTGGTGTCAAATTAACAAGATGTTTACGGATTACGGACTGAGCAAGCAGTATATGAATGTCCTTCAAAACGGAGCCTTGGTTGTATGCGCAATAAGGGGTTGTGCTGGTCGCTTTAAAGTTTAAGTTGGGGGACACCGCAGAGCAGAGGGAACTAAGACTGTGGCAACCTCATCCATGTTAGCTTCAGGCATTCGTATACCTATAAAATCCTCGTCATCGTTTTGAGGCTTGTGAGGCTTGGTGGACCGTTTGCGGACAAAGCTATTTTGCCTTCTATGGCCAGTCAAATCAGTAAGCGATCATTTCGTCATGACGAGGCACTTGGTCTGACAGTTGTACCATCGTAAACGACGACTTCCGCCAGTGATCCACGAAGTGTGCACAGAAGTGGCTTCAACGAGAACTTTCTTACAGAGAGGCAGGGACGCGAGGTATCTGCATCATTCTCTCCTCACGTACACACACCGTGCTACAGCGGCCAGACAAGTTCAGGACGACGGGAGATGTGCATCGGCGTTGGCAGCGCGAAACAGTTGTTCTACGCGTACCGCACACGATTTCATCCCTAGCTCCAAATGTTGCGGACTTCGTTCAAGGGCAGGTTCTCGAAGCTTGTATAAGTGGGAGTGCCATAGCAGCCACATTTGCAAGGGGCCATTGCAGTCTGACTCCCTGTTTCAAGAAGGACTAAGTCACCTCACCAGTTAGCAACATTTCAAGCATCTACAAGTGGCACTTTAGAGTGATTATTCAGAGCAAAATATCGTGTCGCAATGAGAACGATTTCATTTCAATTGTTCGACCCACCTTCTCCTCCCCTTTCATGCACCGATGGACTCTTCGAGCCTGTCAGACAACCAATGCTCAGGCCGACCGCGATGGCCGACTTGACGTAAAGGAGGCCGTCTACATATGCAGATTTTCTACTTCACGGGGCTAACATTCATCTAGTTATACGCTCTTCACAAATGTGATACGTGCATCATTCCTCACAAAACGTATCGCACTCACAGCGACGTTGACGAATTGCATCGTATGACCGTTGCATGAGGGATGTTGTTTTGACTGCTAGTTTGCCATGAATTTTGACTTGCTGTTTAGCCATGGGTTCTCGTAAGGGCGCATGTGACCGAATAGGCGCATGTTGTGCAAATGCTCCTGAACAGTGCTGGCAAGAAAGGTATGCCTAATAAATGTATGCCGGAGTAGGGGTTATTCGTGCGCATCGTGATGGATTTGTAGATAACCTACCAGGACGATCCGTGAATAAAAAATGTCTTTGCAAACGACACAATTCGCAGCCATGTCTTCATTGCCGGCAGGGGTAGTAATGATGGTGGTGGAGGGGGACGTTTAGAGCATAGTGAGTAGCGTGTCGAACGTGGTGAAGACGGTTGCAGTGGTGTCTCGTGATGTGAGGGATGGATTGGTAGCGCCAGCACTGCACAGATTTTAGGAATGCCCAACGAGGCCACTCCGTGCACCTGAATGTCCACTGATGACGTAGGCGCGATTCAAAGATTGGCTTCCGGCGTCACTAGGTTACTGTACTTGATAATTGCAAAATCTGATATTTACTTTGGTCGCCTTTGTGCCGTTGACTTCGAAGGTAGTTGCTTCAGAGTTTACGACCGTGCATCAGGCATGTCGATTCTGCGAGAGGTCTTCTCAGGTCTCAGGATCGGTTTGTAGGCGAATGGAAGGGATTTCAGGGTGTCCGTGTAGCATGTCTTGAGCGGGCTCCCGTCGTCCATACTCGGACGTGTCCGTGCCGACGCAAATGTATCTACTTCAACATCACGTAGGTACTGAGGACGCCAGTTATTTCTTGTATCTCGTCGTCTGGGACAGTTTCCCGCTACTTCAACTTTAGCATTCTCTGAAAGCAACCGAGATGAAAGTAATTTGGTTTCCATACCCGTCTTTCTTGCGCAATCGCGGCTACCGATCCGTACAGCAGTGCTGTCAGGACAACAGCCCTCTACATCTCCAGCTTTGTGGTTGGGGGAATGCTCTGGCCGAAGGCTCAACTGGCTTCGCATATCCATCTCGCAATTTGACTAACGGTCTCGATGCTTTTTGGAGTCGTACCGCCCGGGTTCGCCGGTTAACATTTGTCCCTGATTCGTTGTATTCAACAGTGGGCGTCCGTTGGTGCATATACACTAGCTACACTGTGTTCAGTCCGAATTCGGAACAAATAGAGTTGAAGAGATTAGGATTCCGCTGCACGTCCGCTTCCGTCGTTGTATTTAGTATGCAGTCATAATCGAACAAGAGGTGTTGGACACTGACCTTGAAGGGTCTCGAAGTTGCCCGTGTGCGTCGGATGTTGAGCTGTTGTTCGTCAGTCCGGTAGTCGGCGTTGATTCCCAGATGCTAATCACGGTAGGCGTCCATCGATATGGTGAAAATATTGAGGCTGAAGAGGGTTGGAGCGAGTAAGCAGTTCGGCTTCATCCCATTTGTCACCGCTTAACCCTTCAAGCCTGACCTGTTATCCGTTACGCACGCCATTAGTCCGTCATGCTACCACCATACATTTGTGTAACTCGTTCCGGTAAGGCACGGGAATAGGAGCCCCCTCTCATCCCAGGGGTTTTACGGCGTTTTTCAAGGGATTAGGTCTAGTGTTGAGGCCAGGGTTAGGATTAAGAGTGGGGCTGCATTTGAAGTAGGGTTAGGGTTAAGGACAGAGTTGAATTTAGGGCTGGGTCATGGTTAAGTTTTGAATTAAGGTCAGGTTTAGGGTTAGGACAAGGGCAACCTTTACCCTTTCTGTCATTTTGGGAATAGCCACCCGTATTACAGTGGTGTTCTTATTCCCTCGTTTTACACTGGCATCGGACATCCGAATATAAACATGATTTACCAATGTCTGCCGCAGGTTTTTTTGTTAAGGGCACTAGCTTAGTCTATAGAATCAGCCTAGGGGCTGGAATTTGCGTTTTACTTTTGAGAGGGTTTTTTCTGTTTGTTCGTATTCAGGCGATTGGGTAAGACTCGATGCGGAGCCTGCCTGTAATGTTAAGAAGGGAGATGCTCCTGTGTCACCACAGAGTTGCCGATTCGCCTCGTGTGCGATGGTTGCATCCTGGAAGTCTTGACGGATGTCATTGTAGTCGCATTCCAGGGAAACTTAAAGGGATTCCGTCGGTGAGTTCATGATGATCGTATTTTTAAATTTAGACTGGGCTTATGCCGGTGCCTTGGGTGGCGGGGAGGGGGTGACCGCTAGGCGATTTTTAGACTGCTTTGATTGTTTCCTGAGGGAAGACGGGCGAATAAGGTCGCTGTCAGTGTCCGCCCAAGGAAGTCGGTTTGTGGCCTCTTCTCTGAATTAGGACGGGTGGTTGAGGATGTCACTGAAGAAAACTTTTATATTTTTGAGCATATCTTTAAGACGTCGCCCTTCACTTCAGTATCAGCAACGCCGTCTTGCCTTGATATTGGCTCAGTCCCCTCGGTTTTGACGGCTGAAGACTGTTTTGATGACCGCAAAAAAGCCCTCCATCTCACCGCGACGGACATATCAACGAAGTTCTTTTGTCGTGAAAGTTCATTGAAAACACACTGCATGCTTTTTCGCCATTGTTATCGAAACAGTCTTAATGTCACCAATGTGCGCTAACAAAAGTCTAAGAGGCATCTTAGCAGGCTCCTTTATTGGTTATCAACGGTAGTATTTATCGAGTCGTCACTATCAACAATGAGAAGTTCCCCAAATCGAAATTCGGGCGGCTAAAGTCACTGCACCAAACTTAACTGCTGCAGGGTGTGCAAGCAGTTCAGACTTTGAGCCCAAAATCATCCCTTCATGCCATGATGCAGCCGTTAATGTTGTTAATCACGACGTGAAGTGCGTGCGTGCGCCTAAGCCGTGTCCGTTTGCAGCCAATCATTGGCGAAGGGCATTTCAATCGGCTTCAGGTTATCGCCACGCCAGGGCACAGGAATTCAATTAACGAAGGGCGATAGCACAATCAAAAGCGATGCCGCTAAGCGGCCGAGCACGCGGCTACGGGAAAAGACTGGCTCAGTATCCCTAGGAGAGACCGAAGTAGGTGAGAATCGACGTCAGAGGATTCGCTCCTGTCTAAAAAACTTTATCATTTAGACGACCGCTGCGGGTGCTGTATACGGGAGGCATAGATGATGAGACTTGAATGCGTTCAGCTATTGGGGACATAGCGCAAGAGGCTGGGGTTGCATTCGGAAGCAGAGAACATGGAGGACAGTGATCAGGGTGGGTGGAGGAACATGGAGTTGGGGGCCATTACGTTTTCTTCCAGAACTTCCGTTTATCCCAGTTTGCTAGTTATGCAATTCTTATACTACAGTCGAAATTCAGCCCTATCTTGTGATACAGTGTTTAACACACCCAGGCTTTTCTTACCTTAGCGACATCTGCAAAGTTGTCACTGCAACATCGTGTTTGAAGCAAAAATGCGGTGGTATGCACAGTGGTAGGAACCACATAATCTTCTAGTGAGTGACGCACAGCGTTGTTCACGACACCAGACGAGGACGTACTCTAACATTTTGCAGTAACGCGAGGCATGTCCTACAGATCTTCGTTTGATTTGTTCTTAACTTCCTCAGAGCCTGTCATTCGAGGAGCGCAGGCACAAGCGATAGTGGTCACTTTGTTCGCAAGAAGCGCCAGCCTCATGTTCATAAAGATAGATGTGGTTGTTGTGTTGTGCTGCATTTTGACCACCTGTTTTTGCCCATGATCCACCATTAGCATGCCTACTGGGTGTTGTGTTATAATGTTGGGGCACAATTACTGGCCGAGTTCTCCTCAAACTGGTAGACAGTGCAACCACCGTCCAACCCGATTGGCGAACCTGTACTTGTCGAACCACGAGCAGCATGTGTCTTGCCTATGGTACTCCATACGTCCCTCTGAAAATATACATACGTATTTCTGCATAAGTTTGCTGGCTTAAATACCTCGGCTAAATTTGCTTGTGTAATCATGTGTGGGCGGTTACCGAATGGCGGAGGCTTAATTCAGCTAAGCTGTGGATGAGAGTTGCGCAAAATTTGGTGTAGGAGGTGGCTACATTTTGCTGTTTGGCGTCCAGTTAAACTGTCAGCTCACCAAAGTGACAGTCCCTCCATGGAAAGCATTTTATGGGAACTCATAGCCTTCGATGAATGTTTCTTCTGAAAGCGTACTCAGTTTGAATTAGATGTCTCTTCAATTTTTGTATACATTCGATGATCGTTCATCCAGGAACCTAGAGCTTGCAAGTGAACAAAATCTTTCCTTAGTTCTTAGGAAATCCGAAACCGAAGCGACTTTTGGGAATGCAAACACACTTTTTCGGAGTAGATACGGGATAACGATTTTCCACCCATGCTCCATTGATGGCTTCCGCAATCAATATATGAAAAATGTAACTCCGGAATTAGTTGATTTCTATAATTTTTAAAGTTGAAATTAGGGGAATTTGTCGAGAGTAAGTTGTCCCTTCCGTTTCAATGAATGTGGCCCATTGTTGAGATAACGAGATACTTGAATGAAAAAGGGAATTTGAAAAGAAATTAAAAGTTCTCACAGAAATGACAATTTGTTGATGTCACTAATATGAAAGAGTGGGATTAAGTAAAGTTTAAAGGTTGGGCCTCCTCAAAAGTAGGTTTCAGGGCTTGACGACCTGAACTGTATTTTATTGGCTCACAGACGTAATTCTGGTGGAACATAGGCAGCTTCTACCATTTATCTTGTTTGCGCAGACCTTATGGTCTGCTATATGAAATAAAAAAACTTAATTTATTGTCTTTTCACAAGTTTAAGCTTCCGAACTCGCTAATTTTCCCTCAGCAAAGAGTGCCTTTTACATCTAAGTACAAAAGGGATCATAAAAGTTCTTCCATTTTTTCGACAAAACTCTAGTAGACTGATAACTGGATAAGCGCGGGTCAAAGGGAAAATACTATAGTTTAGGGCACACAGGCTGCCAAGTGTACCCATGATAATTGAATTAGTTAAACGCGCAACACAGGGTGTGGGGGAGGGCGTTCGTTCGATCTCGCTTATTTTTTAGTTATTTCAATCTGGTTTTTGTATCTATGCGTGAGGTTTAGAGAAGGATTTAGCATTTCATTGATATTCGGGCAATTTAATAAACTCTTTTTGAGAGATACTGCAATCATACGATCTTCTAAAAAGAAAAATTTAACACTAAGTAGTCAGGATCATTTGGATGCTACCCTGTGCCTTCGTTAATCAATCATCAATAAAGCACTATAAGGCTCGAAACCTTGTTTGTCTTCCGTTGGATAGTCAATTTGAATCTTCTTCTACAACGTTTCTCTTTTAGTCATTGAGTTTTTTTTTCTTATCGCTCTAGGTGGCAGGTGCTTCTGTAAGCTGGGCCCTTGGGTACGTAATTGATGCTTCCGGAAAAGTCGAGAGCCTTGCCCCAAAGATAGATCTTGGTCAACCGGCCTTCGTTGGTAGCGTGACGGTTCTCAGTATCGTTCTTGTGGCTCTCCTGGGAATTCTCATTTACGTCCTTTTAAATCGATGACACTGAATTTTCATTATTTCCAAAACCAAGAGCTTTCGTGGAGCACTGCAGGATCCTCAAGACACTTAATCACTACTTATCGTCTTATCCTTTGTGTATTAATGAATTTTTAATTAAATGGTGATGGGAGATAAATCCACGTACTGTTTTTTGAGTTTTCAAAGTCATGGTACTTGTGCCATGACCACGTAGTGTTTTTAAAGCAATAAAAATATACTAAAATGAGAAAAGGGGCGACCACTAGAAAAAGCTCCACGAGTCTAAATTAGGGGGCAATTCATGAAAACATTTGAATAACTTTGCTTGTTAGCAACTAATGTTGTGCAGATATGCTTGACAAAATCTTAATTGCTAAGTAACATAAATTGCGTAGATAACATAAACAGAACAGCCGACATAACATGGTGTAAATTGCTTTAATCCTATAGGTCGCAGATGATCTATGACCGAAATATCTTCTTGTGTGAACAAAATCCTGTCACATCTCACCTGACATCCATCAAATACAAATATACCCAAAATGGATTAGCATTCGGGCATTTTTCACGCGTGAGCTGAATGTCCGATTGTCAGAAGCGGCTACTTTTGCCGGCCAGCGTTATTACCTATGTGTCCGCGAAGCCAACTGCAGTGTCTGTCCTGAGGGCGTGGTCAGCGACTTGGTACAATGGCATACTTCTCTGCACCAGCAGTCTGTGAATGTGAACTTCCTACTTCGACTTTCTGTCAGCCTGTTCTCTCTAACCGTAAGACCAAACTTATTCCGAATCAGATAACTATTTTGCACACCGGAGCTTCTGATTGATATACAACAAATTAGCCAATATCTTTGGCAGTATGTTTTCTGACGTCATGGCCGTTGTCGATATACGGAAGAGAGTGCTAGATCTTTGGTGGGTCCATTATTTGAAAATCTGTTGGTCGGTATGAAGGAAAGTTTGTCGGTAGTCATTCTTTATCGTTTCCTTGTCCGGATGTCGACCTTTCTGTACTTGTTCACCCGGAGCACTCTAGGGCCTCCTGACCCTTTGGAGGAAAATTCGATCATCGGCCTGTGCAATTTTGCCGGCGTTCCTATTTATTTGAGTGCGGAAGTCGCAGTTCAGGTTTTACGTAACAAAAGACTTCAGGATGATCAGTCGTCGTCCAATCCCACTCACCATAGCGAACGTAGTCAGGTTAAGTGCTTTATAAAATTTCTGTATCCTGACCGTTTTCCACTATTACGAATGCATCGTCACCATATTGTGTTCGTACTAGTCGAGGGCAAACTATACCAACTCTCGTTGCACCAACTTTACTATTAGGTTGGCAGTACGGCATCAAATACGAGGTCCTTTGATCTATTCATGTACTGCGCCAGCGGACAAGGAAGGTTTAGTTTCGGAAGGCGAATGAATTCATGGGATGCCGAATCACGGGGCTTTCCGTTTCCCAAGGTGTTTGCCATGGACCCGCAGATCGCATCGCCGGGGTAAACATTAAGAACGATGTTAAGCTAAGAATAGTACAAGTTCGTCAAGTTGGGGGCCTTGTTGCCGAAGGTCCGTAAGGAAGCACGAGGCCGTATTTCTCTGTCATTTCTGTGAAATCTTAACTTTCAGCACATCCAACTAGATCGGCTGTATGCAGGTCTGCCATGCACCTTCTCTGTGAAAATGACGTTGTTTAACACAATTTATTTGGGAGACCCATTTAACAGACTGCGCATTGATTGGGTCTGTGAGGTGGAAGTAGAAATTTACTTTTTTCTTCAGAAGAGATGGCCTTTACGTTGCCAGTGTGATCCCACAGTTAACTGGCATTGTCTTCTTGTTCCCGCAGTGCCCGCAATCTGTATTCTCAGTTTACTTATCCGTTAATGATTGTTACAAGTTTTCGTTTAGGGATCCCAAGATAAAACAGCACTACCCTGATGGCACATTAGTCAGGTTGCAGAGTAGATAGCTTGATTGCCTGCCTACTTTACGACTGAATTAAGGGAATCCGCGTCTTTTGCTTTATCGGTTGGCAGTACTCATAACGTCGTGCCATTCGAAACCAGTTTGTGTAACCTGCTAATACCGGCCGATAATTACGCACATTTTTTACTATATCCTACTGCACAGGGAATCACCACGTCTCTACAATATTATTTTACTAACTTGGATTTTAAGGAGGGGAGAACAACAGCGCGCAAAGGTGTTAGTCGATGTTTGCTGTCCATGTACAACAATTTTCAGCAGTTAAATGAAGGATACACAGGTCAGAAGGTAACTACCAGGATGAAGTGGAATTTTGTGGTATATTTGTCGTTCATTCTGTGTGCTGGTGGCGTTCGGTTGACTGTCCACAAGCCATGCAGGCTATAGTGCGCCAACAATTCAGGGAACATAAGTTAAAGAGACAACCTTGTCTTTCAAGCAGCCTTTTTGACTACCACAGATCTTGCGTCCGGAGAAAAGCTCCGTGAACCCGAGAAGCCCCACCAGGAGGCATACTTTTTATCAAAACCTGACGAACGACAGTGCACTATCTACCGGGACTAAAACGCTTAATTGGGCCACAGGACATTTTACATCTCACATATTTCCCCACGATTGTGATTGCTTCCTGTGCTTGCACAACCCTTGAAGACCACCAGGGTTATTTTTGTTAGAAAGAACCTTAGGTTATAATTATAACGTAATTTGCACTTACCTCGTCATATTTATTCGCAGACTTCCCCCGCATTAATTGTTTTAATCCATTGCTTCCATTTTTCGCACACATGCACACATCACTTAAAGCCAAACATGAAATTGAGTATCAAGTTAGGCATTGTCTAACACTTTTCTCCACTCGTCCAAAGTAAACTATGCAGCTGAATCAAACAAACTCAAACAGTTTTGGGCATGCCTTCACTCCTTTCGTGATTTGAGTGGTTCTTCAGTTTAAAGGTTTCCCTAATTATAAATTGTGTCTCATGATGCCTTCGAAATTGAACATTTTGAAAGCGCCGAAAGCATGGACTGAATGGCACCTATTACCATTCATTCTGAGATACTAGCTGGCCTTACTTGAAACATCATCTTTTCTGAATAGCAGTTAACTGAGGATTGCATCCCATGTTTAAGTAGAATTTAAACTTAAATTATGCCGCTGGATGCAGTTGGTTACAGACACTATGGAGGCTGCCAGCAGTGCTCTTAAGGGTGAGGGGAATTGACAGAATGCAATGCATATTTTACATAAAAACATATGTGTATGAAGGCTGCTGGAACTTTTGGAATAGCCTTTTCTCAGGACATATTAGTTATATATTATTAGACACGCGATTGCCCCTTTTGCAGTTGCAGGAAATACTGAAGAAGGAAGGTCGACCGAAGTCGTTTGTCGGGAAGTAACACTTCGCTAACTTGAGATAGTTAGAAAATCTTAGCAGACACCCCAAGCCTTATATTAGTTTATTTTTCCTATGAAGGTTGTACAAACTGTTCTGATGTCCTACGGCTCCCGGACCGGTGTCAATTGGCAACGGTTAAGCAGAGAATAAGTATTCCCCGTATTACAGGTTGCACTACGTTAACTTCCAGGGGATAGTGGTTGGATTAGGGCCACAGCTAGGAAGTGAGAATTGGCATCCTTCAGGAATTTAGCGCAAGGCTACATGTAATGCGAGGTACTTATTGCCGTATCCTATCGTAGTAACCTATTGAGTACAGCATAACTCAGTTAAAATTGAAGAATACCCGTTTCAGCTTGTAATCCATCCATATCCTGCGCAAGTTCGGGCAACATTCAGTTCGGTCCATCCATGCAGCCTCTGCGTGAACCCATTCAGGGAAGCCATATTTTCAGCCGAAAATTGAATATGTGTACGACGGATTACAGCTAGAGCGAGACCTTAGTCTCTATTCTGCCAAAAGTCATTAGTCAGCCCTTGTCATCCTCCATATGCAGCATATGTACGTGGCGCTATTTTGCTAGTCCTGTTAAAAATGCAGCAAAACAAATATATACTATTTTTCGGGTAGTCTTCTATAAACACTAAGCGTTCTTAGTATATAGACTTTGGGTTTCGTAAAGGGCTCAATCGATACTGTGGTCCACCTTGATTTTCCATCTTAATTGATAGGTGTTCATAATTGATGTAAAGCCATGTATTGTATGCGTCCTGATGTAATCAATGACTACAAACGAAAGAACCTCATTATTAACGTCGAGGTTTGCTGAAATCAGTTAACTCGCTATATTCAACGACTGCTTGCCACAATCCGGACCTTAGCATATAAAGACCGCAAGATGGTGCACGTGGATATTTTCGTAAAAATCTATATACACGGATTAATTTAAAAAGGTTTTTTAAACACTGACAAGCAGCAATTTCTTCGACAGCGTATGGTTTATATAGGGGGTTACTCACTTCGGAGAGAAAGTATGCTAAAAGAAAATAACTGGGGATATATATTTTTATGTGCCAGCGAAGGAAATATAAAAGCCTCGCTGTGGCATTTGCGTAAGGGCGGTCAGCATGCTTTAGGGTAGTTATCGGAGCAAAAATACGGTTATGCAACACTTTGTTGACAGTGACTGCAAAGGGGTATTAAATTCATTTGCTTTTATCATTAATTGGCAAAAATAGTGCCACCTTTTGATTTGTGACAGTATAGGAGATCCGCATTTGTGATACTCCGAAATTCCTAGATGTTAAGCTCTTTTACTCAGCACAAATGTTCCGTGGAGTAAGGGACTTCGGTCATAAACCATGCCCTTGCCATTTATTCGTTTGTTAAGGAAGCAGAGTTACTGAGTGTACCTCCGTTTCGCGTGAGGGGAAGTCGCTCTTCAACTTCGTGTGTGATTCCAATAAAATCTTATTTAAAACTGAACGATGTCCTGGTTATAAAGTTCGTCGTTCTTGGAAGTTAATGAGACTGTAAGGTGCGCTATCTAAGTTACGATCCTTGTTTGGTTCAGTTAAATCATAAGTTACATCTTTCGTCCGTTTGCAGTAGACGGTAAAAAAATGACAAATACATAGAGTAATACGCTCGTTCTTGGCAGATGAATAAATCACAGTAGAAAGGGTAGTTGGGATCGTATATTCCCTTGGCTGGTGTTTTGACAACGAATACTAAAACAAAAGGTAAGCTCCAAGTCTATCGGTAACTGTTGCTAAATAACTCAGCATTTGAAAATAAGCAAGGCGCTATTGCATATTTTTGCTTCAAAGAATCGAACTCCCTTGTAATACAAACGCAAACATTCTTTGCCCTTAAAGCCTATAAATAGCATTTTCATATAAGCTACTTTGGTTAGCTCTAGGGTCCTTATAAAAATTACGGCTTAGAGTATGCGAAAATAAAATATTGTAATTTATAAACAGCCCGGGCGCATAGGCAAATGCCTTCTTACGAATAACCGATACCGAGTTTTGACGGCAGGTTACTTGGAAGCTTAAATCTCTGTAGCATTCACCAATCACATAAGTTTGCACTTGCACAGTTGAAAATGTACAAATCAATTCTAATTTATTGAGCTAGGGCTTATCGTGTTCACCACAAATTTTAAGGCAGCGGGGAACAAGGTTATATAAGTTCGCCCCCCCGTTACTTTAAAATTTGGCCTTTTCCTTTTATGGTAAAAAGGTGGCAATAATCAGGAAGCAGTCATGTCAAGTGCTGAAGGTGTTGTGCCTATTCTATTTTTGAATTTAATTTACAGTTTTGAGTGACGTGAACTTGGGATGAATAGTTATTATAGGGCACGAAACAATTCAGATGATAATTTTGAGAACATCCGTTCATATTCTCTGAAAATGAGTTCACGCGTATTCACCGGGCAAATTTAGCATGTTAACAGAACCTATCAGAATAGTCCCGTGCATTAATATATGCTCTTTAAAGAGTTATCCTATCCTTATTTTAATCAGGCAGAAGTGCACTTACAAACTTAGTTGTTTGACCGTATGAGCCGAATGGGGTCAAAAGACACTATTGCTTGCTGTAGGACTGCAATACATAAGAAATACCATTCATTCACTACCTACTTGGGACCACAACGGTAGGGCAAGTTGAGACTCAGTTGTTTCAACTGAACACAACTGAATATGCAAATTAAGCCCGCGATTTTCAAACGTTTCTGCGTTTTAAGCTGCCCAGCAAAACCACCTAGAGGTTGTTTTTTATTGCGAAGATTATGGGACGAAGGCGGACGATAAGTGAAGTACGACAAATTCATTTGAGAAGTAATTACAATGACCAGTTCATACGTTGGTTGTTAAAATTATCATCCTATGCCCTTTAAGGTAATTGTTTGGGAATATTTGCCTTCGGCAGCACAATGCTGTAGTGAAGCTTCTATGAACCGGACATCAGTCAAATGACATACAGTTAATGATCCTCTCATGAAATGCTGACCGTAGTTCTGAAATGTATATTAAATTAGGATGGGTTAGTTCAGTGGGGTTGTAGCAATGGATATCTTGCGGTAAAACTCCGATGTTTTTGAGACCATCTGTTTATATTCTCCGAGAAAGAGTTAACACGTATACACCAGAAAAATTCAGCATGCTAACGGAACCTGCTACCGATTGCTGTAGGACTGTAATACATTAGAAATACCACCTAAGCAATCCCTCCTTGGGACCGCAAAAATAGGGTAAGTTGAGATTCAGTTGTGCGCAGAGGGCACAACTGAACAGGCAATTCAGGCCCGCGATCCTCAGACAACTCTGCGTCTTAAGCTGCCTAACAAAACCATCTAGAGGTTGTTTTTTATTGCGGAGATTATGAAACGAAGACGAACAATAAGTACGGCGAATTCATTTGAAAAGTAACTTCAATGACCAGTTTTTACGTTGGTTGCTATAATTATCATCCTTTGCCCTTTAAGGTAGTTGGTTGGAAATACTTGCCTTTGGCAGCATAATGGTATAGCGAAGCTTCTATGAAGCGGACGTCAGTCAAATGGCATGCAGTTAATGATCCTCCCATGAAATGCTGACCAAAATTCTGAAATTTTTATTCAATTAGGAAGGATAAGTTAAGTGGGGTTGTACAATAGTAATCTTGCGGCAAAACTCCGAAATATTTTTGTTACCCAGAAAGTTGTCTTTTTAATGTACTTCTTTTCTGCCACCCGTAATGACTGCACTCGTTAAGACGTGACTATTTACGTAAGAGAGTCAAGTTCTTCTTGCATGACATGGGTAAACATTTGTTCAATTTTACATTTCCCAATAGCTGCAGTGAAAGCTTTCAGACCGTGTATATCAGGTCGACCGGTAGGAAACTCAATCTTGTGCCTTCGGAATTCTTCGCACGGTTATCTCTATTACGCAGCGTCACCTTTTCCCGCGTCCAGCCGGTGGACACTTATTTTTTGAGTCAGTTAGGTGTAGGCTGTTTGCAAGGACTCTTGCCCTGATTAATTTCACTTAGCCGGAATCTAAGGAACGGATGCCGAGCCATCTTTCCCGGAAAAAAAACAATGTTTCACTTAGTTTCAGTTGCATTTTGGTACATACTCACCTAGTGCAAGATAGAATGTGCATTTTTTAAGTATACAACACATGTAGTCACGTGTGAGAAGGCATAAAAAGCCTTTCACGCTTTTGCTCGCTGCACGACGTTAATGCAGCTTCCTTATTACTAGTCAATATTCGGGCATCCAGAGGACAGCCTTCTCTTTGGTTGATAATTTAAATCCTCTCTGCTGACAAACAGGAACATTTATGTTGCTACGAATTTACGCATGAACGAAATTACAATGGTTTTCACCAAACGACAACTAGCGGTAGCCAAGCTGTTAATCGGCATCAAAACTTTAGCCCGGTTAGTGAGCTCCACTTACAGAAAGATTCTGGAAAGCGATAACGGTCATTTAATGGGAATTACTTAGTACGCTGTAATGTACTTCTTTAATGGAATAGAATTCGAGCTAGGTAGAAAAAACTATAAGAAAACACCTGTGCATGACAGTCCAACCTGCTTTGAAGCAGTGAAATTCCGTGCTATATTTACGGCCAGATCTTCAG
>CACRXP010000073.1:1101423-1139703 GCA_902702965.1 Spirometra erinaceieuropaei
TATATATTCTTAGTTTCATTTATTCTGATAAAGCTATTTGGAATCTCTTTACAATTTTTCGGGGACGGGTTTTAAAGTTTTTGTTTCTTTTGGCAAGTGGATGTAGGAATTACAACTATTAGAAAGATAAGACACACCTATGTATAAAAAAATACGATTTTCGCCATAAGTTACTGTGATCTGGCCAGAGCATATACGACATATTTCGAATGTCCCTACTATGTCGGCAAGCAATATTAGTGCATGTGGTGTTTGAGAGGAAAATGCGCGAATTGGTTTGGGTCTGAATAGTATTGAATCTGGTCAACTTTTGCACAACAACATCATGGAAATTCAAAATCGAAGGGGTAGGCTTACTTTATGGGACTATAGAAGTCATGATCAATTTCATTTTCTCTATTACGGTGCCTGGAGGCAAAAGTATCGCAAACACCGCCAAATTAAATTAAAACACAGGCGTGAAGGTATTGGCTAGCTATATATCGTCGGCACTTTTGCCGTTCTGTGTCTGCCTTGATATTTGATCTGACCAACGATTAGATTAATTTATTAAACGAGCGGAAGCGTTTTTTGATTAAAATACTGAAGCTCTGCCTTGATCACCAGAATGCCAAGGCTAAAGTTCACATTTCTTCTATTCACGCCTACCAATTGAGGTCAAGATAAAATTGCTCTTATTAAATGACTTTTTAAATGAATCAAATTGTAACCATGAGTCACACATCAGGCCACTGATCTGACTGCTGACAGTTACAGGCGAACGATTTTTCTATTTAATTGGGGCAAAACTGGCTACAACACATGGTAAATAGAATTTTTATGCTAAGACATGCAAAATAATCTGTTTTCGGAGAATAACAGAATGCCTCTTTAATAACGAAAATGTTTCCTTGCTCTTCCTCCGTTTACGCTAACTTATATGCCCAGTCTTGTTTATGCGCCAAAACATGTGGAGTGTTCGTGCTCAAAGATTACTTGGGTAATCACGGGCCAGTTTGCTGGGTGACTTTGAAAAGAATAAACGAATATGGATTGGATTTAAGTAATTGAGTCAAGAACAAGCGCCTAGGTTGCAAAAGCGAATAATGTAAGCGTCAATTCACTTGTCGATCAACTTAGACTAGAAGAGAAAAAAACAAATATTGACCTTGGAAGAGAGCAGAAGATTCCATCAGTTCTGCCATTGGCTCAACCGACGGCTCTCGTGATCGTTGGACTTATGTAGACTGAGGAGTTAATTTCTTCGAAGTGTTCGTCAGTGTGCGTAATAATTGCTATAAACTAAACACTTTCGAGCCATTAAAGAGAACGAAATTAGTGTGCACTTATGGAATACGTCGACAAACATAAAATATATTTGGAGAGGTATGTGAGAATTAGAAATGCCCAAAAGTTCTGGTCGTCTGTCGATCAATATTTCCAGTAAAACGCATGAACAGCAGTTTTAAAATGAAACCGCCAGCAGTGTCGTAGTATTTTTATAGACATTCGGTTGAGGATCATTTACATAGCTAGCTAACCAAACGACGGGCATTTACATTAAGCGTCTGGATAAAATTACTTTTGATGCGTAAAACTACTAAACTTTGTCTGGTTTGCTTTATATATTTCTACCCACGGGTCGGAGGAAGGGTGATTTAAATGGAATGAAGATTTTTAGGATTACGATGAACCATTTTCCGACCGAGCTGACAGTGCAATTCTTTATTTAGCTAGATAATGGATCAATTAGTTAAGGTTAAAATAGTAGGGCTAACCTTACGTTCGGGCCAGAAACAGGTAAAAGTTGACATTCAGATAACAAAATATCGTTTGTTCAGAAGTTTGACCTGACTATGAATTTCGAGAAACGTCTTTTAGCAATTTGGATGCCTTTCTACACTTCAGCAATCGGTAATTTATTTTACTTCCTTCGTTTTTGTCAGATCCACACATCAGTAAACTCTATTCATTTAGTTTAGCAAAATTTGTACATACTTTATTTTTAAGAATTTTAAGTCACGATCGGTACAAAGCATTAAGAAGTTCACTTATCTAGACATCTAATTCAGTTTTGTTTGCAAATAATCAGATATTTATTTTTATGCACGTTAAAATAGCATGAAGTTTGTAATTGCATAAATGCTTGGCGTTATGATATTATTTTATCGAGATAATGGAAGTAGAAAGAAGTTTTTATGCTGTGGTCAGTACGTTGCAAATTATTTATTGGAAAAGTAGCAGACACCTTATACGATCCGTCTGACGATTGATCTTCTGACACAGTGTTGATCAAATGTTTTGCACAATTTTCATTGAAAAATGTATATGTTTTCCACGCACTTTTCCGCGATGAAGATTCAAAAACCCAATACTCATTAATTGGGAGGTTTTGTACCTGATGCCTTTTGCCCGCAGGCAAAAAGATTTGGAAAAGAACCTGACGAGTACATAAGTATAAGTATATACAAGTGTATAAGTCCGCAGGTTTTAGGATTTTTTTCTACCGAAGTCCGAATTCAAGTGATTATTGAATGGATTCATGCGGAGTACACGAAAAGGCAGAAAACCCTCTAGAGAATCACTTGCTAGTGGTTCAAAAATGTCTTTGTTTTGACCATGAAAAGGCAGTATCTGCAGGTATGTCCCTAAATATGTCGTGTCTGTTGTTAAATTACGCAAACGGTCGACAACCATAAGTATAGAGTTGCCTCACTTAGTTTAAGCCCTTACAGTTATTCAGTATTAATTTCATACTAAAATAAGACAAATGTGCCGAGTCGGTATAGTAGTTAGATTGCAACCATTGATTAAAGGCAAATGTGAGAGTGAATAAAGTGGCGCGGAAGTAGACATTTTTCATGTGTACACAATTTTAGTTTCATGGATTCTTGCGGGCTA
This sequence comes from Spirometra erinaceieuropaei, assembly GCA_902702965.1. Lineage (NCBI taxonomy): Eukaryota > Metazoa > Platyhelminthes > Cestoda > Diphyllobothriidea > Diphyllobothriidae > Spirometra > Spirometra erinaceieuropaei. The sequence continues at coordinate 1,104,304 of CACRXP010000073.1, forward strand.
CTAGTGCGACACACGTGCACATGACTGCACCAAGTGTGACATCGTGTATTTTCAGAGCTCTGCTTTGACTTAGGCCAAAGCGCACAAGGAGAGCGCTCCTCTGCGGCCAATCGTATCGCTAAAAGGCACTCCGACCTACAGGCTGGCAAGGTGGCTGTTTCGACGTCTCAAGTTTCTGACCCCCGGTTCGACACCACAGTCAGCTCGTCAACACAATTCTTGGAGAAACTTAAAAGGGCAAGTCTCCTGCCAAGCGACGTCATGGTATCCTTTGACGACACGTCCCTTTTTACTTCTATTCCGCAGGACTTGGCAGTCGAGACCACCAAATTACTTCTACGAGAAAAATACGATCTCCCCGGACAGGGCCAAATCATTTAACTCTTGAGGTCCTGTCTGATGATCTACTTTACGTTCGACGGAAAAATCTACGAGCAGGTGATGGGCACGCCAATGGGTTCGCCGATTTCGGGACTCATTGTCGAGACAGTCTTACAACGGCTGGAGTCGCTGGTTTTCAAAAAACACAGACCGAAATTCTGGGCTCGGTATGTGGATGAAACCTTCGTCGTCATCGAACGGGATCATATGCTGACATTCAAACAACGTCTCAAAGCGTCCTCTCGGGCATTCAATTTAAGATGGGGGAGGAAGAGAACAACCGGCTGGTCTTCCTATATTTCCTCGTCTGCCGCAAAAATTGTGGTGGCCTATAAACCAGTGCTCAAGAAAGCGATAAACACGGCGTAAGTACTGAATTTATACAGTAACCACTCGATTGGTCACAAACGTAGTTGCGTAAGTACGTTATGCCGGCGCGTTGAGACGCACTGCAGTGAAATGGAAGAGAAGGTTGCTGAGTTGTAATATCTTCGGTGGGTACTGAGAACCAATGGCCACCCCCGCAACTTTGTCAACCAGTGCGTACGCAGACAAATCGAGAAACCAAACGCGACCGGCCCTGAATTTTGGAGAGCCCTTCCGTACTTGAAGAACGTTTCGGAAGCTGTCAGCCTCCTTCTCACTCCACTTCGATTCGGGGTTGCACACAGGCCGGAAGCAACCATCAGGAACCAGGTCATCAGGTTGGAGGTCCCACTGTCGTGGCAGGAAACGTCTGGGGTTTTTTTACGGGATCTGGTGAAGTTGAGGGCAGAACAACTACGTCGGACAGACTGGGGTTTACTCTAGACGCGCATGGCTAAGCACGCAGCAGTGGTTCGGGGAAAGAAACCAATTCCTAGGTAGCAGTTCATTCCACGGAACCCGGCCATATTTTCAGGTTCCTAGAGGTCGGAATCGCCGCAAGAGCTGACAACTGCGTGAGCCGCGAGCTGCTCGAATCATGGTTCTCAGGCCCGCAATCCATCGACAAACGTGATGACCTCCCAGTACCATACTCAGCGTTGAGACATTCCCTGAGCAGTGGAATTAATCACGTGGGGAGGACGTGGGAGTTCAACTATCCTGGTGACAGGGGGCCAAATAGCCGAGTAATCATCATGCCGACATCGTATAAAGATGATGAAATTGCGGCAATTAACGACTCAGATCTTGTCTGACGAGGCATCGTCGTCTTAATTACCACCCCCAGCAATGATGAGAAGGGCTATTAATTATAGTACGTATGTGACCCCACGGCAACTACGTACTATAAATATTGTAGTCTTTTTGTTTTCACTATCTGTATCTGCAACCGTCTCTGGTGATGGGTTCGTGTGAGAATTTGAAACGTTAGGCCTATAAACGTCTTGTTTTAATGAGCGCATCTCCTTCTTATTCTGAACTGCTTTCTGGAACTCGCCTGCCCGCTTCCATTAGGTCAAACTCTCCTCATGCGGTCAGTGCGCGGATTTAACAGTTCTCCCTGCACGCTTGGAACGCGAGATTCTTGACAAATTTGATAGAAGTAGCTTGCAAGTCAAGCTTCCTGCATTTAAGATTTTATTTTAGTTCAGTTTGCGAAATCCACTTACTTACAATTACATAAACATGATATACCAACCCTGTCAAACTAAACTGAAACTCACAAAAACCCCGAAAATGTTGTGCACCAGTTAAATTAGACACCGACAGGGCACTGAGCGATCCACGTGAGACAGACAGCGCATGCCTCAACACGTCCTTGTGGCCGCAGAGCAACGTCTAGGGCTTTGTTTACTTTTTTCTAATTCATACCGCAGCGTGGACGTCCGAGACAATTTCACAGCCAACAGGTAGCGTATTTTAGACAAATTTTCTGATTTTGCCGTCTCCACTGAAGCCATACACTGAACAAATGAGCAGAACCTGCACAGCTGCAAAAATCATTAACGTTTAATGTTGCTTGCAAAATTTATATCCAATGATAATAGATCGTCCATACAGACTGGAATGCACAACTTTCAGCTCTGTAGCTGTCGATGTTCATGTAAACACATTTCAATGGAATAACAAACAAAACTTAAGGCTTGTAAGTGAATAAAATACGAAATACATTCCGCATATGTATTATTGACGTGAGTAAGTTAGCTACAGTGATAACGGCAAGTTGATGTTTGGTAATCAATGAACCCACCAATGATAACAATTTTCGTGTTGAAATTTCGTACAATTTTAACTGAACTATACCTACATCTTTGCAACGTAATTTTTAAGTTTGAAATCTACTGCAAATATTTTTAAAGTAAGGCATTCAAAAGTGGTCAAGGCAGTCTGGTCGTTTAAGCAATAAACGCTGAATGCTAGCGATAATCTTGTCATTTAAGCGCAATAACTTAGGGTGCTTACTCACTACCTATCTGGCATTGCAATTTTGTGTTGTTTCACCAAAAATTGTTTTGGTAGAGTTTTAAAAATGTCAATTTTCACGCAGACGAAATTTTTGTTTGTTTCAATTCTTAATAAGTCTTTTGAGAGCAGGATAAACAGATTTTTTGCAAAATAATTGCATAGTTAAGTTTGCAGCCTAAAAACAGGGTTTAAAAATTGGAGCTGTATGGGGCCAGCTCGATTCTTCCTATAACATTTAGAAATCGATCCTCAGTGGGCGATTTCGTTTGCCTAACTCTAATGTCAGAAAGAGTCAACAACAAAATTTTCAAATGAAGTGTATTAATTTCACCCGTTGTTTTTATTGGGGGTAGGTCTAACCTACAAAAACCAACGACAGCGAACTCATATACGGTGTGTCAAATTCCTTCTCTAATTACGTTTAACATTTGATGACCAGAAGCCTACGGTTTCTGGTTATGACCACTCGGGATACTGAATTTAATTGCTTCTCTAATTCTTCAACATCCTGGGACTAAGAAGCTCGTTTTGAGGTGGCGAAGTGGGTGCAGAAGCATTTGCAAAGTTCACCGAGAATATTAGGGTTGCGGGTGCTCAAATTCCAAGAAAGGCCACCGACCGCCTGTCGAAACGACGACCTTGTGCTAACAAACCGCTGAAGTCTTATAAGAGTCTATTATCGGAGGTGCGGGTAGTAAGGTGAGACAAAAGCTGACAGTGCACAGTTAATCTGCCGCGTTGTGTGCATGGTTCATACTGTCGCCCCGTCACATCTACGTAGTCAAAAGTGCTAGTAAACATCAAATTAAATGCGTAAATTGCATAATTCAGTTGCGTTTAGATTAGCTTATGTGTTACTTGACCGCCTGCGCATAATATCGTCGGGCACTACGTTATACCTCACGTCAGTGTGCAATGTCACCGAGGAAACATTTGTAGGTCTGTGGCGTAGTAAGTAATATTATCCCTCAAACGGACCACACACTAAATGTGCTGAACCAACACGGGGACTGGATTGGGGTCCGGTTGGCGATGCCAAAAATTCGTACCCATAACAAATGACAAAATTGCGGTATGATGGCAGGCCCATGTGCAGACTTATGCGGCGTCCATTTGGATCCGCGTCGCCACCCCTCCCCTTTGTTGTCGCTTAAAAATCTCGGTCTGTGCCTGTGCGGTGGTACGTCAAACCGCAGTTTTTCGTCGCGCCAGTTTTCTGTGCCCTCTTCCGCGTCCAGTCTTTTTGACTATGTCTTGAAACCGGCTCCAGATGGTTGAGGAGGAGAGGTCCGGTAGATACAGTGCAAATTTACTATCATTATTAACTAATTTACGCGCAAGTCACCGTCTCTGCTCTCACCCTGCTGTGGAGCACACAACAAATATCGTCGGCAACAACGGTCGAACTGTTACTGTTGCCCTCAGGTTTCCTGCACAGGTGCTCCTGAATCGAAATCAAATGCAGTTACCTTTGGGCCATCGTTCCACATAAGTTGATCATTAACTGTTCAAGTACAAAAAGTCTTACCTTACTTATTGGCATCTGCAGTTCCAAATAAGGATCTCGATAATCGTCGTTTTGAATGCTGATAGACTACAAGGCACTATAAGGTCCAACTGCCTTTTATTTATCATATAGAGCGCCTACTGCATCACTTGAAATAAATATCCGCCGAGTTTCCGCTTTCGGTAGGAAATACATTAGCGAACTTTGCATCCTGCCCCGCCCAAGTTACAGAACAGTACGTATGTGTATGGCCAGCTTAGGTATAGTACCTGTTGAACTTTCCGAGCGTTGGACCTTTAATTCATATATGTGCTACAAAATCGCTGTCGCTGCATATGCCGTTCTCAGAAGACTGTCAATATTTAATCATTTGATGACGCATTGTTCTATCACAAATGTCTCTGCAATATTGAATGACAATATCTCCAAAAATAGTGTGGACTGTGTTTTTGAAGCACTCGTCGAAGTAGTCAGACGCGAAATGGGATCACTTGTTATCTGTAACGGTGCAGAATTTTATTTACTTTAAAATTCTATAAAATATTTGGGTGTTACAGGCCAGGTTCCTTGTGGTCTTCTTAAAACAAGCCTGACTTATATCACAAGTCAGAAGACCTGAAAAATACGACATTTACGTCCCGATATTGACGGTTATCCGTTGAAGAAACATCATATATCAGTTTCATGCCATTTTCACTTAGTTTCCAACTGCACGCTTTCTAATATTTGCGTCTAATGGAAAAATAAAGGTTGCCTAAAATCGAATATCTGCGTGAAAATTTCTATAATGCTAACGAAATGCGGCCTCCTAATAAAGCGGAAGTCAGAAGAACACTTCCGCGTTTAAAGTTATGTCATGGAGTCTGCGAGCAACGAGGCAGTTGGATCGGCTAATTGGAGGGAGGGCGAGGATACTGCGTTTTGTGGATACGAGGCAGAAGGGGGACCGTCGACGATCGATAGCTTTGATTGTTAACAGTGTCGACGAGACTTGCGAATAGCGTGCGGATGTCGTGACACAGGGATTTGAGGGTGAGAGCGATGGCTAAAATAACTACTTAGGCGCTCGTGGAGGCATTAGGGTTGCGACTGTCTCTGCTGATGGAGTCGAGTGAGAATCCAAAACATCAGGCCAATAAACCCCTTGTTCCAACGATCGAATCTTCTTCCGAACTGCTTCTTGAAACTGTTCTCTTCGCTTTTATCAAAAATTAATACATGTTTTGCAGCAGCGACAAGCCTCGAGTAATCTTTGCCAGTGTTCGCATCCGACCGCTCCAGTAAACTCGTCAGCCTCCGAATTGAAGCGATAGTAATTTTCAAGTGGATGCACTGACATGATTGACAAGACATTTTGTGGGCGAACGACGTGCTGCCGTTCAACTAAGTAAGTCGAGAAGCTTTGACGCTCTCACCGGCATAAGCAAGACAGCAGTCATCCAATGGGATGTAATAAATGGCAATTCTTTTTTGTTTCTTTGGAATATGGTTTTGTCCTTCAAATTCTCTGCTCTTCCGAGTTCAAAAGATCGGCGTACAATGTCGTTTGCCGGCCATAAATACAAAGTTGCCCTCTGGGGAATAAGTAATTTTTGATTCATCTTTGGGCCTTCACTCCTTCATTTTTCTCTTTGTCTCCCAAAACTATGGCAGATTTTGCCGATCTCACTTGGCATTCATTGGATCTAAGTAGATGGTGGAGGTAGCTCAACTCATTAATTGAATTCTGTTAACGCAATGCAAACAGACGAGTGGAGAGAATGTCTTGCCGCAGTTCCTTTGTTGACCGTCGGGGTACCTGGTTTATAGTTGTGGACTAGTTCAAAGTTGGGTTGTTTTCTATAGCACTCTGCAATTTTTCCATTACTCAGTATCTGTATGCCTACAACGAGGCATGGTTGGGCTTTTCTGGGGGCCTCTTCGCGTCTTTATTTTCAACCACATTCCCTTTCAATTCTTCTCTAAAAACAAGTAGTTTCTCTCGATCTGCTAGGATTCAATGAGAAGAAATGTTAGACAGTGGAGGTTTGTGAGTTACTCATGGTTACACCTTACTCCCAATAATTTTTATTTATCCTTTACCTCGACCTTGTTTGAGAGGCTTTGTGCTTCAACCTACACTTTTAAGAAAGTGAGACTGGCAAGTTAACGGATGATTAATCCACATCCCAATCAAATCAGTATAGCTAGATAGTGTGTTTAACTCTAAATTAAATCGTAACAAGCCGAGTCAAGTATTCGAGTACTTGCAGCGTGCAGACGAAGTCAAGGAAATAAAACGCGACGGATGCGCCCTTTTATGCGTGCATCGTTCACGCAAATAAATGCAAACGTTCGGCCCTGTATCTAATGCCCTCTGATATCAAAGAGTTTGAGTAGAAATATTTTACGTTCATAGACGCTATCCGCGTATCTGGACTCCTATGTCCCCTTTTATTACTACTAAACAGTGCCGCAGGGAATTCTGGCAGTTCGTAACATTTGGCCATCAGGCAGTAAGATTTGTTCAACATGCGCACAGCGGCTGATGTTCAGCAGGTGTATATTGGAGGCGTTTGCCATAGTGTCTGCCCAGGTGAAAGGATTAATCACTTTTCTGTTAGACAATCCTCACTTACATATTTCATTGTTTCAAAAGAACTCTTAGATTTACTGATAGTTTCAAATGGCTACCAGAAGGGAAGCAGTCTAGAGCACGGTAGTGTTCGTGTATCTATTTGGCAAGGTTCTCGAAGTTCACTTTCAGAGTAACCCTCAACGGGAAAAAAGAAATAGCCACCTTTTTCCCATAGAGCATTCACTGGATATTTTATTTATTGCTTATCTGGTTTCCTCCTGAAATGTTAACTGCAAAGAAAATTAAGACTGATTAATGCATATAGCTGACCTGTTCATCTCAATGGGAAAAATCCTTTCTGGTGGCTTGCCCTATATCTTGGAAAAAGCAGAATGGAGCTCCTCTTAAAGCACAAATAACAGAATTATAAGTTAGGTTAACATGGTGTCGAGGCAAGAAATGAAATATGTCAGAAAATAAGGCAACCAGTAATTAACTTGGCTGAGAAACTAGAAGACGTGCATTGGCTCTACCTGGCAACAAGTATAAGGCAAATCAACAAATTAAAGAAAGTAATTGGAAGGTGTGTAAAGAGAAAAGTCGACCTTCGTGGACGACAACTGCGCGCTGCCTTACGATGTAGGCAGGAAAGTGAATTAAACGCGTCCTTGTTCACAGTGAAGCAGACTTACGGTGTACCACTTTCTCCTAAACACCTGCTGTGTTCTAAGGGGAAGATAATGTCAGGAAAACCAAGGAGTTTCATGGGTGTAATGGCTAACACGGCAGAACATTTCACCTGCTCATGTCGTACACGAATTCGTCTCTAACTCCAAATGTCTCAGGATTCATTCACAGATGGGGTTCTCGAAGCTCAACTGATTGAGAATACCGTAACGGCCAAATTTACAAGGAGCCATCGAAACCTGGCTATCAATCCGAAGTAGGGCTGAATCCCATCTTTAGATAGCAACCTTACAATTCACAACCAATAACTCTTCTGATTATTTGATGTGACAATTGTACTGATGGTGCATGATAAAGGACTAATAATTTTTTCGCAATCAAAAATTCGACTTTTCATCTAGCTTGGAAAAGGCGTACTTTTTTGCGAATTTTTTGTGAGGAACGAATATGACATATATATGTCATCAGCAAAAAGTATTTAATTAGCGGATGTGTCGTACCCGATTCAAATAAGACACAATAAATAGGTAACGTCAAAACTAATTCAGAACAATTCAAACATGCTATCGTTTTCGATGGGGATCTTAATTTTCTTCGCTCACAGCCCTTATTGCTGATCGGCTGAGTGTCTCTTCTTGCTTCAGGTATATCCCTGGTCTTCGGCCAGCGTTTTGTGATATTTTAGACCTTATTGGTGACAGAGAATGTATTCTTAGTTCATTCTTGTCTTCTAAGAGGGACATGTAGTCGAAGGTAGTATGTAAGACTTGATAGAAATGCAGGCCGTGCTAAACAAACCATTAAAATATTATGAAGAGAAATCTGTGCCGTAAAGTATCGTAGAAACACTGTTGCCCTTTCACCGACGACCTTCGCCCATAATTAACGCAGACCTAATGTCTAGAAGTACAATATGAGCATGAACGCGAGTACCTAGATACGATGAAACACGAAACTACTACATTTTAGTTATTGGATGGACAAGTTTATGATGGTCGGATATGTGAAGCAGTCCTCATTAAGAAACAAGAAACCTGCCATTCTTTTAAATGGTGCTTAACGATCACACACACCTTAAAGCCTTATAAAATGCTACAATGCAAAATATCTTTAACGTACAATACAGATGATTAAGCATTAGTAAAGTCAGCTTAACGTTAGAGTTCCGAATGACATTCGGCTGATAATTAAAGCTACTCCTATAAAGCCATTACATTTTGTGCCCTTGAAGATGTGCATCTTTCCATTCGGTTTTTCAGGAGTATTCATGGAATCAACTAATAAGATGTGTAGGGTCCCAAAGCTAAATTATCAATGTATTAAGTCAGCTGTTACTTGCCATCCTGCCGTCTGGGGGTTCCAAACCACAGCGATTTTCCTCGAAACGACGTGTCATATTTTCACCTTAATAACACAAGCCGACAAAAAACTTCGGAACATCTGACGGATTGGTCAAATGTTTATATCTTAGGAGGCCCGTTTTCAAATCCCTCCTGGAGCCCGCGCCGGTTTAGAAGATGGCCCTGCAAACTTTGTAAATGTCAAAATGTTGTCCTACTGATTCAGATAACTGTGAAAACCAAGACGCAGTTTACATTTTTAATCGAAATAAGCACAATAAACTCCTAACAGGAATATTAAATCATTTTAAAGCAGCAAGTTGACTGCTGGTTGTAATCGTACGCCGCTCAGCTGTAAAGAAAACAGGCTATTTTAACACATGCGATACTCGGAAATTTACATTGGAAAAGCCTTTTAACTCCATTCTCGGTGGTAGTCGGAAGGAATTAGTGGAGGAATATGCTGAATACGTTCGAAATTCACCCATGTTATCTTATTCGTTTTCGACATCAAGTTGAATTTCAAACTGACTTTACTCGAATATATTTGTTTGGCTTACACCTAACCCAATAATGTTTTGAAGCGTTTCTGGCTTTATTCCATCCTATACGTTCATTTGCTCGTATATAAATATGGCTAATTTAGGGTAAAAGTGATAGCGTAGCAGAATGATTTTTTAATTGGCAAAGTAGGTCAGCAGTCAGAAGAGTTTATCTACAAAGTTCTAGAAACGTCTGAATTCCTCATGCTATTTAGAGATCATGGTACCGAACCTCTTCATTAAGTGCGGGCCATGCTGCATATGGACTGGATGCAACCTTAGCATCTTGGACTCTAAAGGCTTTACTTGAAGGATTGATGGTTTGATGTAAATCATGTTTATATAAACCCACTCATTAACGTAACATAAATAGTTTCGTTAAAACCCAGATTTTATCGGTTCGGACAGTCGACTGGTGCACGTGTAAGGGTAGAGAAAGTGGGGTTGACGTGCTTTAGACTATCGTGATGCGTTAAGAGCCGTGGCCTGGAAGTTTGTCAACTGACGCTTCCACTCAGTCGACACAGTCAGCCCAGTTGTGTGTTTGTGTTTTGAATTTCCCGCTGGTGGATGAGAGTCAGGCTGCGATGGTCCACTTGTATGGCATTTTCTCACACATATGAAGTCCGGACTGCCAATCGCCTTTCGTATTTATTCCTCGTGTGGGCGTTCGAGGGGTCAAGTCGTGCATGCGGGGCGTGAAAACAGGTTCTCCATTCCCGCTAGATCATGCGCCCACTCGTCTCGTCAGAAGACTAAGCAGCTTGGACAGTGGACTGGTGCCTCGGTGTGAGAAGAGAGAATGAGGGTGACGTCCCAACGCATATTCCCTACTATAAACAAGCTGGCGTGCTTCGAAACTCTCACGGGGCCCTATAAACCGCGGCTTGAAAGGCTGCCAATTGGCAAGGTAATTCTGACCTCGCAGTCAACCCAGCGCGTGCTTGTGTGGAGTAGCCTACTGGTTGACTGAGATTCAGACTGTAACGGCTCCTTATTAATGTGGCCTCTATGGCACTCCCACTCAGTGGGATCAGAGCCGGTTTGGAGGTGCGCGCTTAGGCGTGTGTTTTCGCCCCGTCAGCCAGCCGGCCCAGATTGGGGAGGAAGAGAGAGAGCGCAGTGGATGCTGTGCAAGTGTACTATCATTATTAAATAATTCACGTGCAGGTTACCGTCTCTGCTCCCAACCTCCTATGGAGAACACGGTGGGCATCGCCAAAAACGACGGTTGAATTGTCACCGAGCATGTGCGGAAGAAATGGCTGGAGTACAAATTTATGCATTTGTCTTGGTCAATTTAACAGTATAGTAGGTTTTGAATCGTGCCCGACGACGTGTTACGCACATTTAGCAAACTTCTAATCCGCTTACTCGATCATTTTGACGGTGGCCAAAAGTCGCTCAAAACCCGTATATATGTTTTGCTCGTCAAGGGTAGCAGCCAATTCTGATGGAGATCGCATTAAGTTCATTATTTTGGGCTCGAACGTGCAGGCGCCAGATCGTGGTGAGCTAAACCAAAAACCATCTAAACATGGCTTTTTATATCATCCGTTCTTTTGAGATATCATTTTTTCACCACCAGCCATTGCTGTGGATCGTATAAATAATAAAGCTGGAGTTTAATTTGGTGCTTAATTACGTCAGGCTCTCGGAGGTTAAGTTCCAGAGCCCTCGAAAAAACGAAAATTCAAAAGGTGGTTATTTATCATATCTTAAGCCCTTTATAAACCCTCCCACACTCTTGTAAACATTTATCGCGCAGTTAACCAGCCTATCCTCTTTACATTCTCCTATATTTTAGGTAAGGTTCATTGAAATGATCTATGTAAACCCGTTGTTTATATATTACACAGGAATGCACGTACCGTGTACCATTGAGGAGTTACAATTAGTGACCTAACTCATGAAATGTGTCGAAATTTACGAAGGATTGCCAATCACTCGCAAACCGACACCATTTTATGAGTCCAATGTTTCTGTTAATTAATTATCAGTTTAAAAGAATTAAACACGTAAAAGAAACATTAAAGGCACTGTTGATTTGTTTAAAAATTTCTATTTATTTTGAAAAGCGCAATATCCCGAAAACGTCAGAAATGGCTCTAATTTAGTAAACTTCGTTTTTAAATGTATAGAATGTATTCTCATATCTAAAACATTGTACATATGAAAGGAGACATAAAATTACGTCTATTAATAATGTTATAGTGAAGTTTTTATCAAAATATCGTTTAATAAGTAGTGTGATTTCTTATATGACGGTTTGTCTACTGCCTACATTATGACTGTAGATTCCAAAACAGTTTTCCAGTGATTAATACTATTTTTGGGGCACATTCAGTATCAGTATATTTCAGGGAAAGTAGGTGTGTACCTTTGAAATCCCTATTGGTTACATGCAGAGGATATATATGGAGGAAATGGAAAGGAAGTAACATGAAAGAAATGTGAGGGGGAAGTAAATGGGATGGGTTTCAACAAGAGAAGCTGTAATTTGCTTGATTTCACCGATTGGAACGTCGTAGGAACAAAAGTTTTTATTTATTTATTTCACAATACAGTTCCAAACACTTTGTAATAATACATACTTAAACAAACAAAATACGCACGCTTTTCTTATTTAATCAGCTATACTGGGGATATTATGATTATGTCCTTAATATTAATGTCGTATATATGGTGTAGATAAGAGGTGGTATACATTCTGAGTTGACATAATGAAAACTGGAAGAGGTTCTTTGGAAAAGTCGAGCTGTACTCGTGAATCTGTGAACTGGTGACACCGATCCCTCATCAGACGAAATCAAACAGGAGCGAAAGTTAAGTTGTCGCAGTAGACCAGTGGGGGCGGCAGAACAGACAGACCACTGACGTATGAGGAGGGTGGTGGTCCCGAAGTCATGGTAGGTCTCTGAGTAAGAGGAGAGTTGAAGGGAGAGGAGGTGGAGCAACTAAGGAACCCTATGCTGGAAGGCGAGGGTGGATGATGAATCAATTGAACTGCGGATGGTTGTATTCGCGGTTGTTGATGCGTGATTAGGGCAGGGGTCACTCAGTCGTAAACGTAGATCCCCGTAATGGGCATCCAAGTCAACCTGGCGGTTGATACTACATGCACCGGAGTACCAAGCCTCGAGAAATTCCCTCGCTCGCTTTGTGTTAACCATGGCGATGACCTCAATGACATCCCAATTGAATCAGTGGCCGTATTCGAGTGCATAAGCGTGTGAAATCCGCGATTAAACGGACCCTAGAAGGACAAAACGCAATGTAGTGAGGGACTACCGTATGCGGAAGATCTGATGCTCTCCTAAGGACTTCGTCAACACTAGATTTATAATTCACAACTCAGAACATAGCAACGAATGATACTACTTGTATATTGCAACGTACAAACATGTGCATATTGTTTTATCTTCTGTAATTGGTTTCGCTATGAAGAATTACATATGAACAGGAACTTTGAGCATCACTTTCGATCAACAGACGTCGACTTAAAATCAAGAAAACTGCCTGAGAAAAATGTATTGGTTCGCATATATGGAAACATATCAGGAATTGCAACGTTACACATCGAAAGAAATTGGCTCTGTGAACAAGCAGCGTTCAAGAGGATTTTTGGGATACGATATTTCCCGCCTTTCATTGTCCTGTCGGTTTTCTTGATATGCATAATGTGCTGTCGTCCTGCATAACTCTACTTTTGGCTCGTATGGTTACACTTTTTGTTCCCGACCTCACACCTACCACAGCCAGAGGAACTAAAGCATCCGTAGGAAAAAAGCACGCGTGAAATTCTTTCAAATTATTAAATTTGGTGGTGCGACGCCACATTAAACCTATTAAAGACAAAAGTTCAGCAGGAATGTTAGCACATGCTCCATCAGCTCTCCGTTATCTTGATATGCACTTTTACATGTATCTTCCTGTACAAATGATTATTTAGGTTAAACGTGTGTCACGACTTTATACATCTTGTTATAGCCCGAACTGTTTTCTGACCTCATAGCAAGTCTCACTTAATGGGTGTAGATGGCCTACCCCTTGATGCACCCCTACGTGATCAGAACTTATTTGTGTTGGAAAGGCTGCACCCGTGTTTTCCGGCATATATCGACGTTCACGTATCGACGTTTTGAAGATCGCGTTCTCCGTATTCTTTTTTCCTAAAAATGCCCGATTCACAGAATGCTTTCAAAGTCCAGTCATTAAAGTTTTCGCGACTTATCAAACTTATTCCGACACCGGCAACGCATTTCTGGATATTTAAATAGGATTTTTTGAAAATTAACTATTCCTCGATCCTGCTAGCTTACCGGTCCTATACCTTTTTGCGGCCAATCTGTCTTTTCGTTTGACTTGGTCTGTTTACATAGCCTGAAATTGCGAGAAACGGTTAAATACTTAAATGTATATCAACCACTATTCATCAAGCAAACCCACGAAGGCCTTCGCAAAAGAATATTTGAACGTCTTAACTTGACGTTGGAATAGTGGAATAATCAAAGAATGTAAAGAGGTTGAGAATTTAATTGTAGGTTTATGAGATCACATAATGTGCATGTTACTGTAGTGTTGAAAGTGATTTTAGCTTAATCTCTTGCGTCCTCCGTAGTCATCAATTATGCACATCGATTTCTTTGTTTTCCTGTGTTCTAGAACGACTGATCACAATTTATATGGTTAACTGCAATCATATACATATGGTCCTGTTCATCGCTCCTGGTATTCATCGCATGCAGCACAACAAAAAGACACACACGGCGCACGTACCAAACGTAAGCAGTCTCTACTGGCATTTTCTGGGTCCAGGTTGACCTGGCTGACTAAGCCAAAGCTGCGATCGGCGCCAGCATTAGTTCCACCACGTATCAACCCTGAGACTAATGGGCAGCCTGTATAAATGTGATTCCCCTGCTACTCATGCCGTTATGATCTAGATTTGTCCCGGTATTTGAATCCAACTAACCACAGGCGCAAAGCTATACCACATCGATTTCCTATCAGGAACTCTGTTTTGGCGGCCGTCATTGATTTCTACGAGCAAACAACAACTTGGTGAGATCATATTTCAGCATCCGTATTTCCGATCCGATTCTAGCCATTCAAAATTCTGTCGTTTGCTTTGAAGTGTGTTCGTCAGACTATTTGAACAGGGGGTTTGTTTGCGCAGATGTATTGAGCCTGTCTGTTTGTACTTGTTTGTGAACAGTGCTTTGGACCTTCGAATGCCGAGTTTCATCCCGATTGCATGGTAAGCTATCTGCTTCTCCGACTACGGCGGAAATTTCACGGCTACTATGCTGCTAACAACATTTTCTTGGTTTTTTACCTTTATAAACCACACAACCAAGACTGCAATTCGTGTTGTTGTAAACAAATGTGCTTGTGACATCGAGCTTTTAATTTCGGACTTGGCCTGTAGAGTCCGTCTCGTCTGTTTTGCCAACGGTGTTTATGCGATCCGTCCATTTGGGTTTCATGTTCGCTCGGCTTTTGAGACACGACCCCAGTCACGAGGACTACGTGCAACTTTAGTATCAGCATGGGTGCAGGCTTCAAGGCCTGCGTGGATTGGTGAGGGCGTCAGTGCTACCGACATCGGGTGACGCCGTCGTTGGCATGCCTATGCCCAAGGGGTAACTATGAGGCGCAGCAGTAAACCAGATAACCCATCGGGTCATGCGGAAAAAAGACGAAAAATAGGCGAATTGTTGCCCCATGGTGTGCACGATAAATCAGTTTTTCCAAATTCGCTGTTTTTAGAAGAGTTTAATAAAGCGAGACGAAGTTTCTGATAAATGTGCTTTATACACATATTTAGCATTAGTAGAATGTCCGAAAAAGTTACAACGAACGAAGTGCATTTGCGCGCAAACATAAAGAGACAAAAGATGTTACGGAACGCTCGTACAGATTAGCAAATTGTGAACCCGAAGTATTTCTAGAATTTAAAAACTTGCAACATATCAAAGAGTCACACGAAATATTGACTGAGATTTTTCGATACGTTCTTACAAGGAAATTGCTTTATTATGGTGAGATCATAGAACTACGCGTATTTTAGCATAGTATTAGATTGATTCTTATTGGCTAGCATGATAGACTTGGAATGAACATTGTCCCATTCGCACTCGGCTCAAATAATTGCCCAGATGACGAGATATAAAAAACAAGTGATAAGTGAGATACATATGTACAACTTTGACAACGTTTCGAACAGGGCAAACAAGCTTTATCCCCTATGTGTATTTATCGACAAACTGCTTCGTCAACTCTATACTTAAGAAAAGGGGATGCTTATACATACCTATATTTTCTGCATCAGTCAGCGGTTTTATTTGATTCTGAGGTTCGCAGTTTAATGTTTACGTGCTTATTTTGAGTCAAATTTATGCAAACTGCGCCTTCTAATAAAGAAACCACTTACTTTAGGCACTTGGTATCCAGAGTGGATACGATTATAGATTAGAGTTTGGATTGTTATCATTCGAGCGACAGTTCTGCATAGACCTCTCTGGTTTTTGCATGAGAGAGTAAGAAGCTGCGATTTCAGTGAGACCAAGGATTTAGCGTCAAACAGTTCCAAATAATATCGAATAATGGAAATAGTTATAAGATGGCTGCTGAGCAATTTCATAGCCGCCTAGTGTGCCAGGTCTAATTCGCAGCTTGGGCTGGGAATGTGACACGATCCAAGTGTTATGGTGTACTCAGTTTGAATATGTTGTCACCATCTAGCGATAAAGTGATGCCAAGTCGACTCTTAGCACGCAGACCGATTCCTTCCCAATACCAGCAAATGTCAGCTACTTTTCCATCGTTTACGAACGCCAGTGAAGTGTAACTGACGAATTCTAAACGAGGCGAGATTTCGACGTTGTGGGAAATAGTTCTTTACGGTAGGGGAATCGGCCGACACTGCAGCGCGTGGTAGCCGTTATGAACAAACGTATTGCAGTTCGTGCAAACTTCTGTAAACAAAAGTGAAACAGAGGGAGTCGATTTAATAATATCACAAAGATAACAGCAGTGCAGCGTGAGTTATCTACGAGAGTCAGTGACGTAGACACCGCCAGGCGAGATTTGAAGCTGGAGCTTTCAGAGACGATAATTTACAGGATAAAAGAGCGTTTGCCTCTGCAGGTGTATCGGAGACTTCGGCAAATACCGCCACTGACAAAGTACCACAAGAAACAACGAATAAATTGGATTGCGATTCAGATCACCTAGACAGAACAGGGGTTAAAAGTGGTCTTCTTCGATGAAAAGAAACGGAAATTAGGTTGTCTGGACGGCTGGGCTTATTATTGGCGTAGTTTGCGCGAGAGTTTTCATATCTGCAGTAGATGATTACATGGCAATGTGGTGTTCTGAGTCGATTTTGTTCCCCACAAGAAGAAACAGGTGGTACTGGAACGAAGCAGAATCCTCAGCTCCACATTCATACATCTGCCAAACTGCCGTTAGTTGTGCGCCGTCGAGCGTTGGAAGGCCGTAGGGCAAAACAGTGGCTAAGAAGCAACCAAACTGATACGATTTCTGAGCATCGATCTAAACTCATTTAACGATTTATAGACAATGTTAGCTATGATTGTGTGTCGAATTATAAACTGAGGGTGACTTTTCAGCGGGCCTGGAATATGTTGGATGAAATGGAACTTTAAATCTTGGTAGAATAGGAAGACGAATATTTTTTTGAAATATATTCCTCTGGAGTGTCTACTTATATGGCTTAGGTAACTGAAGAAGGTAGTTTAACGATAGGACTACCCATAGCAGGCGATCTAACTCAGGAAATATCGTGGTCGAAATGTGAATGAGCAGTACGTCATACATTTGGTGCTTTATTCGTGTTTTTTAATTGATTTGAGGCGCAGAAGGCCGTTTACTGAAGAGAGCTTAATTCCAATTCAGTTTTATTAAAAGATAACTGATCGGATTTGACGAAATCTGACCTTGCTCGATATCCAGGTAATTTCCTACGTTAGCGAAATCCACAGATCAAGACTTCATGCTTTTATACGCATTGTGCGGTAAATAAAAAATTAATATAGACCGGAAAAGTTCAAAATAATTCTCTTCCGAGGACGGGAAATTTGATTTTGCTTCTCTTAAAGTCAGCTGATGGCGGGTATAAGAAACAGTAGTGTTTTCAAGAAAAAGGGGACAAATTCAACTTAGGAAATTCTGTTTCGTAAATTTGTGGCATTTCGAATCATAAAACTCTGTTATAAACTTTTTTAGCAATATTTTATTTTACCACACCGAGAATTATTAGACGTAAACAAATATATACTGAGTACCGGGTACTTGCTGTCAGTTTTCTGTGTCACGCTGAACGTTAAAAATATCAAGACAATGTCTATCAGTAGTCCACTACGAAAGGATACTGAAAGTAGCAGCAGAAGGGTTGTCGCATGAGTCGTTAGCAAGTATTTTGAATATAAGCAAGGTTACTTTGCGGTGAATAATCAATGATAGAGCTGTGCCCTGAAATAAACAAGGTTGACCAAGACGGTCCAGAAGTGACGATTGTATTCGCCGTACACTATAAAGTGCCATTATATTCTCCTTGAACCCGTTCACAGGAAACATCTGCTGATTTTCCCTATAAAAATAATTAGGAAAAGGAAGCAGAAATTTAACTACACCAACAAAAGGCAGTGATCGAGCCGTTTTTAAGTAGAGAACTTGTTGAAAATCGCTTTTTTCATTTGCTAAGAGATATGTTGATTATCCACTCTCAGTCTGGACGAGCAGTTACTGCTACGATGAAGCCTTATTTTAAGGCAAGCCTACGAAATCGACCAAGATGGTCATATGTGAAAAGAGCTTTTCAAAACAGTATACCGCGTCGACGGCAACCTTTAAGAACTGATGGCGGTTAAGTATATGGATGGTTATTAAATTCTGAGAGCAACTAGTTTGGCGATCGACCGCGGATACTACCAACAGCAAGGGGTTTGTAAACATTGTGAAGGATCTTTTCGATTACAATGACATCCACCGACGCCCATTGGATACCATAATTTTTCACGACAGTACCCCTGTCCATCGTTCTAATGAAGTAGGAGTTTGATAACGCTTTCAGTCGTAATCTGATTTTGCAGACAACAGTCAGCCTCTTCTCGCGCGATCACCAGTGGACTTTTATCACTTTCAACAGCCCCGATCACTGTCCTATTGAAAATCGTTTCTCATTTATCAAGAGAGATGGGCACAACGCAAGGAAGAAACTTTAAGTGCAAGAAAAGTTTGATTTTGTGCTGGATAATCACACTGAACAAACTACTATAGACAACGTGGTTTTCCCCATGTCTGAGGATATTTTCTGTGTTAAATGAAAATGGAGAATCGCTAACGTACTGAAATTCTGTATTTATTATTTTTCATCATTTTCCCCAATTTCATATGTCCCCGTTCCTTATGCAAACTTATAGTTTACCCTATTAAAGCGATTTTTAATGTAGCCATTTTCTGCACTTGCAGTTTTCAGGGAAAGTAAATTATGTTTACGTTAGTGAATATTCATTTACAAACCCAACTACGCCTTCTTCTTAAGAACGGTCGTTTTTCACTGCTGTAAGACTTAGGGGACCCAGTGTGGGTGGCTTTTGCGTTATAGGGATTTTCTTGTGTTAACTTATGAAATTTTATAAGTTAGCACACCTACTATACAGGGGGTAATCATTAGGCGTAAATATACAAAATCCGGACTTATAAGTAACCCGTCCTTACATTATTTGCCTCCGCAGGTTTGTTGGTGCATGTGGCCGAAAATCGGGGGTGCCAACGCGAACGCTTTCACGTGACCAAATGGGCGAATAATAGCAAAACGACTAAGGACGAGGAAATCAGCGGAGACGGTAGGATAAGACGTAAATAAAAAATGTGGATCTCATCCTTTGGAACATGAACATCCAAAGCAGAATGATGATAAAATAAACTGAAAAGGCGATTGACTACCGGTGGTGATAACGGCATGGGAGAAAAGATAGTGCACGCACTCTCGCGATCTGGTGGGCAACTAGTACTCACAGTCCGACCTTGCTGTTCACCATTAGATATTCGGCTGATTACTGTGACCGACCTAACAGGAAGACGGACAGCAGGAAGTGCCTTCAAAGGTCTAAAATGATGCGCTTAGGCCGACAAAGACATGATCATCGTGCCTGCGGAAAAGGCGCGCTCCACGGTTGTACTGGAGGACCGTCAATTCTATGTTCCATGCGCAACCAACCTTTTAAAAGCGTTGGCACGCGAAACTAATGCTACTTTGTTGGCCTTGGAGAACTCAGGTGAATTAATATCTACCGAGAGACGCATGGCGAGACCCCAAGATACGGCTTTGGCCGGATTCTATGGCCTCCTTCAGGTGCACAAAGATGACGCTTCTCCCCGATCCATCATGGCGCTCAAAGGTACCTCAACGTACGGACTGGCTAAGTGACTCTTCGTCGACACAACTCCTGGGGGAACTCAAATGGGTAAGCCTCCATCCCAAATTAGGTCATGGTATCTTTTGATGTTACGCCCATTTTTTATTCTATTCCCCTTGACCTGGCGATCGAGACAATCGAGCTGCTTCTGCAAAGCAAATACGATGGCACGGAGAATCCTTGTGGACAAGCCCAAGTCCTTCAGCTCCTGAAATTGTGTATCGGGACATTATGCGAACAGGTGAAGGCACACCAATGGGTTCACCGATTTCGGGATTCATTGCCGAGGCCGTCCTGCAACGGTTAGAGTCGCCGGTTTTCCAACACCACAGACCGAAGTTCTGGGCCTGCTGACATTTAAGGAAAGTCTGAATGCGGTCTTCCCGGGCATACGATTTACGATGGAGGAGGAAGAGAACAACCAGCTGGCCTTCCTGGATGTCCTCGCATGCCGCAAAGATTGCGGTGGCCTGAAGACCGAGTTCTTCAGGAAAGCGACAAATACGATGCAAGTGCTGAATTCCAACAGCAACTACCCAAACAATCACAAACGTGGTTAGATAAGGACGCCGTATCAGCAAGTCGAAAAGCATTGCCGTGAGCCGGAAGATAGTTGCGGAACTGCAGTAACTCCGACGGGTGTTCAAAGTCAATGGCTACCCGCGCAACTTCGTCACACGGTGCATATGCAAAAAGGACGAATGACCTAACCGCACAGACCCCAAATTTTGGCGAGCGCTTCCGTGTGTCCAGAACGTTTCAGAAGCTGTCGGTCGCCTTCTCGCACCACTTTGGAGTGGAGTTGCACACAGACCGGAGGCGACCATCAAACGTCAGTTAATGAAACCGAAAGACCCGCTGCAGCGGCAAAAAACGTCTGGAAGCGTTTATCGGATATGGTGCAGTTACGGACAAAGCTACTGCGACGAGGAAATTGGAAGACTGCTAGAAACGCCAATGACCGAACACGCTGCAACAGTGCGGAGAAATGACGCCAGCTCTTAAGCTGCGGCTCATTCGACGAGATCCGGCCACACATTCGAATTCGACGAGATCGAAATTCTCGCAAGAGATGACAACCGCGTGGGCCGGGAGCTGCTTGAGTCATGGTTTAGTGGCTCCCAGTCCGTTAACAAGTGCAATGACCTTCCCGTTCCATACTCGGTGCTGAGACTTCGCCTGGGCGGAGTAATTAGTCACGCGGGGAGCGCACAGGTGAACATTTTTCCCAACCCCAGGGTCGGTGGGTCAGATGGTCGAGCAATCATAGAATAGAATAGGTTTATTATAGCGCCCCCTTGGCACTGTCAGTCTCCCAACTGCCAGTCCCCGACGTCCAACGCACGCGATGAAATTGCAGCAATTAACGACGTGAACGTCGGCCACCAAACTATTAGCACACCACGTGCGACGATCCCGGATGAAGGGGGGGGAGTCGTGAACATTCAGAGGTATGCGGTGGCGTGACGACTGCATCCTATAAATACTGCAGCCCCTTGTGCATGAACCGCCAGTGTCTGCTTTGTATCTGATGATGGGTTCGAGCGGGAATCCGAAACGCTAGTCTAATGAAGCTCTTGTTGCAGCGATCGTGTCCCCTTCTTCACGACGGCTTCATGGGACTCGTTTTTTTCCTTCTAAGGGCTCACCGTCTACAGTTTGGAGTCATTAACTGAATTGGTAGAGGCAAGATAAAGACGAGACAAATAAGATTTCCCGGTGACTTTGTCGACGACTAGTGGAAAATCGACTGCGAACTGTAGAACTCATCATCATCGTTACACAAGCAGTAGGTAAATGTGGCGAGTATCAACCTGGTCGTCTGGATACCAACCAGTGGAGAAAGGAAGAATTCGCTATTAACGGAACAGGCCTCAGCTGGTTGTCCATTTATATCGGACTACTCAAATCACATAGATGGCCTCTTTACTTGAACAAAGTTTGTAAAAGTACTTATTTCCATGCTCAGCCAAAATTCGAATTATTGGCAAAAATAAGTGATTTTTCGAAATTCAGAATCGGGATGTAAGCCAAACATGCTTTTGGATTCAGGCAGTGACAGGACTATGCTAGCGACGTCGATAACACCAATTTCGTGTCAAAATCGGTTCTCCGTACGAAACCCGGATGGATCTGGGCTAAATTGTCTAAATGTCGTGCTTCGCATGACAGAATAGACTGTACATTAAGACACGAAATACCATGCAATAAACACAGTTCATCAAGGCGTCCAGTTTTTCAGAGCCTGCCAGACCTTCTCGCGAGGCCATCTTCTATAACAGGCATTATCGTTATATTCGTAGCCATGGCTTTCAAGGAATTAGCTCGACTTTCAAAAATGGGCAAAATTCTTCATTTTTATTGGATTTCTTAGACTCTCTCACTGACTGTCATTAGGTTTTCCAATGAAACTTTCCATTTTTGAGCATATTCACCATCTTTTTATTGTCTTATTATCAGGTGGGAATATACTATATAAAAATCTTTTACCCTCTAGAGCCTTACGATCTCTGACACCCCGGTAAAACTGAATGAGGTCGTCGCGCAGTTGCCTGTAGTTGAGAAAAAACAGATAACGTTCAGCCAGTCTGGTTTCGTAAGATAGGTGACCAAGATTCTTGGATATCTTCTATGTCCTCACTTGCACTCTCGCCAGCTTTTAAAAATCTTTCTTAGGCCTGGACGGCATACTTCAAGGGAGACCGAATAAATTTCCCGTAAATTTTCCGAAAAGCTCCCTTTTAATCTGCACAAATTCTCGTCTTATTTCAAACAGTTCTCGTATCGCGCGTCTAGCTGACTTTAGACACTGTTACGATGGTTTTAGCAAGGAGGTCATCAGTATTTGAAAGGAGATGTCCATTACGGAAGTATTGAAAGGAACTACCCTTCTCACTAGTCCATCTGGTATGGAATCGTAGGACTCCATATTTACCGACATTAAAATTTTGGAATCAACACGCTGACCGGTTTATTTTAGTTTAGACACTCTTGGGGTGCGTTCTTTTCTGCACCAGACCTGATGGCTCTCCGCAGTTTAAAATCTTCAGCAAACATGACGACTCTGAAACCTAGGTCGGCGACGCAATCGTTGATGTAGACTAGACAGAAAAAAGGTACTAAGACTGAGCCCATGGGACACAACTTGGAAAGAGTGGAGAGGTTGACTTTGAGGCATCCTCATACACGTTTTGCAATCCCCTGTGAGGCAATCTGAGATCGTGATCAGCAGCCTTCCTCCTATTCCGGTTCCACTTAGTTTGCAGACAAGGTGTTTGCGTGGGATGCTGTCGAACACCTTTTTGTAATCCGTGTGGATGGCATTGATCCTACCGTTCTCGTCCAATGTGCCAGCCCGCTGCTCGGTCGAGAGCAGTAATCTGGAAAGGAAAGAGCAGCTCTCTATGAAGCCGTGCTGGAGCTCTGAGAGTAAGTGGTTCTCCCCGAGAAACTTCATTACCACCTCCTTCAGTATGATTTCCGTTATTTGATGGGAAGTGCAAGTAAGGTTGACGGGCCGATACATTTTCGCGTATGATTGTGTCCATTCGGGAATGTCCGGTAGATATTTGCTGTCTCCCATTCGGATTGCAATTAGCGAAATTCATATTACGAACAGAAGTTACGCGGTAGTGGTTTGGAGAATTCGTTTACTAATTTTCACAAGAACTTGACCGGTATATTGTCCGGACCCGACGACTTTGCTTCTTTGGGATTATTCAGCTTTCTTTCTACGACATATTCCGGGCAGGGTATAGATTCCTGCACCAGACCGACGTGTATAGCAGTCCTGTTGACAATGCGATTCAGAAATCAGTGACAGACCAACAACCGGAATTGGAAGTGCCCGAACTAGTCCCAAAAGTTTATACGGGTAGCCACCTTATTGTATTACGTACTAGAAAACTTAGAACTCGTAGATATAAGTGAGAACGTGGAAGCAGACAAGTGCTTTCTGGCGAATTCGCGAGAATTCTGCTTGGACGCCCAAACGCCAGTATCTACAACAAGGAAGTTATTTCAAATGTTACGGCTTCATCATCCAGAGGTACCCGAAGACCCAAGAAGGCTATTGCAAACGCCTCGAACATGCATTGGCAAGCCCTTGACCAAGGGCTACTATGTCTATTTAGGTTTTAACGGTGGTCTGCTAGATTAACTGCACAGGTTTCCAGGAACGACCGTTCTTGAAATGAATGTTCAAATACATATACACGGAATTAAGATTTTCAAGGGGTCTAGTCAATGCCTGTGGCCGACTCTCGCTTCTGTTCGCCATCCAGTTGTTGGTCAGTCCTTCATGTCCCAGGAAAAACTGCATCCTAACATGTATTTTTCGCAACGATTACTCACCTTGCAAATACTCAGTAAACCGTCGTATCTTTCCATTGCGTCCTCTTTCCTATGTCGTGCGATTGAGCGAACACGAACTTTGTTGTTAGGTTGTGCCCTTACGTGGGTTTTTTTTTATCGCAGACTGACCTTAGCCGACACTAGGAGGATTAAATGACACATGTAACGGTACTGCGATAGCCAACGGTTTACAATGAGTGTACATGCGGACAAAAAACCGCAACTATAAAGAGGTGGGGTAATTAAAACGGAATAGGGAGCGTCGCCGCGTATTCTTTTCGATGATGCGGCCAAAGCTGGCCACGCATAAGCCACGCCAGAGACCGGCGTCTGGCCTACTAATAGCCTCCTCTCCCCACGGTGGCAATGAGCAGCCAGCCGAGGCTGATGCAGGCAGGGAGTGGGATGGAGTTCCCAAAAAGTGGATAACTCGAGCACCGAAAATTCGGAACAAAATTTCAAAACGCTCGCTGGAATAAGTTCGTTGTTGTCTTTCAGGTTCCATCTATGCGAAGCCAGCGGTTAACCGTAACCACCCCGACATTGCTAATTTTGACAAGGAGGTAGTTAATAAATTTACAATCAATCTGGTTCGATCCAAATGATCCAACCATTTTGTTCCAGTTTCCAGCAAAGTGTTCTCGATTTCATTCGACCGGAGACGTCTAAATAAAATCCCGGTCCTTCTACTGTCCGGCAGTTTCTTAGGGACCGACCTATGTAGCAGTTTAAGTATTTTACGTTCATTATCGACTCACTTCGTACTCGCAAAAATATTTGAAGATAAATTTTTGAATGTTGATGCTAAAGCTTTAGAAATGAGGCTCTCTCTAGACAGGCGTTTAGAGCCGTTAGCTATTAACGATGTAAATCCTTCCAGATCTGATATTCATACTTTCTGCCTCTGCTTAATAAAAGCAATATCTTCATTACGGAGAGTTGGACAAAGTGAATTTTTCAATTCAAACTTTGTTAACCATCACACCTTCGAAACGTACACCGTCCCCTTAATTCCTCTGTCATTAGAATGACAGTACTTAGGGTCGCTATAATAAACCTATTCTAATCTATTCCTCAACATCGATAATTGTCCACATGCCGGCAATTTTAAAGAGTCCAGCCAGCGTAGAAGACCATCTTCAGTTAGAATTGCCTTTATCCCGGGCTATCTTATAAAACAGAAAACGAGATTTTCCTCTTCTGTTGAGAAAGTTTTTGTTAGTCCTTCTTGAGGATGGTTTCTTTCTCAATTATTAAACAAACTCTATTATTATTGCAGTATTTGAATCCGAGCCCACATTTTGCTTGCTAGACGCCCTCTCTCGGCAAAATTTTTAAGGGACAATTGCCATCAAAATTGCTGATTTTGCATAGCCATATTAATTGCTAGTTGTTCTCGCAATTCCTTTTCCTCGACCGTTCTTGGAAATCGTATCTTATGTCAATTCTGAATCTAACGTGTGGTCGAAATCAATCTTGATCTTGGTAAAGACTTTGACAAAGTGCAGCACATATTATTCTGTGTTAAAGTGGAGGCTCTGAAAATTCGCAGTCTCCTTGCCGACTTTATTGGGTCATATCTACTTAAACATGAAATTAAAAAAGTTTGAATGCGGTCGTCATCCTCCAACAAGGACCCCAATATAAGCGGTGTCTTCCAAGGCACCCTGTTAAATCCTCGTTTGTTTTTGCCTTAACCCAATAACATTTCGTGCGTAGATAGGCATCTTAAACTTCTTACTTAAGCTGGTGCTCTGAAATGCGCATACGACTTTTATACATCTACTACCCAGCCTTGCATGCAACAAGCCCAAACTGACATACATGCTATTTCCGCGATTATTTTTCAGCTTATGCATTGTACGCTTCACAAAACGCGATATCCACCATAATCATCTCCCCCCGTGAAGTAATCTGGGTCGCATTGACGAAAACGCTCGAATTAAAAGTCTTACGCCTGTTGCCAGTCTCACCCTAGAACTGTGCGCCCTACAATGACGCTTCGTTCTTACATTCAGAATCGCCTGTATAGTTTCATTCTATCCGTTCGTGAAGTAGCTTCCATTTTTTCTGAAGATTTTTTAAATGTGAGATTCCCCTGCTTCCTTCCTTTGCCTTCAGTTTCAGGAGAATTTTAAACTGTGTCATGCTCATCTGCACTTTTTTCTAAGAACTCCTAATTTTACTTTGGTGGATTATATTATTAAATGTAGTGTACTACAGAACAAATGGCCCGCGGATCGAGAAATCCTTTCTTCTTTGTATAAGACAGTTTCTAAATTCTACTGTATCAGGGACCGATTTCACAAACCATTACTCTCTAAATTGTGTATATTTTACAGAATGACTAATTACTAACTTTTCATGATAATTCCCTTTGAACTATTGTAAGCAAAATGATTTTGCTGTCATTTATCCTCAGAGCTGCGCCATGTTCTGCCACACTCGTAGAAATTAGTCATTGTGCCGTTTTCTACGTCGCTTAGCCTGACCTATACTTTTACTGGGTTGAACCCGACGCGGTTGAAAAGAGTTTATAGTAATTTGAGTACATTGGGATGTGTTTAGCGGTTCTGTTTCCCCTTGTGTTATTTTGCTACCTTACGGATGCCCAGGCCCCAATTGATCTAAATGTCCAAAATTGGACTCAAATATTAAGCGATGAATGGCTAGTTGAATTGTGAGTTTTGGAAGCTCTCTATTATAATGCAAGAATTCTTGTCCGATACATTTTTACACAATACACGATCAAATATTCTCAGCTGGCGAGTAAGAAGACCAATTTGACAAACTTTATTCTTGCAAGGCGTTTTCACTGTCAGCTATAGACGAGGCCGCAGAACGGATTGCAGCTACCATTTATCGAGTACTGTCATACAGTTAGTCCTTCCTAAATGGCACCAGTCTGCTGTGGCGGAAGATAACCTTGCATTCGACGAAGCAGACGGTTTCGACTGTCAAACGTGGCAGATCTTTTAAAACCCAACACACTCCTACAGCCTACCCTGAGACTACCTAGTTTCTTCCGAATGTGACGTTTCCTTTTCCAGGGTGACCCAGAGCAGTTTTGACGACTGCTGTTGGCAGTGCACATTAGGTTGCATCCTTGAAAACTCACTGATAACTTTTTGGGTTTCTTTGAGGATAGGCCTATTATCCATTTGCTGCAATTATATATGAAACTTTGGTGTACGATATTCAGGCGAACGTTCCTGGTTATGAGAAACAGCACCTGTAAATTTTTGCAAGCGGATGGTCTCCTCTCAGCATCTCTTATGATTTTCGAATTAGCTTACCATTTGACATTGGAATATGAGCTCCACAGTCGGGGAGTTCGGTTGTTGTCACCGAATAATCGATCCATGTTACCGGGCTTTCTGATTTCTTTAAGAGCCTTCTTTTCATCTCACTTGTTAATTTTGTGTATAAGCAGTTTACTTCGGACATTTGAGCAAGGAATGTCACGTTACTCGACTTATTTCCTGAGAGAGCTCGACTTGCTAATATTTCAGCCACAGAAACATCTGCCCCCATTCATTTTTGTCGCAGTAGGTTGCATGTAGCGTTGTTAGGATGTCCTATCATAACTATATTAATTCTTCGGCGATCCACAGTCACTGCCGCCATCTGTAGTTGTCGTCGTAGGGCTAGAGACTGTTTACTTCACGGTGACGTTAGAGAATTTCAATGGTATTAGCATCTTTCCCGGGAGTATTCGCTCCTGCCAGTTCGCTTGTAAGTTTCGAACGCACTGGATTGGCACTGACGCCTTCGTAACATTAATGGGCGTGGCAAGAGTTTAGCTAAACGGAATATTCTTGCAACTTCGGAGAACTTTCAAAGAATCCTTCTCCATATTTCGGCCATCATTCCTATCGCAAACTAAGAAAAGTTTCTTAGTTCTACCCGATACAACTGATCATATAAGAATCGTCAGTAATGCTTCTTGTCATATTCTTTTGCGCCTAATTGCCGGTCGCAGTTGATGTAATCTGCTCAGTGCGCTCTTCCTCAGCGGTAAACACCGAATAACAGTTTTAAAATGCCTTCACAGCTTTATCAAGCAAGGCTTTTACCTGACTACCTAGTCTCCAGTACGACTTTCGTTTTGTTTGGGACATTAACACTGACTAATGAGGCCGTGACAAAGAGCTACCCAAATCACCCCAGCTGCCCCTGGATGTCCGGGGTGTTTACGCGACGTCTTTGCTTCGAATGTAAGCTGCCATTTGAAAAAAGGCCCGTAGACTTCACCCGGGGGGTTTCTGTAGCAAATGCAATCGAGAACCCCTAGCTTAAGCTCGTCTTCCGCGCGCACGGCCAGCATTAACAATATTGCAAGACGACCGACCGGATTGATTCCGGGTACAACATCCAAACGCATGACTGCGTATCTGTGCTTGATAGGTATGCAATCATACTTGGCTTAGTCGACTTCGGTTGTGTCGCGGGTAGCGTTCTAGAGCGACGAGTCTATACTGTTTGACCCATTTTCGTTTTCAGCCGCAAAAATCAAAGTTATGGTTTTGCATCCCATGCCTTGGCGAACTATGTGAAGTCGAGTTTTTTAGCCCAGTCTTTGCTCAGTTTGTTTGGCAACGACCTAACTCAACTGTATTTGAAATCGTTTATCTCTTCACACTGTTAGCCATTCACCCTGAGGGATTCGTCCTCGTTTTTAGAGGCTCATTTTTATAATGCCAGATTATTTCCGACGCTGTTCACCCGAGACACTAATTAGCAGTGCCACTGCAGCTTAGCTGTAACAGGGCCATACGTTCAACTTATTGGAGACCTGTCAGTCAACTTTCTGGTATGAATTCAATACTATTATACATTATGCAACTTCCCCGTTGGTCCAATCAGTGGTGTAACTAGATAGGGCAAGCAATAAAATGCGTCCTGCCTGAACATTAATGTGTTGTCGTAGGTTGTTGTAGACAATGATAGAGCCCAGGCGTTAGCTCCAGAATGGTTTGACCGCACGCCATTCGTTCAGTAACCTTACGGGTTTTCGTTCACAGGGAGTGCCGACTAACTTTTTTCATTCAGTCTGCGCTTCCGTTACTTTTCGAACGGACCTGTGGAAATAAGATACCGGCACCTCCTGATTTCTTTTTAAATTAGCGAAATTCGCACTTCTGTCTCCCGCCATGTCATCTGTCTACTGACGATACTAACGTGTTAGTAAAATTTTGCAACCTTTGCATTCTCCTTATCTGTCTTGCGTTGCCGTCTGCCTTCAGGTTCCTGATTAATTTTGATGTTTTTTCGTCAATTAGTTTCATCTTTTGAGTCGTTGTAAAGTAACCGGCGGTTTGTTTCCTTTCTGTAACTTGCAGTTATGCCCCCTGGTGCCCCGCCTGCCAGCTTTTGCAGCCCGAATGGAATCGTCTTGCCTCAATCGCTCCAGAACTCGGTATAAAGGTTGCGAAATTGGACTGCACTGTCGAGGCTTCTGTGGCGATGGTATTCACCATTACATCTTTACCTACGATCTATCAGTAAGTGTCTCTAGCATGATGTCTTAGCCCTGTTCCATGGCAATAACCGGGAGCGCCTCGGGAGATAACTTGGACTACGTCCCCGATGTGCACCCCTCCCCCCCAAGGGTTTTAGCTGATCAAATACCAATGTCTATCGACTTGAAAACTGTTTAGGTTTTATGACAATGTTTCGAGTTTTATATGCACTTATTAGAGGGTGACATCCCAAGAAATATAAGTTGAAGTCAAAGGCGTTCTTTGGAGAGAAGGAACTTTATTGCGTAACTTTTCGACACCGGTTCCCCAGGTCGTCGTCGGACGCAGACGAAGAGAAAATGTGCCGACAACAGTTAACATCTGACAGTGCACTTGACGATCAATAGTTGCTTGACGTTTGCTATCTGTGCCATTCTGTTTCGATTGGCTCTCGTCTCTCCCACTTCTATTTGAGACTTTTTTACGCGTCGTTTTATATGTATATATTGTGGTAGAAGGGCGCTCACCGACCAGGTTACTGAACGTGCTCGTTCCATTGTGCCTTAGGGCTTAAGCTAGAACTAATTCTTGTTTGAGATCGATGAAAGTATCGTCTAAACACCGCGCTCAAAATTCTGGCCTGCCGCTTGCAAACACCAACGCCTCTAACCCTTGGAGAACTGCTTCAGTGGTGAAACCAGATACAGGTTAACCCATCGGTGTACCTTTGATTTTCTCGCACACAGCCCCTTCAAAATTGAAGTAGGTTTTGAGGCAGTACTTGAGTAATTGCACGAGGTGTCCCCCTTTAGGAGTGTTGCTTGCCCCGGTATATTGGCTGTCCAGAAGGTCGTCGACAGTTTCCACTGCCAAACTCTGTAGGATCCTGGTGAAGATTAAGGTTACATCGAACGATGCTGTGACTTCGTCTGTGTTGGATTGTAGCCCATTGAGTCTTCCCGAAAAATGGACGTTTGAGCGGAACGTCATATCAGAGCTTGAGGTAAGGCAGTTCGGGCGTCGGAACATCCATTTTGCCAATTTAATTGCGGGCGTCCTGCGCAGACACAATGAGACGAAGGGGCACCACATCGTGTACTTTAGGTGGCTCGTAGAACCATGCCATGGCCGCATCGGTCGGTTTGACGGCCAGTCGTTCTGCGCTCGTCATCGCGTCGTTATTTTGTGGCGTGGTGGGCATTGCGTTTATTTGCGTCACCAACTTCTTCATCGGGTTTCCATCACACCTGACGTATGCTTGACGATCCTCATGCAAGCAGTTGGCCCCCTGAGGTATTCGGCCCTGCTAACTATGACGGCGAAGCACCCTTTGCCTGTAGGTAGGCTAACGATGCTCTTGTCCGCCTTCAGCCTGTTTAGGGCATCCGACTGCGCTCTCGGGATGACCATACGTGACTTGTACTCCATAGTCTGGGAGTTGACCAGCTGCCGAATGAGGTGCTGTGCTTCGACAGGTTACCGGGAGCGTTTTAGAACCGTCTCGATGGTGCCAACTAGGTGAACCGGGTCGGCGTCCAAGATTTAGAATCCAGCTGCATGTTTCAGCAGTTGTAGCTGCCCCGGCGTCAACTCTTTGGAGTATAGATTGTGAACCAGAACCTCGTTGTTCTGTGCAACAGAGCTTAGTTTTCGAAATTTATCCACCAGCTCCCTATCCCGTCTGGACTTCGGTTCTATTGCTCGTCTACCGACTTCAAGATGGAGGAGTGCTTTCCTGTTCTCGCCAATGAGCTCCAAGTACTTTGGAGGTGACTGGCTCAAAATTCTGTGGCATTTATGCAATCGAAGTTGACAGTCCTGGAGGAGTACTCGAGTCATTCGCCTACCATGTTGCATCACGCATTGCCTCGCCAGTCTTGTGTTCACCTGTAGCTTGTAGGATAAGCTATTTGGTAGCACTCGATTGCCGATGCATTTGTGAAGGGATTCGATTTTCGCGTACGTTGAAGACACGCGAAGGGCAAAGGTTTCCCATCGTCAAACTGAGTGGCGCTTCGCGCCGTGCGCCACTTGTCTTCGACGGCGAAAGCCTATTTGCTTTCGAAACGTCAAGACAGTAAAATAATGGTTCCTGTAATCGCCCTACCCTCTCATATGTGCTTATATATGGGAATTATTTTCAGCCAAAATTCCTTGCGGGCATTTGCCTCAACAAGCTTTCGACGCCCTTCTGTCTCTAGTTTGGGGACGTTAAATAGGCAGTGAAAGTTAATATTTGTACTTGGTGCGTCTGAGGTCATGCCTTATTTACGGGCCTCTTTAATGTCACGTGCTGTACTTTTCCTCGCGACTATTTCGACAGCGGATCTGGACAGCCCGACCCATTTTTTCACCGACGCAGACCGGATACCGCTCGTCTTCCACGCGCAAAACCCAGCACTCACAGTCGTAGAGAACTGACCGGACGAAAGCACGGTGCACGTGGATCTTCGTATCAATAGAGATGTTATGTCTGGCCCATAGGTACTTTCCAAGAATCGAGAAAACCCTACGATCAGTATCGATTCGGGCGACAATGTCGTCCCGCCCCGATGCATTTGAAACTGTCGACTTCCTCAGGTTGACAGCTATTAATCCCGAGGGCTGCCTTCTCCTAGTCAGGGGTGCAGTTCGAGAACAATTTGACCCTTCCTGTGTTTCTAGACAAACTGACCGAAGTAGCAAATTAATTCATCTGTGACACCACAGACTATAGATCCCCACAGCCTGGGGTGAGTAGGGCGATACCGTTCGCATGGTCTAGATCAGCCATCTGACGTCCGGGTGCAAACTGTACTCCATCAGAATTTTATAAGTTCCTGTTGAGAATCCAGTCGATGGCGTAGTTAAACAGAATAGGCGACAGGATGCAACCTTGTCGAACACCAGATTAGATATCCAACGGTTGGAAGAGATTATTATGGATGTGGACTCGCGCTGTGGTGGAGCGATAGTAGGCCTTGATTGTAGCGATCATTTTGGCCCTCACAACATTTAATTCCATTATTCGCCACAGGTACTCGCGATGGATGAAATCTAACGCAGCGGCGAAGTCAACAGAACAGACGGTAGTCGGTTGCTGGTGACCATGGCAGAGTTCCATAATGTGCCACGGTGTGAGTACCTGTTCCGTGCATTCACACCCAACTGGGAATCTGACTTTGCTGGGCCTCTTCATTGAGTCACACGATGAAATCTCCTAAGATGGACAGCAGCGAGGTCCGTCGCATCAACGTCGCTGGAGCTTATGCTGCGACGGTTCTCATACTTTGTCTTATCTTCCTTTATTAAGACAGCCTCAGTCATTAGTAACTACCCTATCTCTCCACTCCTGACCAACCATCCCATGAGCCAGAGTGCGAGGGTGTCGCCACAGGACTTGTAGATGTCAGCGGGAATACTGTCCTCTCCGGACACTTTGTGGTTATGCAGCCTCTGTATTGCATCGGCAACTTCTCCCCCAAAAGGGTTTGGGTCACATGACATTACATAGACGGAAGGCGGATAAAACTCCGCTGCAGAAGTGAGCGAGGGTGCAATAAGTTGTTCATGAAAGTTGAGGTGTTCGAACTGCCCAAGTCAGTGATCGGCCGAGTTGTTAACAATAAAGCTGCCGATCACATCGCGAACAGAGCCACATAATGTCGAGGGCTTACCACGATTTGGTAGTCTTCCGGTGTCGTCAACTTTTGAGATCAGCTCCATGGAAGTCGCTTTCTGAGCCCAATATTTCTGACGGTCATCTCCAGCTGACTGTTGTCATTCTCCTGAGTTGGCGGGAAGAAGCACCGTTGTGGGACCTGGCTTGGGCCGTCGGGCCAGACAACTGCAGGCCTCTTCCGCTGATCCAGTCACAGCGACTCCGTTGTGCGAATCCAAGAATAATCTCAGCTGCCCCATAAATTAATGACTTCATGATGATAGAAGCGAACAGGCGAGTT
Source organism: Spirometra erinaceieuropaei (assembly GCA_902702965.1). Taxonomy (NCBI): domain Eukaryota; kingdom Metazoa; phylum Platyhelminthes; class Cestoda; order Diphyllobothriidea; family Diphyllobothriidae; genus Spirometra; species Spirometra erinaceieuropaei. The sequence continues at coordinate 1,137,913 of CACRXP010000073.1, forward strand.
CCAGGTAACAGTTCAGAAAACGAAGATTCGATCACTGGAACAAGAAATTTATTGGCCTGACGTTTCGGATTTTCGCTCGAATCATGATGACTGTTGGCCACTACTTTCTTCGTCGGCTCGGGTCGTTACACGGGACCGGATTTCTGTGCTCAGGGCCTCGGCAGTGCTGAGTTGTCGGAGTTTTGAGAGACAAATTCGTCCCGCACGTGTCATTTTGGGTGCAGATGAGAAGTGAACTTTTGTGCGTGTGTGAACGAGAACATGGTTAGGACCATGGATGTTACCAGTTTCGGCACCAAGCATCGATCAGCCAACGCGAACCCAGCTGTCGAACCTTTGAACCAACCAGGCTGAAGACGATCTCACTGACCATATGGCCGATGTTTTAATACGAGGTCCGCAGATGTTTGTGGGGACTCTGGAAGCACGCGTTGGTGACAGACAGTCGGTTCTGGTCCTCAAAATCACCAGCCGCCATTGTCGGATCGAGAGCCAGACCCAAAACGGCCAAGAGGTGACTGACGTGTTGTCAGACCCAGTCCGGCCATTCCAGTCCTCGCAAACAATTGGCAGATCACGGCAAGGAAGTACTTCAGCTAACTCCTGCAGTTGTCATTAGACGGCCCCTATCGCGCTGTTCGGCAGCTGGTGTTAATGCATACACGGAGACGAAAGAGGTGACCGTAAAGTCACCCTTCGGTCGTTCCTAAACCATCCGGTCATGGACTGGTTTCCACGCAAGTGGTGCATGGTTTGCTTGTTTCGAGAGAGCGATCGTCATTTCAGGAGTTGGGTGGGCCACTGTGGTACAGGGTGAAGTGGGATTTGACTACCGGGATTTTTAATTCACTTGCGCCTGAGTCAGACAGGCAGCAAACATTCACGTTGTACTGACGAAGACCGCGCGCCGTCAGAGTCCAGAAACGTCCACACATTCCTGCATCCATTACCAAGATTCTGTTACTGATTGGGTGGTCCATCTCGCAAACTATTCGTCCCCTGTATTTGGACATTTTTTGAGGTCATATTTACAGTCCGTGACATCCCCGAGGCCGGTTAGATCAGACATGATTGCAGCCGTACCAAGTAAAAATAGTATTTACCCTCACTACTGGACCACGGTTGCGGATCGTGTCAGTTCTCCTGCCGCCGTGGCGTGGATCGTAATACTGTAGTTGAGTATTTTCATGAGGTTTCTTGGGGATTTCAAGTGCATACGGGTCTCCAACAACCTCTAGCAATTTGGCCCAAGAGCCTAACCAAAGGCTAGCAGCGTCAAGGAAACTTATTTAATGGCGGTTCACGGTCGCCATGTCACTACTGTCAGCCGGCTTTTCGCCATGTTATGAAACAGTCGGCGTGTCAGACCTCAACCCTCCGCGCACCGATATCATTGTCGCTGCTAGTCCGCGCCAGCTTATTCGCCAGACTCAAGAGCCTTCGTATTTAGCAGCTAATCTTCTTTGAAGTCCGTTCAACTATCCGCCGGGTAGCCAGCAGTTAGCCTAACGAAAAACCCATCTTACCAGGTAGTCCATTTCGGTCTTAATGCCAAATGGGAGCACAGTCTACTACCTTGTCGTTCTCCACATCAAACACGCAGATCGACCTATTGCGCTTTTATTGTCACTAATAACCCCAAACACTAATAAAATTCCATCAGGGATTAATGTTCCAACCCGCCTCGTCCCCGATAACATCCCTGGGATCTTTTAAGTCGCTGTCTTATTTTCGCACCCGTAGGCTTCGGCATGCTATAGGCTACCATGGCCACTCTAAAATGAGGCCCGC
>CACRXP010000073.1:1140061-1158096 GCA_902702965.1 Spirometra erinaceieuropaei
TCCTCCTTCGTATTAATGAAGACCAATACTCCATTCCCACGTACCCGCTCAAGCAAATGAGGTGGCTAGTTGGGCAGTTGAATTGCAAATGTTTGCATCTAGTCTTGAGAAATTAGGACGCGATGGTAGACGATATTCCCTCTGCAAACAATTGTGCCGCCTGGATGGATGAGTTAATTGATCGCACCGTACCCCATCCTGAATGTCCTTGTGAATGCCAACTTGACTAGTGAGATGGTGCACTATTCCACATGAACATTACTGCTGAGCAGGAAATTGTTCCTTTCAGTGTCCTTGCTTTTCGCTAAGCCTAACAAACGTTGGTAAACCATACTTCTCAGGTAGTCCAGAAACCCGTTAAGACCTAGTTCTTCTAAAAGAGATTACGCGGGCAACTTGGGCAGGGAGATCGTTTTCTGTTGTCCTGGGATTCGAAGGCTGACTGTTCAGCATACCTCCAAAGTATGCCTGTTTAACCTCATAGACTTCTTTCGGATGATAAATGAAACCGTATTTGGTGGGGGATAACTTTTTCTCCTCCGTCTCACAACTATGATTTGGAACCCATGGTTCCCAGGTGGGTGCCCAACCACCTCGGGAGTTATTACCTCTGCACGCTCCACAAATGCTTATTCGGCAGACTCGGCAGCCTGCTTCACAAGTCACCACCTGCGGACGCATCGAGTATCGCATAGGTAAGATAAGTGCAGACTCCGCAGTGCTGGACACCTTCAGTGGGGCAGTTTGGCATGCATATGACAGTTCTGATTAGTAGCCTTCACCTCCCTCTAATATTATGCACCGGAACTCCTAGAACACCTAGTAAACCATTTGAATGTGCTCTCAAGTCAGTATCCGTTTCAGTATCCGTGAACATGGAACATACTGTTGTCACCTTGAGCACCGTTACCTCTTAATCTGCAACAGGGACTTTTACGACAAACAACTCTGAAGTAGTGTTTGCACTTTCATCTCAGGTGCTTTCCAATGTTGGTTTAGTAAGTCAATCCCCCTTGAAGGGATGACGGCAGCCTATATTTCTAAAAACTGCATTTCTGAGATTGAATAGTTTGTTTCCCTGATAAATTCTGTACCTTATATCTTTGTCAGAACTTCCAGTGTTTCGTATCTCGAGTGGGGTACAAACTTCCTGTTGTTTGCGTTTACTGAAAAAAGCTTATTCCCTTCACTCCAATATGAAGCGACATCATTATACCCATAAAGTGTCGAAATATTTGTGGGGAATTGGCATATTTAGTCGACATGTTTCTGTAACCTATAGACTTTAATAAGCACGCTAATTAGAACCAACGTCATAGAAACCCCCTCATCCATAAATTGCCTTTGGGGCCGGAATATTGTTTCCATCTGGTGTTGTTTCACACAGCTCGTCTATGCGAAGTGAATTTACCTACTGATCCTTTCGGGGACCAATAGACAAGTTTACCTAGTAACCTCACGTTAACATACTACTAATTAACGATATTCTTCGAGCGAGGTCCACGCACGGGAAAATGTACCTCTTGTCGTTGACGATGTTGTCCCTAACTGCCTCATCACAATGTTTTAACGCATACAGTTTATGAGGAAGGGGGGAGCAGGCCAGCGGGTGCGTCTATCAGTGTGCCGGTCAGGCGGTGGTCTTAAGGGCACACTTAAGATGGCCATATGTAGGACAGTAAACAGCACGTAGGGCCGCATCCCCCTCCGCAACCGTTTTGGTGCGCAAGTCGAACTATGCGAAGACCATTTCTAACTGTACTCCCCTCTGGGACTGAATGTGACATCGGACTGAACTATGAGCGGAAAAAGCCATGGGACAAAGTTGGAAGCTATGGTGATAACTTAATAACTAACCGAGTCTGGTTCCTGCCCACCTGTAGAGTACTGCACACTTCTCCCCAGGTTCTTGTAACTACGTTTTTTTTGTTATTTTTCATTCCTGGAAGGGAATACATTTACGATTTGTGAAACTCGAAATAATGACCTATTTCTGTTCTCCAGCAGTCTCTTCCCCCCCCCCTCCCCTCCAAAATAGCACAATCTCAAGGTAAAAAGGCATGCATCCTGGTCCTACAAATTAAGGACAGCTCGTGGTTGGAAAATGGCAGTATTTGGGCTCATGTACACACTATTTGACTTCCTGAGAAGTTAGTACACAGAAAGTGACAGGATATTGTGCATTTATTGTCATCTTCGAGTTTTGCCATATTTAGTGGCACATGCGAACTTTTTGTCGCGTTATCTATGCCCCCATATCTGTGATTTTGGTTCGCGATCTAATTTAAGGAAGTGTAGTGGCAATCACACGAGCAGATGCACAGTGTTTCGTCAGTCAAATCTATCACGGCGGATTTAACCTAGGATTCCTGCGTCCTCGTTTTTTTAGCCGATATTTGACCTGCTTACCTGCGTAACCAAAATGCTTATGTTTATGTATAGACTGAGGTGGTATATGGCTGGCCAGAGCTGTGGTAATTAACTTCTAAGTGCTATATAGCAGCGTATGACTTTTTACAGGTCCATGGTTTTTCTGCATGCTCTGGAACCGCGTCAGCAGATAATATCTGCATGATGGTTGCTAGCTGGTGCATCTGACAATAGTTGTCCAGTCGCACTTCGATGCATCAGCATGTGAACCCCAGATCGATGCGCCACTAGACTGGGCGGTCGTGATGGGGCCAGTAGGAAATACTTGCTGGCAAGGTTGGCCCGCATTGCTGAAATTTTGCATGCGCCTCGCTTTGCCTTCTGTCAGTCTGCTGACCCCGAAGACTTCTGACGGTAGCCCACCAAACCTGTTGATCCTGTGCGAGGCGTTTGCGGTTCTCTTGACTGATGTGCGGACGTTTCTGAGAAGCCCTCAGCTTGCCCTAATATAAGCGATGCTGTCCGTCTTGCCTACGAACAAGTGTGGGAGATCCACATTATAATAATCGATTGGGCAGGCGCCTGTCAGCCGTCTCCTTGCCGTTTCCAGTCCATCATGGGTGGTTGTACTTCAACAAAGCAAGATGCTGATAGCGCGCTTTCCTTCCAGGAGCTCACTGTCTGAAGTGCTGTCCTCAAATGCCACCTTTAGGATTCTTCGGAGACCACTAAAGTGAGGGCGGTTTAGTTTTCTCAACTGGGCTGGTTATGCTGTTCAAGTGCTCGCTCCATACAGGAGAGTAGTGAGGACGGCAGCCCTGTACTGCCTAAGTTACTAATCGAGGAAGATCCCGCAGCAATTCCATACCGAGTGTTGCAGCCTGCGGAAAATATCGCTAGCCTTGAAGATGAGCCTGCAGACTCCATTCCATAGGTACAAAAATCTGTCAGAGTTCTGCCGCGTGATCCGCTGGCACTTATTATGGTTTCATGGTATTCCTCGACTGGCACATGTTGGAACTTGACCACTGTTTTTGTCTGTGCTGCCGTATAATCCAGTCTTTGAGCACTGGAACGCAGATGGGTCCACACTTCGCCGCATATCTGCTTAGGTTACTCAGTGCGCCTGCCGCACGCGTGGTCGGTAGTAGTTTGTGACTGACGCATACTCAGCTCAGCACAACTGTATATGCTACTTACCAACCTGGTCACCACTTTGGTAGTGCAACGTCGCTGCTGCTCGTGTGGAGATCAGAGTAGTCCATGGAGCCCTGGCGGTTCAAGACTACCCATCCGGAGTTGTTTCAACAATGGACTCTGATCTGTCAGAGTCGAACTCGTCCTTGCCGTCGGGCGGACAACGTGGGCAAAGCAACAGTATACATATTTCTCAGTTGCTTTCCTTTTCTGGGTAAGCTCTGTCGTTCCGAGAGTTATACTTGCTTTTCATCAATCGCAATTAGCGAACGCAGATTGTATGTGCTGGGCTCGATTGCCACTGTAGGCTATTTAAACAGCCAGTACCTGTGCTATGAATTCTTGTTTGGTGATTAGTAGGGAGTCTTCTCCGTTTGCCAGTCTTAAATTCAACCAGTTATTTTAATAGAACATCCTGCCACAAGTCTGTAATATTTTAATTGCATTGTGCTTTTATTTTATTCCAACCACGTAGCATCAAGGATGGCGTTTTTCGCCTGGTTAAGGGGAAGCGAAAGTCCGACGAATTGAGAAATTTTGTGGAGACCCAGTCCTACGAACTGATTGAGCCGGAGACCTGGTCCTATTCACCAGGCGCCTTCTAGTACGTTGACTTCTCAAATTCCCCTAATCTTGCACACCTCTTCTAGTATGCCGGCCGTGGTACGCTTTCTTGACCTTGGAATGTCAGTGACGGTAAGTGTTGTCACCAGTCGGAACGTTCCGGTGCTTCATATTTTGACCTTGTATCTAACTCCGGGCTTCATAACTGCTTCATAGCACTTTCCGGGTTTCATTTCACCGATCATTGCTGCGGCAACTTTACTTCTTACAGCCTTCTGCATTTTTAGTCCAAAACCGAAACAATAATTTGAATGCCTTTTTACACTATATTTGAGGGCTCACCCGTAGCTTTGTAGCTTCGAAATGCTATAATCTATCCACCTAATAACCTATCTTTATTCTACTATATCCTAGAAATTCCATAAATACATGGTCTCAAAGGGTATGCCGGCTGCATTGTCCCTCCTCTTTGTCGCCACGGCTATTCTTGGATCAGGAGCTTGCTTTGGCATGGTAAGTTCAGTGTGTTTTTACACGTTCTTGCTCTACGAGTGACCATGTTAGACATTCTTTGTCGTCACTAACTGTCGTTTTTACGTTGCTCCCGTGTATCACTGGTCCTTCCTAAGGTGTCATACCTCGAGGTCTCGTCTTCCGGAAAGCCGAGTCTAGCCTTTCGTCCATGCGATTCGAACTTTTAGCCACAATGACACGTAAATTCCACCAAAAAGTTCCCCTTATTAGCGTTTCTTCAGTCATATATACCCCTTATTTCCTCGCCTCGCCAATTTGAAGCCTTCACTTTGTTACCGGTTAAAACGGATAGTTATATCTGACTATAACTCCTGTGTTGATAGTTTCATGTTGCCTTTCATCGGTGGGGCGAGAATACAGTAAATTGTGTTCCAGGTATTTTCACCGTCAATAGGATTGCATTTTGGACCACTTACTATACTTCAAGAGTCGTGAAACGTTAACTATTATCCGTGCATATGCTTCAAATGCACACGGGGACTTAGTTGAGGTGTTGGTAATTACCAGCATCGAACACAACTTTCGACAACTTCATATACATTAAGCTGACCTTCCACTGATAAGTTTCTGCAGTTTATCTCTACATACTGCACCGCCTTTATAACTGTTTGCATACTTGTTCCCTGGAAGCATTCCCAGGGACATATTTATGTTGCTGTGCTGAGGCAGGAATACCGGACTCCTACTGCTGAAGACCTGAGCCGACCACAACCAGCCAATCTCGTGTCACTGGCAACTACTGGAGCGCATTGTCGTAATGGGGTTACTTGCTGATGCCGAGTGCTTTACTGGTCACCGTGATCTCATCTTCAAAATTAAATGGCAGATACCTCCCCAAGGGGAGAGGACTCCATGAGATAACGATGAGAAAACCGCCGACTCCCCGAGAAGAACTAGTGTCACTGAGTCTACGAGAACAAAACGGATTTCTCGGTGTACCATAGAGAATTTCAACCTAAACTTTGGGGAATTCAAGTCACTTGGCTGAACTGAAGAACGGAAGTCCTGAGATATGCTGATCAAAAGGAAGGGAAGAGTTTGTTCACAGCTGTCAAGTTGTATGTGACGGGAACCGACCGGATTTTAACACGTTGTCAGTTTGAAAGAACAGCGCCTCTGCCAGAGCATTTGGAATCCCTCAGTGGTAGGTTGAACACTTTCGCAACATTTATCACCACTCTGTAAGAATGTGATCAGCAGACTTGCCCAAGTGGGAGCCACTACTGTTTGATCCTTCCAACTCTACTGGAGATGTCCAAGGTAGTCTACTTACAACCGATTGGAGAAACCTAGGGCGTCGACGCAATTCCGCCGTTGGTTCCCAACCACTGGAAATACTGACCCATTTGTTCCAGGAGATTTGGCGGCAAAGACAAGGACGAAATTCCGTAGGCTGCTTGTCTCCCTAGACGGAAATGAAGCCCACAATTCCCCGATAATCCTTGCGGAATCCCCACACAACACCCCTGGAAAAATCGTTGCACACTTCTCCCGCAACCACCTGATGTCACATTTGCAATAAGGACTTTGCTCGGGGACGCACTGTGGACTCATCAAGCAAAGTGGAACAAGTAGTTCTCCACCACCTTCAAACTGCAAGAGGAATGTCTCCATCATGTTCGTTAGTCCGACATTGCACACAGCAAACCAAAATGGATTTTAGGGAATAACAAAAAGTCGTATGCCTGTAAAAGTTGATGGGACGTTTGCAAAAGAGAACACAGGCGTTGCCAGTTTCGGCACCACGCTGTTATCTGCTATCCTTAACAAAGCAACGAACCCCGGAACTGGCTTGAATGTGGTCGGCCGTTTTACTGTTATTTGAACACCGGATTGGTAGATGTTTGCGGTAATGGGGCTTGGAGAACATCTACTCTGCGAACTCCAGCATCCCATTATCCTTAACGACATTCATGAGCGCGACCAGAGCGGCCAATAACATGGCTGTCTACGATTGACATGTACCCACAAACGGACATGACAGAGATGTTAATAAAGTGATCGGTCAATCGTGCGCAAGCTTGCCAGACTTATTGGTTCCCACGTGTCTACCAGATGGGTCGCGTGGGGTGAAGTCCCTGGATTTTAACTTCCGGGGGGACTGAGTCGGAGATCGGAGGTCCAGACATTCACGTTCTAAAGGTGGAGACTGCATATCGTCAAACGTTGGGCACCGCAGTCCCCTTAAACGAGTGTCTATTGGAAAAGCTTCATTGTCGGAGCTGTAGTCAAATACTGAAGCAACTGCCGCACCTCCGGGTGAAGAGGCCCTTCAAAACTATCTTGCGCCAGATTTATGCCCGAGGCAGGCGTTTTCTACACCATTTAGTCAAGTTCTACATCAATCTACTGAGGTCAGTGGAAAAAAATTTGTCATGCACCATGGACTGACACTGGTACTCGCAGCGGAAACCGCGTGAGTGCCTCAGGACTACTCCACCATTCTTACCTATAAAGAATCCAAGCACCTTAATGACAGCTGCGTGGTGTCGGCGTGCACATAAATTGACGCATTGTCATCCATCAAAGAAGGGGGGCAGCATATCTCTGGCTGTCATAGACCGTGCTCTGGTAGTCGCTCTGAGACTTTTCTCGGCCATAATACGTTGGACCTTTGTTGAATCATCCTCTCATTTTTATATACGCGATCAAGGGAGATTCTTTCGAATGCGATGCCAACAGACACCAACGAGCGTTCATCAAGGCGTGGCTCCCACCGACCTTGGTGCGCACTACGTATTTCTCTCTTCACACACCAACTCCCCCCGTGCTAGGTTTTATGTTTTTCTCCCAGACGTCGATGTTTGCCCTACTTATTCTCCGTTCACCCCCTTGTGGGCTTCGGCCTTATCCTCATCCCCTCTATTTCCCTCACATCCCCAGCGGATGAACTCAGAATGGAAATCACTTCTGCCATGCGAGTTAAAATCCGATCAATCGCTTAGTTTGTTATATGGTTTTTGTTAGCCACTTGACCATGTAAGCGTAATTCCCAAAATTCAGAGGGGACGTAAGAATTGTTTGCAAGATGCGACTGAAGCCTTATCAAAATGTGTTCGCTTTTTAAACTGGCACGACCATCTCTTATCCTGCAGAATGTTTGCGTATTTTGTGTACGGCCTCTTGTTTGCATTACTCAGCTTCTCCTCTTCATCTGCGAATACTGCTGTCCTCCACGGCCTCAAATCCTGCGTGTTTTTGGTATGGAGGGTGCTAGACCGGAGCCAATAGTTACCAAGGACAACGTGAGTTATTGGCACTTATGCCACCTTCTCAGAACTGTTAACTGAACTCGCACACAAACCATAACTTGCATGCCGCTCTCCTTTGTACTATTGCAGACTATGTAATTCATAAATGTACATTTAGTCGGACCCGGATATTTGTGCCCAATGAACATGACGAAAGGTCAGTTGTAAGACAGAAATAGTCGTAATAGGAGCCTTTTAGGAGATAACACGCGGCGTTCTTAAATTTACAGGAAAAAAAATTGTATTTGCGCTGCATCCTTGTTTTACTTCATAAGAAGACGCTTAAGAGTATATTTTCCCCACCGGTAATACGAGAATGGTGTAATGGGGACCTCTTCTAGGAGATGGCACGGGACTCTTTTAAAGATATAAAGAAGGATAATCGTGTTCGCCGTACACTCTCTTTAATGACTTTAGGAAGATAGTTCAAGGGGTATACATAGCCGTACCCTACCGCACAAGCTCAGTTTCTGTGGCAAACCTTTAGAGTCCCGAATTCCAAGAGTTTCAGCGGACTGACCGTGTAATATTCAGTCCATCAATCGGTTGGCAGTAGTGTATAGGCATACTTGGAAGTGGATTCGCCAAGCTTCCAGTGTGGGCACTAGATATAAACCTGGACGCCATTCGCTCATTTTGCGCTATGCAACAGTAAAAAAACAGGAGTTTGTATGCCAGAAAATACACAGAGAACGCTGGGGGATCCACTAAGGAGTCGAGCCCGCGCAGATGCGTCATGCAGCTTCAAAAAGTCGGAGAAACGCGTGGTTAGGCTTTCGACCATTATTCATGCTAGTAAATCCATCTCCATGTATGTTTATGTAGCTCCAAATTATTTATGGCAGCTTGTAGTTATTCCATTGAATTTAGAGAAATTTGGTTTAAATAATCATACTGACTTTTGGGATCAAACTAAAGGTGCGTGCCCAGAGGATCTTGCTCTAAGATCTCGCATTAATATCTGTCCGAATTTAAAAACGTAACGCTAACTTGTTTCTGCAACTGTTAATGGCCTGGTTAGTCCCCTCTGTCTGTCAGGAGGGTGAAGTCTCACGACAGCTGATCGAGTCAATGACTCGTGAATGTGCTTTCGACCAGAAAAGATTACTTGAATGAGGTTTTAGTATTGGTGATCGCGCAACATAACCATAAGTTATTTCAATCACGCCGAAATACCGGCTTTTGACTGAGCTTCCTTCCGTTCGCCTGCGAAAACCACACTCGATGAAAAAATGACTACTTGGGTGGTGTGAATTCTTTTCTTTGGTTTGCAATGCCTTTACGGCATGTGGCCTAACCGACGAAAAGTGTTGAAATTTACGAATGCTTGTCAATAACTCGCAGACCGACACCAATGAATGGATCCAATACCTATATTAATAAAGAATAAATTATGAAATTGAAAACATAAAATAAACGTCAAAAGTAATATCGTGTTGTCTAGAGTACCATTTTTTTTCGAAAGAGCGGAAAATCCCGTAAATGTCGAAAATTGTTGTATTTTAGTAAACTTCGGTTTTCGACGTACTGAAAGCCCGTCTATGCAAGAAAACTAAAAAATGTGACATCATAAATATAATAATGCTTGGCAGCAGCCTTTTAGTGAACTTTACGTCGAATTAGTGTAGTCTCAGGTATGGAGGTTTGCCAACAGCCGACATTCCGAAACGGTTTCCTAAGAATTCGTTGAATTTTCTGCGCTTTTGCATTGGTTGAAATACGGTTCAATAAGGTAAACAAGAACAAGATTTTGCCTTAATGACGTTGTCTCCCGAATTGACGCTGCTCGCCGTCCATGGGTCCGAAGCAATACGTCCATCGACACCAAGAATCGCGTGTACCGTGCATCTGTCCGGTCTGCCCTTCTCAATGGCTGTGAATGCTGTTTCTGTGCGCGTGGATGACGACCGGAAACGGGAGGTGTTCGGTCACCCCTATTTGAGGACCACCCTTCGAGTGAGATACACCGACTTCGTCTCACATGAGACGGTTCGCACACGTTAGGACAACGTCGCAAGGAAAAGCCAGGCCATCCCAGAAAGACAACCGAGATGGTTTGGACATGTTCTTCGTCGTCCACCTAAGAAGCATAATGTTACTGACATCGATCTGGCACCGTTACTCGATTGGAGGCGCCAAATAGGGGGTCAACTCGAAACCTGGCCTGACAGTTCGTCAAGACATGGAGGTGGTTCTTGAACCTTCGGTATTCGGTCTCCGTCGTTAGTGAAGAGAATGGGTTAAACTGTGCAGATCTACTGCCGTGGATCGTCACACATGGAAAGGTACAGTACGGAACATCGAGGCCGGCTAGATCAGCCATGATCGCAGCCGTGCAAAGTACAAGTACATATCGTTGGTGATCGGTAGCCCTGACTTCAAATCATTCGTCTTCTTTCCTTGCATTTTGACTTCCTCACCCTGTGTAGGCCTTCACTAACCTAATAAATTTCAACATTTTCCCATTGACCTTCACAACCTTTGACATGCTTTTGCGCGCTAAATAAAACCGATAGGTACGGGACGTGGGCGAACCCCCTAGACTTGGTAGTCTTCTGATTGCGCACAACGGAAGGCATTACGTTTTGATTTTGCCGGAGTGAATGTAAGTAAAAGCGCTAGGCTTACTTATTCTCTCCTCCGAGGTCTAGATTTTATGTGACCAAGGGATCCGGGCGGCCGTGTTCATATTGAGTATGATAAAAGTCCGAATCAATTTCTTCGGGGTTGGGCGTCAAAGATTGCCGAAAGTGGCAGTTAGTCTCTGACACGTCACCTTTCAAATGAGTGTCATTATCCTGCATGACAGTTAACGGCGGCAGAATGCTGCTTTCTGTTTTACAGCATTGAGCATCTGAAAAGGTGTCACCTTAATTTATTACTATTGGCTTGTCAGTTTTGGCGCCGTGCAATCTACGAACGCTTCACATGCGCGTAACGTAGCCTCAAAGAAAACGTTTTGGGTTTTATTAAGCATTTTTTTTCTAAAACGATGCTTGAATTGGTGTTATATTCAGCATGATATCTGGTCACCTGCTTGACGCTTCATTATATTTTTCAAAGCTGTGTCACGAGACTTCTATCCAGTTTTTCAGTTTTTGTACTATGGAGATGCGGTTGACTGAGGCAAAAGGAATTGCTCTCTAGTTCACAGATAGGGACATCACTGCCATAAAGGTTTTGCTGAGGCCACATGCTATTGGCTAGGCATTTGAAATACAGTTAGCAGATACTACCATAAACACGATCTTTTGCGTATCAGGGGCATTTTCCTTCGTATGATTCGTTTGTAATGTCTGAGGACGACAGATTAAGCTGAATTTTCCGTCCTCCTTTAAGTGTCAGTGAGTACTTTGCTGTCGTCAGTGTTCTTAATCAATTGCCAAAAGATGGTTTCTGTAGTTTGTGTTTAACCAAGTCTCCAGAATAAGACACTTCGTGAAGGCTGTTGCTTAAGCAACTATCTATCGGACGATCTTTGCGCAGATGGCTGCCCAGGTCATATTTTTTAGACTCAGCTAAGCATTCAACCTACACAATGTCCACGATGAAGGCCAGGGATGAATATGCTCTTGATCAAACGAAAAACCTGTTATTATGTATCCTTCCAAAATGGTGCTATACCAAAGTGTTTCATCAGTGAATTTCCACGTCTTTCACCTTTTACCCAAGTCAGTAAAATAATTGTAACAGTTTGCCCACTTACGCACCATCGCGATGTATACGGTTAATTATTCCCTCTCAAAGGACAAAACTACCTTTTTTTCTTGTTTGCCTTCAGATCACGTTCTGCGATTGTAAACACACTACCGAGTGGCCATATGAATGCCGTAATATTGCGCAAACGGTTGACGCTGTATCATTTCAAAATTACATATTAACCCAACGTAGACTGCACAAAAATATCATATTTCTCTTTCAAAAGTTAGAATGACTGCCTGAAGGGGTATTTTTGTGACCACTTATCGAATATTTGCGTGTGCCTGGGAATTGCAGTTCTATTATAATAGATATTGTCCGTAGGCGAATACGTAAAATGCACATAGTTGTAGGTGCCGCGAAATGAGCTCCTAGATTTCCGTCACCACCTGTTATTGGTAAGGTCACACTGAATCCCTGCTGTCACCATCTAGCACTTATCGTCTTTTCGGTCGACGAGCATTCGTAGACCGTTATTGATAATGATACGTTCTTAGTGTTGGTTGCTTATTAAACAGTGCTTGTAATACAGAAAGTGCAACATAGAAGGCATAAAAAGACGTTTCTTTTTGGAACATCATCCTTTTTCCCACGGCTCCCCCAATTGTCACACTAACAACCAGGTTGTACCTTCTTGGTCGCTTAACCGCAACAATTACTTCCGTCGTTGTGCCTTTCTTGTTGGTGCTTGCTTGTGGCCCTTTTGGAAGTCTTTTCCTTTATTCTTGTGTCAGGAAGTTTTTGCATGCCCGCCAAGCTATACTGTCTTGCCCGTATTTCCTACTGGGATTCGGAGCCCTCATACCACTATTACCCGTGGCTAATAGTGACCCTGATTTTGTTCTCAATTTTAGGACACGGACCAGGATAGTGTTCTAGACGATAGCTGCACAGAGACGACGTCCCCTAACACTAACGAGGCGAGTGGATCAGGGGAAACGGAAACGGCAACCGTCCAACGGCACAGTAAGAAACGGAAGTAATCCATCGTGGGAACCTGCCTCCCTTTACTTTCACTGCGTCCTCCCCTCACCCACTTCCGCGGAATACACTTAAGGGAGGGCTAGCTGGCTGACATGCCAAGTCTCTTTTCCAATAAACCAGACGTAATCTATCCCTTTCAACGTCTCACCTTTTATAAAGCACTATGTATTTCTGGACTTCATTTGGAATTCCATTTGTTTTATTTCTCCCTCCCCGTTCCCGTATTGGGTCTCGCAGTTGCAAGCCCACTTTTGACCTGGATTTTTGGAGCATTATGGCCCATTTTTATGCCACGTTATCTGTTCCTTCGATTGAACCTAAGTAGATTTTTTAAGTTTTTTGGACCATTTCCAATGCCATGCTTTTGAATGCCCGCGTCCCCGTGTGAGCGCCTAGATGTCTTACTCATGCTTGTGCAGGCCCTGGTGTGGGATTTTTAAACTTGGAATTCCAACGGTCCTTTTTTATATCCTTTGAATAATCCGTATGGTAATCCAGTGGTTGGGTGCGCTACTATTTCTTAAAAAGTCGGTCGGCACCCTATAAGCTGGCTTTTATATGTCCGAACTTAGCCATCTTTGATAATCAGTCTACTGCTTTCATTGACACTGTCTTCTCAGAGCAGAAGTCATTAGCAGTCAAAGATGGATTTACATTGTCGCCCCATTTGCTTGAACTTCAAAGGATCTCTGTGGCGTTTTTCTGAAGGAGGCTTACCGGAGTCTGTATCAACCTTCCATTGTTTGTTTGCACATTTGTGTGCTGTTTGGCTCAGGCCTTTTGCCTCAAATTTCACTGTCTGTGAGGGACAGACCGTGCGCATATCGACCCTAAGTGCATACAACGCGAATGCTTTACATTGGTAGACCCGCATTGTCCCCCCAAGTTCGCCCTAAACCCCCCGTTGACGAGAGCAAATAAGGTCTGCGCCTGCTTATCTACACGTCTATCAAGGTCAACACCTCCACTCTGTGTTCACGAAATTCGCCCATGGGCCCTTCATGTTTTTATGTAGGCGATCCACGCAACAAGACCTGTCACATTGTGATACTTGCGAAGGTTTCTGCTACATTTTTGGTATTCAAACGGTCTTCCGTACTACTGAAGACTGAGCCCGTAATGCAGGTACGTGCAGTCGACTTTTTTCACGAACTTAGCCATCTTTTCAAAATTAATCATTTACGACGGGAATAGATGCTTCCAGGGCATATTGCAAAGACGTTTTCGCCAGTGGTGTAGTTAGCATTCAGTCATTGAGCTTCGACCTGACAGAATTGCACACATTTTCAAGTCCATCTCCCACACAAACAGGTAGCATTTTGATTCAGTAAATGGGGCAGACCAATTATGCGCACTTTTATAAAAAAAATATTTCATTCTGGAAATCGGGATGGAAAGTGATGAATATACGTCACTCAATTATCCTTGGAATGTTACATTTCTAAGGCTTTCGGCACGTAATACGAACCATTAATAAGGACGAAGGAGAGGAAAGAAGGTACGTCACGGGAATTGAAACCCTGGATAATGCAAGGAATATGGTTGAAAGGTGAACTTCCCTGGGACTTCATGGCCTCAATAATTGTCCGTCTCTTTAAGGGGACCGGTGAGTCTGTGATAATCACAGAATAATATCGCTGTTCTAAGGCACCGATGTCTTCGCTCGCATCCTGCTTAATTTTTCCAGTGGCCATCTGCAACGTCGACTTTTCCCAGAATGCCAGTGTGGCTTCAGACACTGTGCCGAGGTGTCAAACTAACTGACCTTTAACGTTCTCGTCCATTTTCCTTGACTATCCTGGTTGTTTCATCGCTGCAAACCTCAGGATCAGGTCGTTGGACATCTTGAATATTGACTTTACTCATCTACTGTGCTTACTTATTTTCGTTCCCACGCAAGGCTCGTAAGGTATGGGCTGCTACATAGTTCGTGACGACAGCGTTATTAGCATTAACACCGCGAAATCACCGACATGGTCTTCGCCGTTCTCAACTACAAAAAATATGGCAAGAACTGCGCAGGTATAAAGAAACCTATTGATATAGTGAATTGCAATGGACTCTGGAGGATCATGCTGAAATTCGGATGTCTGGAGCGCGTCATTCGCATGGTTCGCCATCTACACGACGAAATGGTGGCTCAGGCCACGGAAGTATTTGCGACAACCCGCGGAGTGGAGCGGAGTTGTTGTAGTCACTCCCACCCGCCTCAGCCTCATTCCCTCCACCATGTTGATGAAACCTTACCTTGAGGAGCGGCCAGAAATCAACGCTGGCTCGGCGGACGGCTGCTCAATGCACGACACAGGCAAGAACGCTCTAGAGTATCCCAGACCGGAATCCACGATCTACTGTTCCCGGATGACTGTGCATTCAGTACAAAGACAGAAGCGGTTATGCAAAGAGCATAGGCGACTTTGACTCTGGCTACTTCAAAACCGGACTGACAGGGGCGGTCATCAGGCACAAATTAACGCCAGACATGGATTTCAGAGAGTCCGCCGTCATTGTCAACGGAGCTCATTTCGCTACTGCGGGCAGATTTGCATACCTAGGCAACGTAATATTACGAAATGTTTTGATCGATGACGAAGTGGTCCAACGGATCTCAGATCGCAGCCAGACACTTGGCCGGGTACAGGCCTCAGTCTGGAATCGTCGAGGACTTAACCTGAACACCAAACTCAAGGTGATGTAACTACTCTGTGGTGTGGACGCATGCACCGTCTACGTCGACCAGCCATGAAGCTCAATCGCATCCACCCCAGCAGTCTCCGTAGATTATTAAATATTGAGTGGCAAGCTAGGATGCCGGACGTAGGAGTCCTGGGATGGACCTGAATTCCCAGCAGCTACGCCATGCTGAGGCAGCTGAAACTGTGATGGAGCGGCCAGCACGCAAGGATGGGCAACGAATGCCTATCAAAGGGACTTTCCTATGGTGATGCCGCTATGGAGGCTCATCATAAAGAGGGCAACACTGACGCGGTAAGGAGACCCAATGGACCTCCCTCAAGGACGTGCAAGTCAATTTGGACACTCCAAATCTACAGGTCTGGAAAGTAGCCGCGAAGACTGGAGCAGCAATTAACGTTACCAATCACATTGCCGCAGCTAAATGGGAAAGAGAGACTCGGAAATCACAAACGCCGCGGAACATCAACCTCAACACCCCATCACTTCCAAAGTGACCATGCTGTCACCGGATATTACGCGCGGGGTCGGCCTCGTGGTACATTTTCGGGCCAAACACAATAGCGACACGACAACCACAAACGCCTCCACCGTCACTCCTTTTGCAACTACTGCGACAACCGCCAACGGTGAACAAACTTCCGACGTCCCGCCGCCACTGGCACACGTTAACACCTCCATCATTACGGCCACAACGCCCGTGACTATGACTAAGACCAAGCCCATTCCCACCACCGATGAGAACACGACCGAGCCCTCACTAACGGCCGCCAACACTCATTAACAACGTCCCCACGAGCAGCAGTTCAGACTCGCTCCCAACCTGTCCTCATTGCGATCGCATTTTTGCATCGCGCATCGGCTTGGTAGGTCACTTGTGGACCCACCGCACGGTGACTGGCGAGCCAGTACCCGGAGCACCAAAATACCTTTACTTCATCTGCTTTAAATGCCGCAATGAACACGCACATCCAGCGGCCGTCTGGGTCTACTTGGCCACATGTGCATACGTTCGAATCTTCAGTAAAAAAACGGCAGACCAAGCTCCATCACCGCGCATTTCTCCGATGATGAGAGTTTCGACTGTTGCTTTCGACGGTGTCCACCGTGCGCCCCACAACAGGGCAAGTGTAGAACGTTGAGTAACGTCTGAATTGTATTATTGTGGAAGTAGATTTGTACAGCAACTACGAATTCTGGTCGCGAAGTCAAAACAGATTCAACAAGTCCGGAGGCGGGATAGGCCACAGTGACTGACAAGGCTGAACAGACCATCTACCTGAGTCACACAAGCCCAATATGCGCACAAGCAATAAGGGGTTACTCAGATCTCACATGAACGAGATTGTCGTGAAAGCTACATTAAGGAGACATTGCAACCGGACTCTCTGAATTAAGGGAGGGGGGGGGGGGGGCAGGACGACCGAGATGTCTCGTCAGTTGGTAGCATTCCAATCCACAACTTTTAGCGCATCGGATTGTTTATAGTGAGCGACATGCCCTGAGACAGTCGAACACACTCTCTTCCCTCTACCAGCTACCGATCTACTGTCCGAACCGGTCATTTGTCCGGCGCATGGATTGGGCTCGGTGGTTGATAGAAAAAGAGGCCGCGTCTGTGCGTGGCACATAAATGACCGGGCCTCTACGTAGACATGGCACGATTTCGCACCAAGACGGCGGGCGGCCCGGATCCCACATTTTGAGTGTGCTACAGAGGCTACACTAGGAAGGAGCTATCCGTGTCTGACTCTTATGCTACCAGTCAGCCACTCCACGCAAACACACACACTGGGATCACTACGAGATTTGGGCCGAATCGTCATTTGGCAACATTCTAAACCACAACTTTTAGCGCACCGTGATAGTCAAGCGCATTAGATTATTTACAATGACTTATGCGATGAGATTCGACTTCATGCGCCCTACCTCATACCATGCACCGGTCAACTGTTCAATCCAGTCAACCAATTGATGCTGAGATTGAAAGAGGTGGCCGGCAAGTCTGAGAGCTGCTAGTCTGCGCGTGCCACGCACACGACCTGGCCCCACACGCGCGCACTAGGATTTCACGTTGCGGACAGACTGTTAGGATCTCGTATGTAGCACTTACGTGAGTGGTACCTAGTTCGTACCTGTTGTACGTGATGTCAGACGTGTTTATGTGCTGATTGGGAAATGTGTGATGATGGAGTGTATCCTACAGTGTTTTACAATAGATTGTCGTAAAGGTGTGTGTGGCCGAGTAAGCACATGCGATTACTGAATGCGGGGACGCAGTGTGGGCAGTTGAAGAGATGACAACGTGTGTATGCTGGTGCTCAAGACACGACCTCGTCAGTTTCTGAGCAATGGATTCGCAAGTGGCCAACCAGGTCGATGAGTGGTGACAGTGTGGGCAGGATAGGTTGGGACCTGCAGAATTAATGCTATGCGATGCTGCTAGTGGATGGGAGGTGGCTGCTTTAACAGTAGAATATGTGTCGGGTGTGCAAGGCGTGCTTCATGTGTCGATACTGCAGTGAATACCGCTGCTGCGGATACGAATGTGACCGAATAAGTTCATGCGATGGGTGAATATGCCCGAACAGTGCGGACAATGTAGGCGGGTATGACGAGTGCATGTCAGGGCTCCTGGCATTAGTCCGCCAGCCGCTATACGATGGATCCTCAATTGACCGGCCAGGCCTATGCGTGAGGCGAATGCGCGGTCGAAATAATGACAGGTTGAGACAAATCCAC